>BSBM01000267.1:10237500-10782500 GCA_027924585.1 Larix kaempferi | reverse complement strand
AAATTATCTTTATTAGCATAACCATATTTTTATTTTTAAAAGTGGTTGATATACTTCGATACTACACATTTAAAGGAATGATTAGTGAATAATTATTATTATTATTATGAAAAAATAGAAAATAAGTAATATAAATAAATAGAAAATAAATAGATAAATAAAAGTTAAATAATTAAAAATAAAATAAGTTCAATTATTTATACCATTTTATGGCATGGTTGACTTTGACTTTAAACCAATGTAGACTTTGAACAGTGGTTGACCATTGTTTAGTCATGGTTGAATTTAGTGCATCATGGTTGACATAACTAGAAGATTGTTGACCTTGGCCATGGTTGACATAAAGAGAAGAACATTGACATTGACCATGGTTGACATAATCAACGAAGAACGTTCATGTTGATGATGGTTGACATAACTAATCCAAGGTTGAATTCAATCATTGGGTGATTTTTATCCAAGGTTGACTTGAATGTTGATTTCAATCCAAGGTTGACTTGAATCCAAGAATGATTTCAAGCCAAGGTTGATTTCAATCCAAGGGTGATTTCAATACAAGGTTGAATTCAATCCATGAGTGACTTCTAGCGAAGGTTGAATTCAATCCGTGGGTGACTTTAATCCAATGTTGACTTTGATCTAAGGTTGACTTCAATCCAAGGATTACTTGGTTCCAAGGTTGACTTCATTCAAAGGGTGACTTCGATCCAATGTTGACTTCAATCCAAGCTTGATTTAAAGGATGACTTCAATCTAAGGTTCACATAAATCCATGGTTGTCTTCAATACATGGATTCAAATCAACCTTAGAATGACTTTAACTTTAATCTGGATAGTTGATGTTAAACCAAGGTAGACTTTGAACAATGGTTGACCATTGTTTAGTCATGTGGTTGAATTTAGTGCATCGTGGTTGACATAACCATGAGAATGTTGACGTTGACCATGGATGACATAACCAAAAGAACGTTGATGTTGACCATAGTTAACATAACTAAGAGAACATGGCCAACCATTCTTTGACCATATTAGGAAACCACAACCACATTTTTAAAAGTGGTTGATTAACTTTGAACCAAGGTTGACTTTAATCCGTAGTTGACTTTTAAGCAAGGTTGACCTCAATCCATAGTTGACTTTTAAGAAATTTTGACTTTGAACCATGGCTGATTTCAATCCATAGTTGAATTTAAAACAAGTTTGACCTTGAACTATTGTTGACTTCAATCCATATATAATAATAGCTCATGGTTGACTTATATCCATGGTTGACTTCAATCCATAGATAATAATAGTTCGCGGTTGACTTCAATCCAAAGTTGACTTCAAGATTGACTTCAATATAAGGTTGACTTCAATCTAAAGTTGTCATATAGAATATACAAAATTAAATTTGTCACACTAATTAAATTTGAAGATCATGGCTAAGCCACATACCGAATTAGTGTATAAGATATCTTGTTTAAGGCGAGCTTTTTACTCTAGTATTAGTACATATGTCATGAAGGATCTGAAGGATCTCTTTAGTACCTTAAAATGGTAATCTAAGATTTATATTTGGTTGTAAAATGACATAATGGTTATAAAAAAATTATTATATGATGTGCTTTTAAAATTTTATAAATATTATAATAATATATATTTGTTTAAATTTATAATTTAATAAAGGTTAAAATAATGTTTTTTTTTATATAAGTAAGAGTTTTTATTATATAAATATTGATTATATTCTTTAAGTTTAAATATGAGTAAGCTTTTTAATATAATAGTTTAATTTATGTTTTTTTAATTACATGATAGCTAGTAATTTGCATCCCAAAATAAATTAAGAGTTTATGATAAATTGATCTTTATATATAAAAGAAAATAAGTTCTTACAGGCATGTTTAGGCCAGGAAAATGTGAACACATTATCCACACACCCTTGAGGCAGAGTTTTCCAAGTTTAACTTTTCATATAGAAAAAGTTTTCAATAGGCATGTTTAGGCCAGGCAAATGTGAACACATTATCCACACACACTTGAGGCAGAGTTTTCCAAGTTTAACTTTTCATATAGAAAAAGTTTTCAAGCTTAACCTTTGTTATATTGGGAAGGGAGGATTTGTCATGTCCCAAATTTGGCATTGGGTCACAATGGCCTAATCACATTATCCCTATTCATTGGAGTTTGTCAAATTGATGCTAAAGGTCAAATAATTGCCAAGGAGGAAAATTACTAGTTTCCTAGGTTTGGGGTGGAAGCTTTGGGATTTGGAATAATGGAGATAATAAATGATGTTTGAACATTAGAATGGAATAAATATTTAATAAAGGAGCTAAATAAATATATACAAGTGAAAATCAAAGTGGCATTTCATGATGAAGACACATGGAGGAAGTGGGACCCACATATGGCTAGATTTTCCCACTACATTTGGCATCATTCTCTCACCAATTCGAATTCAAGGTGAATGGTAACATACTTGGGGGAGTCCAAAAGGTATTATTCATTGCATGACTCATCCAAGGTCGAAATATAGAGGAAGAGTAACTCCCATGGAAGAGGAAGAGGCAATTTGGAGCTAGTGAGACACTTGGGCTAGATTCCCTAGCTCTATGACAACAATGATGAAGATGCTATGACACCTATGACACAAATCAGACCTGAAGGCTGACATATGACATATATGACATGTCAGGGCTAAAAATAGACTCCAAGAGGGTGCTCAAGGGTGTTAGGGCAGCTAAGATGCTTCCACATGTGATTTGGTGGAAGTGGGAGACTAGGAATTGTTGTACAAGTGGCGTTCTTTGGAATCTCTTCCCAACTTGAGTTGGCATGAGTCTCTTGGAAGGAATTCGACCCATGGAGGAAATTAGAAGTTTATAAATGTCAATAACAAAGAATGAAACCAGCTTTTGATCATTTGTAGAATTTGCAATTGCATTTGTGAAGAAGGAGAGCTAATGGATGACTAGTTTCTTGCCTTAGCCAATTTTGAGGGTGAAAGATTCCCATCCAAGTTGGTAATTGGAAAGGCCATTCAGACCTTTCATTTGGAGCTTTAATGGAGTCTTTATTTGCAGGTGTAAGCTACAGGTCAGCTCATGGTTTCTTCTATTGCAGCTCACTCCTTCAACCATTTCCAGTTTTGATGGCATATTCTTGATCCTTGAGGGAGGGCGTTTTTGGTGAGCTATTGTACTCTTTGGGGAAGCTTTTAATGCCCATTTCTTTTGTAATATGAAGTAAATACTCTGTTCTTCATCTCCAAAAAGTTTCAGGTCAAAATTCCAAGTAGAAATGTATAAATCTCATTTTTAATGGAAGAACAATGCCATTTCCCCACTACCTTGTTGTGAGCCAATGTATTGATGATGATTTCAAATGAATGGATGATTCTATGATATATTTGTGGTCAATATAATTCCATGGATGTCTTCTACAAGTTTCATGTACTGTACTTGAGCATTTGAATCATTTTTACTCAGTTCAGTTGTATTGGGAGGTGAAATAGTGCCATTTCCCCAAGGGTCGAATTGGGGATTTTTGCAGTTGAATGGGAGAGGGTGAGAACAATTGTAATAAACCATTAATGGTGCATATGAGACCTTAATAACATAATTAACACATTACATACCTCTGTTCATAAATTTGAGTGGGTTTGGAGGCATTTGGGAAGCCATTTTCAGTACTTACCTCAGGGGGATTTGAACCCCAAATTACTAGTAAAATTGCATACTTGGTCCAGAATCTTAAGAGAGTTTTCAGAGGTCTTTTGGTGGCCATATATCATCCCTGAACATCATATTCATGTCCTAATATCATTAATACACCTTCCTTGAATATTTGAAGGCATTTCGAGTCAATTTGAGACCTAGAGACCAATACTAGTCAAAGGAAAATCACTAGTAAAGTTACCTACATTGACCAGAATTGAAAGAGGATTTGTAGAAGTATTTTAAAGGTCCAAAGGCATCCCTGAAACAAATATTTATGTTCTAATATCATTCATATACCTTCTCAGAATATTTGGGATCATTTGGGGCAAATTTGGGACCTAGAGATCAAAACTAGTCAAAGGTCGAACTAGGGAAAAAAAGTGGAAAATTGCCATTTTAATAAAATTCCTAACAAGGGACATTACAGTAGCTGACCCCAACAAGGATTTTGTAGTTTGTACAGATGCATGCAATGACGGACTCGGCGAGGTCTTGACACAAGGACATGCGGTGGCATATGAATCTAGAAAGCTGAAAATACATGAAAAGAATTATTCTACCTATGATTTAGAGTTATTAGCAGTTATTCATGCTTTAAATATGTGGCGTCACCACCTTATTGGCAGGAAATTTACATTATTAACAGATAACATGGGTCTGAAATATTTATTGGATCAGACAAACCTGAACGCTAGACAAGCTAGATGGTTGACGTTTTTAAGTGAGTATGACTTCAAAATTTAGCATATTAAAGGGAAGGAGAACAAGTTTGCCGATGCCTTGAGTCGCAAGGAAAAACTAAATTTCATTTCAGCAATTAGTACTTATTCAACTGATTTGGAAAATCAGATTTTGGAAAAAGGTGAGACAGATGAAGAATACAGAAAAATGAAGGAAAGGACAGCAAACAACAGTTCTAAAAATTGTATGGCAGATTATAGAATGAAGGAAAACGGTTTATTATTGTTTAAAAACAGATTGCATGTACCAGATATACCAGAAATAAAATTTATGATATTAAATGAGATGCATAAAAGTCACTATTTTGGTCATCTAGGTTATCAAAATATCATTACTATGCTAAGAAAAGAATACTATTGTCCCAGAATGAAGGACGAAGTAGCAGAGTACATTGCAAAATGTTTGGACTGTCAGAAGGTGAAGGTTGAACACCAACATCCTGTTGGATTGTTGCAACCGTTATCAATACCAAGTTGGAAATAGGAAGTGATCAACATAGATTTTATTACTGGATTACCTAAAAATTAGAAACAACATGATTCAATCATGGTGGTAGTGGACAAACTCAGCAAGGCAGCACACTTCATACCCATAAAGACTATGCATAAAGCTCCAGATATTGTAGAGATCTTTATGAAACAGATTTTTAGACTACATGGAATACCAAAAGTAATAATTTCAGATCGTGACTCGAACTTTACAGGTAACTTCTGGAGGTCACTGTTTAAAGGGTTGAACACAACTTTAAATTTTAGTACAACATTTCATCCACAGACAGATGGTCAGACAGAAAGAGTAAACCAAGTTTTAGAAGATTTATTAAAAATGTATGTTAAGGATCAGCCTGGTAAGTGGGAAGATTACCTGCAATTAGCAGAATTTGCTTATAATAATCATTATCATGCTTCAGCCAGACTTAGTCCTTTTGAAATTATTTATGGTAGGAAATGTGATACACCTGTTTCATGGAATGATCCAGTAAATAGAGTTGTTTTAGGACCTGAATTATTGCAAGAGTTAGAACTAATTGTGAAACGGGTGCAAGGACATTTAAAAGTTGCCCAAGATAGCCATAAAAGTCAAGCAGATTCAAAAAGAACTCATAAAGAGTTCCAAGTGGGTGAACATGTGTTTCTCAAGGTAAGACCAAAAAGGAGTTCCCTGAAATTGGGAAGCTGTGCCAAGTTGGCACCCAGGCATTGCGGTCCTTTTGAAATATTATCTAAGGTTGGAGCAGTGGCATACCAACTAGCTTTGCCACCTAACCTGAAAATACATAATGTTTTTCATATATCATTTTTTAAGAAATATGTGCACGATACTACTCATGTTGTAAACTGGAATGATGTATAGGTGGGACAAGACGGAGATTTTCCGGTGCAACCGGATTGTATCCTCGGAAGGAGGGAAACTATTCTCCGGAATCGCAGCATTGGGCAAGTGAAGGTGCAATGGAAGCACCTTAGCCCAGAAGAGGAAACCTGGGATTTGGAGAGTAGTATGTGGGTACTATACCCAACTCCGTTTCAGGAACACTCAAGGAGTGATTAGCCAACATCGAGGATGATGTTGAGACTTAAGGGGGGGGTGTATGTCACCTACCCAAATTTCTGAGAATTATTATTTTATTTGCAAAATACTTTATGTTAAATTTAATTACAAAGTTTTGTAATTATGATCAGTTTTGATCATGGATGAATGTAATTACTGAATATTATTATTTAAATAAATTAATTAGGAGACAAACACCCAAGAGAACTGTTGAATGAGTGTTCACTGACCCACTAGGAGGAATGGAAGCTGTTGGAATGTATGGGGCACATGGCAGCAGTTGCATCACACCACTAGTTGTTGGCTATGGGACAACTACCCTTAAAAATAGGGCATTATCCCCCAGGTGGAGGGAGTGAGTAGGCAGCTCATTTAATGACCCAGTAACATCTGAAAAGGCCTAGGCAGCCTATAAAGGCAAATTCAAATTGGGTAGGCACCCCTTAATCAATATTTCTGTAGAATATTTTCCTCTTGTGAATTAGGTGATCACAAGAGAGATTCGAATAGGGAGGCTAGTGGTGACTGTAATCTTGAGTTTGCATTATTGCTGAGAGGAATCAGAAATGCTGGTGTAGATATATTGGACTGCTAACTATTGAGGATTTTGAAGTTAATTGCTACAGCAAGAAGAAGTCCCATTTCCTGAGTTTCCTCCTCTTGGTGGTTTAGTGAACAGGCTCGGGGGTCCTAAGACAGTATTTGACTGTTTTCAGGAATTGGTTGGGTGGAACAGTCTTCTTGGTTTGTTTGTTGCCCTACAGATTATCCCAGGTTCTACAGATTTTCTAACGTATTCCCAGTAAATAATTCTGGTCTGTTTAACTAGTATTTTCTGTTTTTCTGTTTTCGAAAAAGAATCTAATCCTAGAATTGTTTTAGGTCTGAATGTTTAAGTTTAATGTTGAAGTTGAATTGATAAACCAATATCTCTATTTTTCCACATGCTGTTTTGAAGCATCGTGCTCTAGTAGAGATACGCAAATTAAAATACATTAGAGGATAGGAAAATGCCATTGATTCGAATAGATAGAACAATGATCGAATTTTGTTTTACTATTCTGCCCTATATTTTCCAGTAGTAAAATTTACTGTATAAAATGTTTCTAAACTACAACATTGTTACATAAAATAAAAGTATTGTTCTCTTCTCTATGCATATATATTATAGTTTGTTCATTCTTTTAGTTTGTGTAGTATTCGAATGAAAATCGACAAACCATGTTTATACTATAGCTTCAAATTAAAACAATATTATCATCATTATTTACATGCTGTAAACATAAGCATTACATAGTCATTCTATATTTCCCAGTTTTCACATTACACATACACACACACTGTTTTCATTCCTTATTCTATCATTTTTATAAATTTATCTAGTTCAAACAGATAATGGAGATCATATAAATATTCTATTGCTGACAGTTATTGTATTACTATATAAACCTAAGGTCGTTTTAGTGTGAAATTCCTATCATTCCATATAGTATTATAAAATGTAGATTACTCAATAGTATAAACCCTACCTTACGTACAGGCTTTTATAAAAACAATTATATCTTATATGTTTAATTCCCAAAGACCATTTACGAACCCGGGTGTAGCCTATCGTATTGTTTACAATGTTTGTAACTACCTTTCAAACAACTTACATTACAGAGTTATCATTCTTCAACCCTAGCATCGACTGAATTTTTATAATGACATCCTACAACAATACGTTTTATAACACAAACAAATTTTTACACAGAAACGATTAACATAATTGTTCATTGCAAAAAGGGAATCATCATATTCACCAAAAACGAGCCTCGGCTCTTGAACCTTCTCTTATAACTTAAACAAACAGGTCTGGCTCAATGGCCAAATTCATTTTGAATCTCGACTTCGAGAAAAATGAAGACATTATGCCCAGAAATGTTAGTTACAGAAGGTTTATCAAAAACATATTTTGTACAGGGTTATCTTTCCCAAGATCAACATTTGAAACCAGTCCTTACAACCTCGACATTGGCGAGATTTACATATTTCTGTTCAACGAAAATAGATAACAAAAATAGAAGACCCAAGATCTTATAACCAAACGAAAGACACAAAACTGAGGAAACAATTATCTTTTTGACTTCCAACTGGTAGTTCGTAGTTCTCTATTCATCAAACAACGACGAGTCACGGCAGGACCATTTCTTTTTCCCATCTTGAAACCCTTTCACCACAGTTAAGAGCACCTACAATGGTTTGGAAAGACCTGGAGCTTACTGGTTGAAAGCTCGCCAACCTTGTAAAACCCTGGCCCATTCCTCGACTACATAACCTGAAACTAACATGAGAACGAAGGTTAAAAGACTAATACCTTTTCAAAAACTAAAAGATGAAAACACTTCGAATGATTTAATATTCACTACAAAAGAACTTACATTTGCTGTAATACCAAAGCTTTCCACTTTCACCAGCTACAGGATGATCCCACACTAAAACGAGATGAGAGCCCTCAGTCCTTTTACACCAGGCAAAGCATGGACTCAAACTATAACGACGAGTTTCCATATCTACCAACCATCAACAATACAAACTAAATTTTACAGTCTTTTAAACGACGCTGTTGCAGAAGGAAGAGCGACTGTAACCCTCTCAAGCCAGAGGTCTCGAGGTCGAACCTCTTACAAGTATAGGCTAAAAAATTGGCAGCCTGTCGGCCACAGACTGAAAAAAATGGAGACAATAAACCTCATTCACCAAACTCTTAAACCAAACTTGGATCCATTTGATAGGGTTTGATCCGACGATCCATATCAATGTTGATCAATGATCAGGCTAATGCCAACACACTTTGCATTGGGTCGAGCAACTAAGGAATTCAATACACTATCACTTCACACTTATGGGATTGCCACAGTGGATCACGCTGGATCATTCTGAACATCCAACTCGGAGGGAGGCTAACTCAAAACAATGACACAATGGTCTCGACATTCACCTTTACAACAATATTACACTACGTGCAATTGCTTTGATCCTCATCACCGAGAGTTATCATGCCAAGTATTAAATGCAGATCGGAGGATGATATCTTGGTGGTTCAAAGATCGTATCACATTAATGAGCCAGTACCGTCAACCTGCCAATAGTTATTGCATGTTAGTGTTATAATTTCAACGTTACATTTCAACCTTGATAACATGACATTAAAACATTATGCTATGATAAGATGAATCACAAGTTTCATATGGTTCTAAGTTATGTTTAATATCATAGGTATGGTATCGCTGACCCACGACGATACACAAATCCTTTAGATCAACCTTCCAATTGTTATTTAGCCCCAAGGTTCTATTTTTGTAGAATTAAATATTAATGTTAGGACTTAGATATTAGTTAATATGGTACTATAGTCACATTATTGATATGGTTTCGTTTTATGCCATTCTTACTAATAGATAAAAACCCTTGTAAGGGTTATATGTATCATTAGATCAACATAGTAAGGTTATGGTTAAAATAGCTCATACTTAGGAAATTATAATATCACCCTTGTAACTTTGGTTGGGGATCATACAAACTTTGTTATTGAAGATACAAAAATAATCAGTTTGCATAGTAGGTTATTGATGGATCCAAAAATATATTTATATATATATAACGGGAAGAGTGACTAAAATGATATGAGTTCTCACCGTATTCTTTCATGCAAACATTAAATGACATTGCGATACATTTATTATATCTATGACGGAAAGATAATGATGACATTATAACTAGCTAGTATAGTAACAAAACCATTAGCAGAATGATGTATATAGGTGACATTAATTAAACATCATGAATTTGTCAGACTATAGTTTAAAACAATAATTGTAGCATTGAAACCCATACCTACTCACTTCTGAAGAGTCGCAATAGAAATTATAATATTCTATTTATTTATGATGCTGAAATTTGAACTACATGTACTTCATTCTTACCTGTCGTCTGCACATAGGACATTCAATAAGCTTTAGCGTTGTAGCTAAGTAAGTTCCAGGGTACCTCGTAGGACACCCTTATGCAGCAAAGTCAAATGTCAGCATCCTTGGAAAAAATAAAGTGTCGCATCGTTTTTCCAACCTTTTATATTTAATTGTTGTCATAATAATGTTACTAATTATGAGATAACAACTATCATTATCTTACTGCTATTAAGACAAAAATTAAAGCATGTTTAGTACTAACAACTATACAACTAATGCTGTCATAATCACAATATTTTTTTCCCAATTATTATTATCTTAATTAATGTTGTTATAAAAAATTTTAATTTTTTATGAAATTTCGAGATGTTACATGTGGTATCAGAGCACAGATTCTAACTCTAGGCCTGAATGAGGTCCAAAACACGCAGTAGAAAATTTTCATACAGCAGAAAATTGTACTAACTTAAAAATTTGATTATTATGTTATTCAGAAATTATTTTCAGTTACAGGTATGGAGAACTCAACTGAACACTTAAGCGACAGATTTCAACCAAATAGTCACAGTTCAAGATAGCACTATTTAGAGGAAGGTCACGGGGAATTAAATAACAATTCAACGGAACTGTTACGTGCCTTTCAAGAATTAAAAGCAGAAATCAAATCTGTGAAATAAGATAATGAAAGGATTCTGCAAGCACAAGAACAACTAAATCAAGTGTTGTTTGAACACAGCCAAACAAAGGAGCAAGAAAGGAACAATGAAGATATTTCCAAAGTTGAGGACATGCCTCACACTCATAAAAATCAGAACATAAAAATCAGAACATAAAAATCAGTAAAGTAAAAGACAGCTCAACCTCATTAGGAGATGCTATTGAAGTATGCAAATGGAAGCGTAACTATACCAGTGACAGCAGTGAAGGAGACTCCAAACCAAGAAGGAAAAATAATAAGGAATATGAGCATATTTCTGGAGAATTCAAGAAGATAAGACCTCCAACTTTTAATGGAGAAACTGAGAAAGGTGAGACAGCTCAAGCTTGGTTGTCAGGGATGAAGAAATACTTCCAAATCTACAACTATTCAGAGTTCTTAAAGGCGAAGATGGTTATATATAACTTGACCGAGAAAGCGGATATCTGGTGGCAGGACATCAAAAGGGTGAAGGGCATCAAATATAAAGATGTAAGCTAGAGTGCTTTCAAACGATATTTCAAAAAGAAGTATCTATTTGAGCAGTACTACGAAGAAAAATCTAAAGAGTTCTATGATTTGAAGTTGGGAGGTATGAATATGAAGGAAATGAACAGTAAGTTTCTGAACTTACTGAGATATGTACCATACCTCATAGAAGAAAAACCAAAAATTCAAAGGTACCTGAGTTGTTTACCTTTCAGCATTAAAAACAGAATTGAGTACGACAGTCCTAAAACATTGGAGGAGGCTATGTGAAAGGCAGTTTTTTGTTATGATACCAATTGGAAAAGAGAAGGAATGTAAAACTGGAAAAATCATAAGCCCAACAATTTTGAGCATAAAAAGAAAAATTTCAAATTCAGTGGAAATTCCGGATTTCAATGGAAAAATTCTTAGAACCGGAATTATCAAGGGAACAATTCTAGAAATAATTCATAGCAGAATTCTACAGCACCCAGAAATGCACCTAA
The DNA here is from genome assembly GCA_027924585.1 of Larix kaempferi. NCBI lineage: Eukaryota > Viridiplantae > Streptophyta > Pinopsida > Pinales > Pinaceae > Larix > Larix kaempferi. The sequence continues at coordinate 10,770,883 of BSBM01000267.1, read as the reverse complement.
TACTGCTAAGATCAGTGAGCCAAAGACACATATTAAATGTTTTGAATGTCAAGGCCCCCATTACACATCAAAATGTCCCTTAAGGAAGCGGAATACAAACAAAATCAACTCTATACAAACTGAACCTACTGTTGGAGACGTAGCAAGGGAGATGCCAAGAATTAACGCAGCACTTGACAACCAGCAAGCAGATCATTAAATCTCCATGGTAGAGATTGAAGGTAAGATACATGAGCATCCTGTCACTGTTTTAATTGACCCAAGAGCTAGTTTAAGTTATATATCACCAGATATTGTGGAAAGTCTTAAACAGAAAACTGAAAAGTTTAGTAAATCATGGCTAGTTAGACTAGCAACTGGAACAAAGAGGAAAGTATCAAATTTTATAGAAAACTGTGTGTTGTCCATCAATCATTTACAAACACAAATCAAGTTGAATATTCTACCTTTAGGTTCTTACGATATTATAGTTGGGATGGACTGGTTAGAAGCCCATCATGTCATCCTGGACTATTATGGAAAAAGTTTTACATGCTTAAATGACAAAGGAAAAACTGTAGAAATAAAAAGCATTCCAAGGAAGGTAACCCTTAGACAGATTTCAGCCATGCAAGTTAAGAGGGCAGTTAGGAAGGGATGCCAAATGTTTGTAGTAAACGTGGTAAATGATGAGTTTATGGATAAAGAGGACAAACTGAAATTAGAAGACATACCTGTCCTAAAGGATTTTAAAGATGTATTTCCTGAGGAGACTCCAGGATTACCACCCAAAAGATATTTAGATTTTACCATAGAGTTGATACCAGGAGCAGTACCAAACTCTAAAGATCCGTACAGAATGAACATACTGGAGTTAAACGAATTAAAATCACAGTTGAAGGAGCTTATTGACAAGAAGTATATTAGACCCAGTGTGTCTCCTTGGGGAGCACCTGTCATCTTTGTTAAGAAGAAAGACGGAACCTTGAGACTGTGCATAGATTATCTCCAGCTCAATAAGATGACAATCAAGAATAGGTACCCGTTGCCCCGCATAGATGATCTATTTGATCAGCTGCATGGAGCAACAGTATTTTCGAAAATTGATATAAGATCGGGATATCATCAAGTAAGGGTTAAGGACGAAGATATTTTCAAGACAGCTTTTTGAATTGGTTGGGTGGAACAATCTTCTTGGGATGTTTGTTGCCCTACAGATTATCTCAGGTTTTACAAATTTTCTAACTTATTCCCTGTAAATAATTTTGTTCTGTTTAACTAGTATTTTCTGTTTTCGAGAAAGAATCTAATCCTATAATTGTTTTAAGTCTAAATGTTTAAGTTTAATGTTGAAGTTGAATTGATAAACCAATATCTCTATTTTTCCAAATGTTGTTTTGACGCATCGTACTCTAGTAGAGATACACAAATTAAAATACATTAGAGGATAGGCAAATGCCATTGATTTGAATAGATAGAACAGTGATCGAATTTTGTTTTACTATTCTGCCCTATATTTTCCAGTAGTAAAATTTACTGTATAAAATGTTTCTAAACTACAACATTGTTACATAAAATAAAAGTATTGTTTTCTTCTCTATGTATATATATTATAGTTTGTTCATTCTTTTAGTTTGTGTAGTATTCGAATGAAAATCGACAAACCATGTTTATACTATAGCTTCAAATTAAAACAATATTATCATCATTATTTACATGCTGTAAACATAAGCATTACACAGTTATTCTATATTTCCCAGTTTTCACATTACACATACACACACACTGTTTTCATTCCTTATTCTATCATTTTTATAAATTTATCTAGTTCAAACAGATAATGGAGATCATATAAATATTCTATTGCTGACAGTTATTGTACTACTATATAAACCTAAGGTCATTTTAGTGTGAAATTCCTATTATTCCATATAGTATTATAAAAATGTAGATTACTCAATAGTATAAACCCTACCTTACGTACAGGCTTTTATAAAAATAATTATATCTTATATGTTTCATTCCCAAAGACCATTTACGAACCAAGGTGTAGCCTATCGTATTGTTTACAACGTTTGTAACTACCTTTCAAAGAAATTACATTATAGAGTTATCATTCTTCAACTCTAGCATCGACTGAATTTTTATAATGACATCCGACAACAATACGGTTTATAACACAAACAATTTTTTACATAGAAACGATTAACATAATTGTTCATTGCAAAAAGGGAATCATCATATTCACCAAAAATGAGCCTCGGCTCTTGAACCTTCCCTTATAACTTAAACAAACAGGTCTGGCTCAATGGCCAAATTCATTTTGAATCTCGACTTCAAGAAAAATGAAGACGTTATGCCCAGAAACGTTAGTTACAGAAGGTTTATCAAAAACATATTTTGTACAGGGTTATCTTTCCCAAGATCAACATTTGAAACCAGTCCTTACAACCTCGACATTGGCGAGCTTTACATATTTCTGTTCAACAAAAATAGATAACAAAAATAGAAGACCCAAGATCTTATAACCAAAAGAAAGACACAAAAACGAGGAAACAATTATCTTTTTGACTTCCAACTAGTAGTTCCCAGTTCTCTATTCATCAAACAACGACGAGTCACGGCAGGACCATTTCTTTTTCCCATCATGAAACCCTTTCACCACAGTTAAGAGCACCTATGAGGGTTTGGAAAGACCCGGAGCTTATCAGTTGAAAGCTCGCCAACCTTGTAAAACCTTGGCCCATTCCTCGACTGCATAACCTTAAACTGACATGAGAATGAAGGTTAAAAGACTAATACCTTTTCGAAAACTGAAAGATGAAAACACTTCGAATGATTTAATATTCATTACAGAAGAACTTACATTTGTTGTAATACCAAAGCTTTCTACTTTCACCAGCTACAGGATGATCCCACACTAAAACGAGACGAGAGCCCTCAGTACTTTTACACTAGGAAAAACATGGACTCAAACTATAACGACGAGTTTCCAGATCTACCAACCTTCAACAATACAAACTAACTTTTACAGTCTTTTAAATGACGCTGTTGCAGAAGGAAGAGCGACTGTAACCCTCTCAAGCCAGAGGTCTCGAGGTCGAACCTCTTACAAGTCTAGGCTAAAAATTAGGCAGCCTATCAGCCACAGACCGAAAACAATGGAGACAATAAACCTCATTCACCAAACTCTTAAACCAAACTTCGATCCATTTGATAGGGTTTGATTCGACGATCCATATTAATGTTGATCAATGATCAGGCTTATGCCAACACACTTTGCATTGGGTCGAGCAACTCAGGCATTCAATACACTATCACTTCACACTTATGGGATTGCCACAGTGGATCACGCTGGATCATTTTGAACATCCAACTTGGAGGGAGGCTAACTCAAAACAATGACACAATGGTCTCGACGTTCACCTTTACAATGATATTACACTACGTGTAGTGGCTTTGATCCTCGTCACCGAGAGTTATCATGCCAAGTCTTAAATGCAGATCGAAGGACAATATCTTGGTGGTTCAAAGATCGTCTCACATTAATGAGCCAACACCGTCAACCTGCTAATAGTTATTGCATGTCAATGTTATAATTTCAACGTTACATTTCAACCCTGATAACATGAGATTAAAACATTATGCTATGATAAGACGAATCACAAGTTTCGTATGGTTCTAAGTTATGCTTAATATCATAGGTATGGTATCGTTGACCCACGACGATACACAAATCCTTTAGATCAACCTTCCAATTGTTATTTAGCCCCAAGGTTCTATTTTTGTAGAATTAAATATTAATGTTAGGGCTTAGATATTAGTTAATATGGTACTATAGTCACATTATTGATATGGTTTCGTTTTATTCCATTCTTACTAATAGATACAAACCCTTGTAAGGGTTATATGTATCATTAGATCAACATAGTAAGGTTACGGTTAAAATAACTCATACTTAGGAAATTATAATATCATCCTTGTAACTTTGGTTGGGGATCATACAAACTTTTTTATCGAAGATACAAAAATAATTAGTTTGTATAGTAGGTTATTGATGGATCCAAAAATATATTTATATATATATAATGGGAAGAGTGACTAAAATGATATGAGTTCTTACCATATTCTTTCATGCAAACATTAAATGACCTTGCGATACATTTATTATATCTACAACGGAAAGATAATGATGACATTATAACTAGCTAGTACAGTAACAAAACCATCGACAGAATGACGTATATAGCTGACATTAATTAAACATCATGACGTTGTCAGACTATAGTTTAAAACAGTAAGTGTAGCATTGAAACCCATACCTGCTCACTTCTGAAGAGTCGCAATAGAAATTATAATATTCTATTTATTTATGACGTTGAAATTTGAACTACACGTACTTCATTCTTACCTGTCGTCTGCACATATGACATTCAATAAGCTTTAGCATTGCAACTAAGTAATTTCCAGGGTACCTCGTAGGACAGCCTTATGCAGCAAAGTCAAATGTCAGTATCCTTGCAAAAAATAAAGTGTCGCATCATTTTTCCAACCTTTTTTATTTCATTATCGTCATAATCATGTTACTAATTATGAGATAACAACTATCATTATCTTACTGCTGTTAAGACAGAAATTAAAGCAAGTTTAGTACTAACAACTGTACAACTAATGCTGTCATAATCACAATATTTATTTATGCAATTATTATTATCTTAATTAATGCTGTTATAAATTTTTTTAAGTTTTTATGAAATTTCGAGATGTTACACTAACAAACTTTGCCAATGAATCTACAACCTTCTTCACGGTATCAAAGTTCCCCAATAGTACCTTGTCTCTAACGAAATGGTATTGAACATCAATATGTCGTCTTTGAATGATAAGCAGAGTTCTTTTCTATAAAAATTTCGCTTGAGCTATCACAACCTATTCTCATTACTTTCTGAACAAAACTAAAACCTGGAAAAATCCTTGCAACCATATGGATTCCTTACTTACATGACTAACTACCATGTATTTTGGTTTTTTAGTTGAAGATGAACCTACACCCTTCCTTTTATTAATCCAACTGATTGCTCCACCAAATAAGTAAGAAACATAACCTATTGTAGAATTTCTGCAGTCAATATCTTCAACCCAATCTACATCAATTAAATCTTGTATATCTATATCGCTATGAGTTTCTAGCCTTCCTTGGTAACATATTGCATAATTTTAAGTGCCACACAAATATCTGAAGACCCTCTTTACTATTGTCAAATGTTCCTTCCCTAGTTTTTACATATACATGATAAAAAATCCCACTGCATGGAAATGTCTAGTCTAGTACATATTATATCATACATAGAACTTCCAAAATAACTAACATGTGAAACATATTACATGCCTTATACCTCTTGTTTTGCCTTGGGACATTGATCTTGATATAACTTTGCACCTACGGAAGAAACGACCTTTACCGGTTTACATTCCTGCATATTAAACCTCTGTAGTAATATCTCAATATATTTCCTCCGACTTAACCATAGTTTTCTATTTTCCCAAACTCTTTTAATTTCCATGCCCAAAATAAAATTTGCAGGGCCAAACTTAATGATATATTCCTATTTAGTCTACCCTTTCTTTTTTCATAAGTAATGACAATGTATCCATCGGTCCCATTTTTACCTAATAGGGTAAAAATGTGACTTAATTAGGATTTTAAACACCTCCCACTTAGTTGTTGGGGGATCACCCTCTAGCCCAAGGATATCTATCTATCTTTTCCACCAACTTTAGGCATGGCCCTCTAACTTCAATTGGGAAAATGATATATTTTTCTCTTCTCCCATGTTATCAACATTAAAATAGATTTCTAATTGTTGCAACCATTGACTTGACTAACATCATAAATATCACGTTGTCAATGTTTGAAGTCCATGTTTGCTTCCACTTTGAACAAATTTTGTGAAGAGGTAATGGTGGAACTTGGTCTCTTTTTCTTTGGCTCCTTTTACAACTCCTTTTTTGTTGTTATTTATCTCTAGATTTCCTATCTGAGCCAGCTTTCAATTTAGAGCTACCTCCTCAAAAGATATTAACTCTCTCTAGAGGTGTCATGGAGATGGCCATGTTGCAATAGATGTCATAGAATTTTGCTTATATATTTAAAAGTCTCTCCTCTATGTCATCCCCTGGATTGTTATTTTTCTCATCACACATGGCTAGGGTTTTCAGACTTCTTTTTGTAAGCTAATTGCAAGCTCTTATACTTTTCAACAAAAACCCTAGAGAAAGTTGCTCTGATACCACATAATGTGTAAAATACCAGAGATATTTTGTTGTCTAGAATAATTTCTTCACAATAGCTTTTACAAGTTTTTACAAACTCTTTCTTATGCATTGTTTGCTTAATATTAAGATTCAATATATTACTAGTTTAGTGCTCAAAATCTTAAAATAATCTAATACTAAAATAAAAGAAGATAAAAAAATACCACACAATCCATAAAATGAACTTGATATGTACCTAGGGAAACCCAATATGGAAAAAGCTAACCAGAAGGTGAGGATTAGGCATTGTTTTTTATTCTCAACTATGAAATGCAAATATAAAGGAAGGAAAACTCGCTATAGAGGTTCCCTTAACACTATGGCCTATATGGTTCCTACAAGGTCTCCTACTTCCTTTGTTATGCTCCAATATCCCACTCCTTTGCTCCACTTAACTATAGATCATAAATCAATACAACAAGAATGGAACCCACTCCTTTCTCATCAACCTAGTTTTTAGCATGTTATGATGACCATTTGGGGTTAGGGTTAGGGTTTTGGACCCTATAGGGTTTTCTTGAAATTCCACACATTAATAGATCCACACAAATGAGTAATGGGGGTTGACATGGAATCCACTCGATACCATGGTGGTCAACAACATTGGTCATCTTGTACGTTGGATATCTTCTTTATCCTAACTCTAATTGAGGTGATCTTTAAATCATTATAAAGCTTTCGATGTGTACAAAAATGCTGAGAACACGAGGAGTCCATTTGCAAAGTATTGACCCCTAAAAATTCATTTGATGCATCAAATAGGCATTGAAATTTTTAAGACCCCAAAAAGACCTTCCCTAAAATGAAGCCTACAAATCAATATCTTGAATTCTTCACTCAAAATATACCAAAATATATAATAAAATATTTAGTAATCAATTTGAATGTCATTTCGATGTCAAAATTTGTACACATTCTTAATGACATAAAAATATAACATCAACCATAGTTTTACACTTAATACAACATTTCAACCTTAAGATAATATCCTTTTTAACCCCAAATATAATTTACTGATGTCGATATAACCTCTCTTCCTTCTCCTTCTATGTAATTTCCCATGATAAAAAAACGCCCTCTAAGTGGATGACATCATAAAATTTTACATTAAATATTTACAAGTTTGCTTTTTATTTCATTGAATAAGACATCATATAATTTTTTAGTTTTGATATTTATTGAATGATTACAAAAATTAAACTCTATTAATTTTAATTTTCTTTTGTCAACTCAAAGGAACGTAGAGAGGAATGCATTTTTATTTATTGCAAATATCAACTCTATTAATTCTATTTTGTCAATTGAAAGAAACGTGGGGAGGAATGCATCTTTCTTTATTGCGAGAAACGAGTAAGATGCCGAAATACGAGCTCCAATTTAGTATTAAATCGTTCAGATGTCAATTGAGTTGGCGATCCAGTGACATTTTTGGCCGACGAAATTAGTTTAATGGAAATAAGAGCAGATTATATACATCCCTATCTGTCTTATTCATTTACCCATTCTTATTACAATGCAATGGAGAAGACTGGTCAATAATTATGGGCCAGATTGCCAGTTACTTCCCTTGTCTGTTCCCTTTGAACTTTTCAAAGATTGAATATAGAAAGAGAAAGTCAGTCAAGATTACACCACTGGTTTGAATGTGAACGCAAAAAATTGCATATCATAAGGCAAAGAAACATGTGGCAAAATGATGGAGTAACCCACCTGTAATTAAAAACATATTTGATCTTGCACCTTTCCTTCGATTATAAAAGCAAAAAAATTAACAATCACATTAATAATAATATAATAAAAATAATAATAATAATAATTTTGTATTATATTATAATAAATATAATATAATTAATATTATAAATTATTTATATGAAATAAAAATTAAAAGATAGTAATAATAAAATATTATAAATGAAAATACCAATATTAAATATATAATATACTATTTTTCAAATTCATAACAATATGTTAGATTGTATTAAAATATAGTTAAGTATGGTTTACATGTTTGAATATAGTTAACTATGGCCAACTATGGTTGATTATGATTAAAAAAGGGTGGTTATTGCTAACTATAGTTGACCATGTTTGATTATGGTTTACCATGTTTCATTAAAAAAGGGTGGCTATTGCTAACTATGGATGACCCTTATGAAATGTCCTCCCACAAGACAATCATGTAATTTTGACAAGACCTTCTCTACATCAGACTTTTCCAGGCACCTTAACAAGACACCATCATAGCTATGTTGGAAGAGGATCCCATCTATCAATTGGTTGCTAGAGGATTTCAACCTGAGATCTCTATTTTGTCCTGATTCCAAGTATGTTGGAGCATTACTATGGGTAAGGTAATATTTTAGCTCATAGTACTAAGAATCTATGGGAATAGGTATGTAGTAGATCTCACTTTTATTGACGATGGCCTCATTTTCCCATCCTTCTTCATGTTATTGAGAGTCCATGGCCTCGATAGTGAGATTGCAAAGCGCTTGTCCTATGGCATTATTCGTTATCGATTTACAAGTCATACTCTTGAAGGGAAGTCATCCAATGTTCTCTTATTTCTCCAAGGTCCTTTTGCCCTAACAAGTTTCTGACTGGGGGGTAGAGAACTATATATTTCATGTGGGATTTCAGAGGTAGGGTTGAAAATTCTTAGCAAATTTAAAGACTATTGAAGTTTGTTTATCAACCTATGGGTAACTTAGTTCTGCCCCTTGTAGTCCATGTTAGTTCTAAACTTGATTAAATGTAACAGTGCATACAATTCTTAAGCATAAACAGACATTAAAACAATAGCACACACACACACATTATACAGAGATTTTACCCTGGAAACCCTTAACCGAGAAAACCAGCTTAACTAGAGCTTCACCACTCTCTTTGTTTCTTTCATTGTATTAAGTCAACTTTTTACAATACACTATATAGGTCTTTACCAACCTCCCAAACCCTAATTCCTAAACCAGAATCAAAATATAACGGGTCGAAAATAGCCCAAAAATTTGTTTCTTGGGGGCACGCTACCCCCCAGGAGGTGCGGTATGTCCCCCCTAAATCCTCGCCAGAAGAAGGTTAGTCATGCAGAAAATATAACACATACACAACAATCTCCCGCATTTGTTTTTTTCTCTGAATATAGGGGGAATAATATTTTATTGGATCGTCAATCCAGGGCATGAATTTCCATTGCTTCTTTACACCAAGAGAACTTCTCATTGCTCACATATTTTGTCAATGAATCTGCAACATTCTTCAAAGTATGGAATTTCTCCAGTAATAAAAGTGAGATCTACTACATACCTATTCCCATAGATTCTTAGCCAAGATCTACTACTACATGTCTCTTACAAAGTGATATTGCACATCAATATGCTCCATTTTTTAGTGATAAGCAGGGTTCTTGGCCAGGAATATTGCACTCTGACTATCAAAATATAACCTCACAGCTTGCTATTCAAACCCAATGTTCGAACACAATATATGCAACCATACAACCTCTTTACTTGCATGAGTGGATGCCATTTATTTAGCTTTTGTAGTTGATAGTGCCACTATGGGTGAAACATGAAGTTGGAAAACAATTTTGGCTTGTTTTTTACAAACAAAACTACTAAATTTTATGTTTTTCAACTTCGACCTCTTCAAACCCATATCTCCCTTATGAATTTCAACTTGAAGTAAACACAAAGGTTTTAGAGAATTGAATTAGCTTTCTACTCGTATTTTTTTAAATTTTTGTTATGGACATATCGTGGGACAAATTTGTTGTCAACCAATGACATATACTTGAAAATTTTAGGTATGGATAATGAGTGACCTGTATTGACGTCGATTTTTTGATAGATGTTTATTCATTTTAGGGAAAAAAATTGTAGGCTCATAATCTAAACACACTACACTTGATCATGGACTATATTTTGAGTTTTTTAAGACTTGGGAACTATTTTTTATTATTTATCGAAACATCATATGTTCAAAAATTGGTGCATTATCGACACATGTTTTTGTCTTCACATTTTATTTCAAATGTGACTCTTATTTGAAAAACTAAAAGTACCCTTTTGAATAGGACGAGCCAATTATGATCTCTGTGAAATTTCAAATTTTTTGGTGTTGTCTTTGTTATGATATTGAATTTTCATTTCGGGTGATTTTCAGAGTAATAAAATTCTTAAGGGATAAGGTTTAGAAAAAAATTATTAATAAATAGCAATTCAAATTGAAATGAAACAATTATTATATCATTGGAAACTAGATTTAGAGATGAGTCCATTGCTACCAAGTCCGACAAATAATACTTAAAATTTGCAGGGGTTTGGGCTTGCTGAAGTTGTAGGTTCCAGAAAGATGCGCGATATTTTCGCAGGTTTTGTTGACCATAAACTCTCGGCCGAAAAATACCTTCCAAACTCTCGACTGAGAGTTTAGTTCAAGCTCTCGTCCGAGATTTTTTTTAAAAATACACCGTGACGATTGGTTCAAACTCTTGGCCTAGAGTTTTTTAAAACTTTCGGCCTAGAGTTTGAACTCTCGACCTAGAGTTTTTTAAAGTCTCGACCGAGAGTTTGAGGTTGACTTTTTTTCCCCTGTTTATCCGCGTGCCCTCTTTTTTTTTTTCACTCTGTTGTCACGGAATGTTTCCCATCTTCACGTTTTCACCCCTATAGCTTGTTTCTTACTCATCCAACTGATAGCACCTCAAATAAGATAAATACATACCTACTTATAGATATTCTATGATCCACATCTCCAACCTAGTCAACATCAACCAATCCATCTGATTTCAACACTTTGTTCTATCCATCTCTTCCTCGATAACATATTGTATTATCTATAGTTCCACGCAAATACCTGAACACCCTTTTCACAACTGTCCAATGCTCATTTCCTAGTTTTGACATATACATATTAAAAACTCCCACTACATGGGCAATGTATGTTCTAGTGCATACCATAGCATACATCAAACGTCCAACTGCACTAGCATAAGGAACACAAGACATATGTTCTTTTTCTTTTTCTATCTTGGGACATTGTTCTACAAATAATCTTACACCTATAGGAATATGGACTTTTGACAGTTTACATTCCTACATATTAAACATGTGCAATATTGCTTCAACATATTTTCTTTAGTTCATCCAGAGTTTCCTTTCTACATGATTTCACTTTATCTCCATCTCTAAGATGAAATTGGCAGCACCGAGATCCTTCATGTCGAATTTGGAGGATAGTTATTTTTTCACCTGCTTGATAAACTTCATGTTGTTTCCAACCAACAACATGTCATCAACGTATAGCACCACATAAACAAAATAATTTCCAACCTAATTTAAATAGACATAGTGATCAACTTTGCTTCTCACAAATCCCAGTCCCAATATGTATGAGTTAAACTTCTAGTACCACATCCTTGGAGATTTTTTTAGACCATAAAGGGACTTCTTCAGCTTGGAGACTAGCTCCTTCTTACCCTTTACTATAAATACTTTACATTGCTTCATGTAGATTTCTTCTTCCAGGTCCCCATGTAGGAACGATGTTTTTACATCCATTTGTTCTACCTCTAGATCAAATAATGAATCCAAAGACAATAGGAATCTAATGGAAGTCAATTTTGCAACAGGAGAGAACATCTCACCAAAGGCAATTTCCTCTAACTGAGAATAACCTTTTGCTACTAGTCAAGCCTTATACTTCTTGACTTTTCCTGTTGCATTCAATTTATTTTTGAACTTGTACCATTTTATACCAATATTTTTCCTTCCATTAGGCAATTTGACCAAATCCCAGGCCTTATTTTTCTCCAAGGCCTCCATTTATTCTTCCATGGCCTTCTTCCATAGTTTGCACTCTTCAAAATTAAATGCTTCTTTAACTGATCTAGGCTCATCATTAAAAGTAGACAGAACAAAACCAGAATGAAAATAAGGTGGACTATACCTTTCAGTTGGCCTCATTACACGGTCATATCTCCTCAAGGATAGAGTCTATGGTTCCACCTCACCACTCAATTCAGACGATTCTTCCTCCTCATTTGAATCATATCCTGCATTCTTTATCTATGGTCCTTTTTCTTTTGATTCGTCTTCATTTAGGCTGGAAGAGTTCTCAACTTCTCTAAATACCATATATCAACTGTACATTGTTTTCCTTATTACAGGATTCAATAGTTTGTAACCTTTTAGACCATCTTTGTATCCAATAAAGATACATTTCTCTGCTTTATTATCTAGCTTGCTCCTTTCTCTTTAGGAACATGAAAAAAATCATCGCACCTAAATACTCTATCATGTGCAACAAAAGGCTTCTTACTAGACCATACCACATGAGGAGTATTGTCGACCAACACTGATGTGGGCGATCAATTCTCTACATAACATGTAGTGCCGACAGCTTCATGCCAGAATTCTTCTGCTAATCCTGCACCACTAAGCATACTCTTCTCCTTCTCCATCAGTGTCATGTTCATCGTTTCTGCAACCCCATTCTATTGGGGTGTATATGGATTTGTATTTTTTCATTCTATACCACACTGTTTGAAAAACTAATTAAACTCTTTAAGGTAAAATTCACCTCCATTTTCAATTCTCAGAAGTTGTATTTGCTTTCGTGTTTGGTTTTCCAAAAGAGCCTTGAAATCCTTGAATTTACTGAAAACCTCATATTTATTTTTCGGGAAGTACAACCAGGCATTCCTTGAAAAATCATCTATAAATGACACATAATACATATATCCTCCCAATGATGGAACATGTATAGGACCAAACACATCACTGTGTATTAACTCTAGGATCTCATTTTCCCTTATAGCATTGGAAGGAAATTTCACTTGATTCTACTTCCTATATAACAAATGCTCACAAAATTGTAAATCTAGTTTGCAATTGGACATACCTTTACCTTGTAATGCTTGAAGTCCCTTCTCTCTAATATGTCCCAACATTCGATGCCAAAACAGAATATCTCCTTTAGAGACATTAGTGTATTTACTCTTTTCACTTTTTCTCTCTGGAACAATAGAGTTGTTACACTCATTAGTGGCAGTGCTTCCAAATATCATATATAGAGTTCCACAATGAACTCCCCTCATCAAAAGCATTGTTCCTCGAACCCTTTTGCATCTCTTCTCTTCGAATAGTCTTTACACCTGCATCACCCATTTTTCTAACAGATATCAGGTTTATGTCCAATTCTGGAATGTGTAAAACACTAAGAAGTGTTCTAATCCTTCCATCCTTCAACAATAACTTCATTTTTCCATGCCCTATGATTTTGGTTGTCGAATCATTCCCCAAGAGGACATTCCCTCCATTATACCTTTCATACTCATAGAACCTATCCCTATTTGGAGTCATATGAAAAGAAGTTCCTAAGTCAATAAACCAAGCATCACTTCCTAGATCTATACCTATAGATGCCAAGTACACATCCACTCCTTCTTCAGAGGAGAAATTTCCTTCTGTGGACAGAGTATCCTTTGACCCTTTACCCTTTTCAGCACCTTTTGATTTACAGTTCTTCTTATAATTCCTAACCTTACCACATTTCCAACATAATCTCTTAGAATATTCTCCTAGATATTTAGATCTTCCCCTAGATTTAGATCTCCCTCCTATAGATCTGTTTTTCTTATATTTAGAATGACCTCTCACATGTAAGGCATTAGTTCTATGAATTTTCATGGATTTTCTCCTCATTTCCTCTGATAACAGGGATGCAACTACATCCTCAAACTTCAATGTAGACTGAGTAGTATTACCTATTGCTACAACTAGATTATCCCAAGAATCTGGTAGAGAGCATAACAAGGTAATACACTTCCCTTTTTCCTCCATCTTAATATCAACTGAGATCGGTTGACTTACCAGAGTATTGAATGCATTTAAATTCTCTGCCATAGAGACACCAACTTCCATCCTGAGATGATACGGTTTCTTTCATAGAAACAATTTATTTACTAGGGACTTTGACTGATACAGGTTCCCTAACTTGTCCCACAACTTCTTTTTAGTGTCTTCTCTAGAGACATTCAATAACACCGAATCAGAGAGACAAAGGCAAATCATACTTCTCTCCTTTCTATTCAAATTATCCCAATATTCTTTCGATGTAGTAAGAGGTTTTGTACCTCGATCCATGGAGTCCCACTGTTCCCTATCTACTAGAAAATCCTCCATCCTGAGCTTCCATAGCTTGAAATTTTGTCCATTAAATTTAACGATCTCCAATCTAGAACGTCTCACCATTATTTTAGCAAAAGAATCACCCCTGTAGAGCTCTCACTGAAATCAGGCCTATTACAAACCTTAGGACCAAGATAAACCCTTAGCAACAAAAGCATCCCCATGAAGCCAAATATTGCTCTAATACCAACTTTTATTTCTAAACCTGAATAAGTGTTACAATGCATACAATTTTTAAGCATAAATAGAAATTAAAACAATAGCATACACAAACATTACATAGATATTTTACCCTGCAAACCCTTAATCGGGAAAACCAACTTAACTAGAGCTTCAACGCTCTCTTTCTTTCATTCATTGTATTAACTCAAATATTTACAATACAAGATATAGGTATTTTCCAACCTTCGAATCCATAATTCCTAAACTGGAACCAAAATACAATGGGCCAAAAATATTGGCCAAAAATAGCCAAAAAATGGGGCGAAAAATAGTCCCAAAAAATGGGACAAAAAATAGCCCAAAAATGGGGTGAAAGATAGCCCAAAAAATGGGGTGAAAAATAGCCAAAAATGGGGTTGGCCCCCAAACCCCCTTAATCCAGGGGCCAACCCTCGAACCCTCACCAAAAGGGGGGTATTCATGAAGAGAATATAACACATACCCAATAGTACAGAACTCTTAAAAGAAACTAGAACCTCAAATCCCTTAGTGAGGAACCTCCAACAATTAAATGATAAAAATGCACGATATATCACAAATAACTGAGAACACAGAAGGGATTTATTGATCGTAGGCCACTTTGAGGGGGAAACCTCATTTGAGCAATCTCAATATAAATAACTCATGGATTCCTCCATTGGCCTCAAAACGTACTTATATACTAAGTATAAGCTAAACAATTATTACTCCCCATGAATGTGGGATAATACAATATACTCACAGGACGACTTACAAAGCATATGCGTCCAACAACAATATACTAACAATGTGGGATAATACGATATACTCATGGGACGAATTACAAAGCATATGCTTCCAACAACAATATACTAACAAAGTAAAGAGAAGGGTTGACATGGGTTCCAAACATCCCCTCCCTCTTAGAAAAAGCTTTGTCCTCAAAGCTTTAGGTGTGGAAATTGTTGCTGAATCTGAAGGAGTGGTTCCCATGTAGCATCCTTTGGTTGCATTCCATGCCAATAAATTAATACTTCTGTGATGGATTGAGAGCGAAGCTGATGAGTGCGCCTATTGAGGATGGCCTTCGGCTCCAAAATGATGGATCCTTCATTATCTATCTCTAGTAAAACAATTTGTGCTCTGATGTTGGTGCCAAGAACTTTCTTTAGACAATAGACATGAAATACTGGATGAATGCGAGAAGAAGGAGGAAGTTCCAATTTATAAGCAACGGACCCAATCTTTTGAAGAACCTTATATGTCCCATAGAACTTTGGAGCGAGCTTATGACGTCCTTTTATTTCCAGGGAGGATTGCTTATAAGGATGTATATGAAGAAAAACCATATCACCTTCTTGAAAAGTGTGCTCAGAACGGTGCCAATCGACTTGTTGTTTCATTCGATTTCTTTCCATGTGAAGATTGTCCTGCAAAATGCAAAGAATTTGATCCCGGGTTCGAAGAACCGTGCCAAATTCCTGAACTGGTGAACTGTTGGGGGTGTATGGAAGAAGCACTGGCAGTTCCTGACCATAGACTGCTTCATATGGAGTCATTTTAGATGCAGTGTGGTAGGAGGTATTGTACCACCATTCAACGAGAGGGAGCCACTTTTCCCACTGATGCTGGTGTTCGGAGGTGAAGCAACGAAGATAAGTTTCCAAAAACTTGTTGATAATTTCAGTATGACCATCTGTTTGTGGGTGATACCCTGAACTCATCTTCAGTTTGGTGCAAGTGTGGCGAAATAGTTCTGTCCAAAAATAACTGGTGAAATTTTCATCGCAATCCGAGACAATGGACGAAGGGATTCCATGGAGATGGAAGATCTGGGCCAAGAAAATCTGAGTGACTGAGGAGGCGGTATAGGGATGGCCAAGGGTACAAAAATGACTATATTTGAGAGGTGATCAACCACAACCAAAATCATTTTCTTCCCTCTAGATTTAGGGATCCCTTCAATGAGATCCATAGAAATATCTGTCCAAATCCATGTAGGGATGGGAAAGGGTTCAAGCAATCTCAGAAGGAGTGTCGTTTCACCCTTGTTTCACTGGCAGGTATCACATTCAACCACCATATGTTGAATTGTACTTTTCATTCCCTTCCAAAAGAAGTTACGCCGTGCCTGCTCATACGTTTTGAGGAACCCGGAGTGCCCTGTCGATTGAGAAGCATGGTGTTCATAGAAGACAACCTGTTGAAGATATGTGCTCTGGGGAAGCACCAGATGACCCTTGTATCTTAGGGAAGCACCATCCCAAGAGTAATGTGGTACAACAGAAGGGTTGTTGGCCAACTGTTGGATTATTTGAGATAATGATGAGTCATTGACATAGGCCTGCTGAACAGATTGCAACCAATTTGGAACATGCATAGAAATAGATGAAAGAGAAACTTGGTCATCAAATGTGTGAGAAAGAGAATCCACCACAAGATTGTCCTTACCCTTTTTGTAAGTGATCTCATAGTCATAACCCATGATTTTTCTAACCCATTTCTATTTTGTTTGGGAGGAGACTCATTGTTGTAGGCGATATTTCAGACTCTGGTGATCAGTCTTGATGCAGAACTGATTCCCTAATAGGTATGGCCTCCACTTCTATACTGCATGAAAAATAGGCATCATTTCCTTCTCATATGTAGAGTTGACTAAATTCTTACTGGAAAGGGATTTACTGGTGAACGCAGTGGGATGTTTATCTTGAAGTAGAACAAGACCAAGTCCATTTTCGCAAGCATCACTCTCAATAGTGAAGGGCTTGGAAAAATCGAGCATATCTAGAACATGTATAGTACACATAGCTTGTTTCAGTTTGTCAAATGCACACTCAATAACATGTGTCCATGTAAAAGCATCCTTTTTCAATAGAGCGGCTAATGGAGCTGCAATATTCTCGTAATCCTTGACAAAGTTGTAGTATTATCCATACAATCCCAAAAAAACACGAAGGCTGTTGAGTGTCTGAGGATGCAACCAATTTTTCATGGCATCTATTTTGGCATGATCCACGCGAACCCCTTGTGTTGAAATAATATGCCCGAGATACTGTACTTACTCTTGTCCAAAAAAAAATTATACTGCTTGGCATGGAGATGATGATTGGAGAAAAGTTGCAGTACAAGATCTAGATGTTGGAGATGCTCAGCCCATGTTTTACTATAGATGAGGATATCATCAAATAACATAATGAATTTCCGCAAGTAGGGACAAAATATTGTGTTCAACAATGCTTGGAATGTGGAAGGAGCATTAGTGAAGCAAAAGGGCATGGCCAAAAAATCATAGTGGCCTTCATGTGTGCGGAAATCTGTTTTAGGGATATCATCCTCATGAACCTGAATTTGATGATACCCAGAATGAAGATCCAACTTGGAGAAAAATGAGCACCACGAAGCTCATCAAGAAGCTCATCAAAAATAGGAATTGGAAACTTATCCTTGATTGTGAGGTGATTAAGTGCTCGGAATTCAATGTAGAGGAGCCATGCCCCATATTTGTTTTGGACAAGAAGAACTGGTGAAGAAAATGAACTAGTACTAGGGCAAATAATACCTTGCTTCAGTAATTTCCGAACGAGCATCTCATTCTCTATTTTTTGGTGAAATGGGTAGCGATAGGGCCTGATGTTGGGAGGAATGATTCCAGGAAGGATATGAATAGGATGGTCCTCTGGTCTTGAAGGTGGAAATCCCACTGGTTCAGCAAAGACACATGCATATCTATCCAAAATTTGTTGTAGATCCAAAGGAGTAGTGGAGACCGTTGATGGGTGAATCTGGATGGAATGGAGCTAAGTGATGACACCTTGTGAATTATTCTTAAGAATATTTTCCATGCGATGTGAACTGATGATGCTGAGAGACCCTAGTTGTAAGCTCATCAATGTTTGTTTTTTCCCATTGTCTGGAAACTACATCCAAAGTTCAACAAAATCCCATAATATGGGGCAAATTTTGCGTAACCATTGAGCGCCCAAAACCACATCACATCCTCCTAAGGGTAAGGAAAACATGTCATAGCACAGGTTATAATCTCCAATAGAGATACACACATTGCAACACTTCCTTTTGCGAGGTAAGTTTCCCCCATTGGAAATCATGACTTCAAAGTTGGAGCAACGATGGACAAAATAATCATCCTGTTTGGCGATCCGAGGGTCATTGAAGTTATGAGTACTACCAAAATCAATGAGTATTTTAAGAGGGATCTTCTTGAAGTAACCCTTAACTGGAATTTTTTGTGGGGTGGTGACTCCGACTAAAGCAAGGATAGATATATCTGGGTGTTTGTCTTGAGAAGGAGGGTCAACAGGCGGCTGCTGACTGTTGACCTGATCATCTATTGTATCTTGAGCTTCTTCACCAATTTCAGTTGTAGGTGGAGAATCCACATCCAAGAGATAGAGCTTTTTCTCAACACATATATGTCCCCAAGTGAATTTCTCATCACAATTATAACAAATCCTTTTTTCTCTGTGTGCCCGCATCTATGCTTCAGACAAATGCTTGATAGCAGTTTCTCTAGCAGCTGGCGTGATGGGAGTTCATTGGGAAACCATATTTCTGAATGGAACAAAAGTGGATTTGGAGTGATGTTGGGCTATGATCTTGTCCTCCACCAACTTAGTCAACTCTAGGACTTCCATCATTGTGCTGGGATAAAACATTTTAACCTCATATCAGATTGCATCCTTCAAACCAATGACAAAACAAATCCTGTAGAATGCAACAGACAATCCTTCCATGTGATTGGCCAGTTTCTGAAATTTTGTCTGCTACTCTCTCACAGTGCCAATTTCACGAAGTTTAGTGAGTGCTCCTGTGAAGTCATCAAAAGCACTAGGATCAAATTGTTGTAAAATGAGTTGGCAAAAATATGTCCATGTTGGCTCTTCATGAGCCTTGATGTACCGACGGTACCATTGAAGGGCTTCATGTTCCAAATGAAATGATGCAAGTGGAACTTTGTCGAAATCAAAAGTATTATGCAAACTAAAATATTGTTCTACCCCGGTATATCCATCCAGTCGAATCATCACCATTGAAGCGAGGAAAATCAAGCTTCGACCCATGAAAATTGTTGGAAGAAGAGAACCCAGTGTCTGCAGAAGAATCTAGCTGTCGTCTATTTTTCATGGTTGAATGTTGAAGATGGAGGCCGAGAATGTTTTCATCTAGATATTGGAGTTTGGTTTTGAGGGATGCAAGTTCTTCCTCCATGTTTTTTTCTCTTGCTCGGGTGACAACCATAACCAGGATTTTTTTTTTTGAATGGGTAGAAAAAAAAACAAAAACTTCTTTAGTAAAGGAAAATTTGGATTTGGGAAAAACTTTGATGGGTAATTGGGGTTTGACTAGGTTTTGGACACTTTCTAATGGAAAGGGAACCAGCAAATGGGGATTTCAAAACCAGGGTGAAAGAATGGGAAAAGTTTTCAAAAAGGGACAAAGAAGCAGAATTATGAAGTGAACACTGTGGAAACATTTGAAGGCAATTGGGTGAAAATCGAAGAAGTTATGGAAAACCATAAAATAGACAGATGTGGGATTTCTGGCTTCGGGAAGTGGAATTTGGGATAGGGTCCTCAGGAAGGAAATATGCAGAATGAAAGTGCAGGGGTTCTAGTGAATTTTCAAGGGAAATGGAACTAAGGCAAAGAAGATATGGAAAAAAACAGAATAGATCTGCAATGGCTCGGAATTGATCTACAATGGACCTGGACAAATGTAATCTGCTATTGATCAGCCAATAATATATATGGACCCTACGTATGCTCAGATTCCTAAAGGTTCAGGGGATTCAATTGACCACCAATGATGTCTAACGACTTGCATATTGGGGCAGTACCCCTCACTCCACGGATTAGGTAAAACTGATAACCGCTTTCCCACAAATGACAACTCTTGTTTAACCTCACGGGTGGGAACTAGTCAATCAAGTAGGGGTCGTTTCGCTTTTCGGTGGCAGGTCCTCTCAATGGGATAGCTACTTCAGGGTTCCTGTGGTACTCCTCACAATGAGTTGTAGGGATATGCCTAAGTACTTCCCACAGTTAAACGGATAAGGATTATTCTTGGATCCGAACCTGCAATTGAAAGGAATAATATAGATGCAAAGAAGAAAAACTACTGCAATAATCACAGCACCTGGAAGCCACTGCGAAAAAAAAATTGGCAGAAATTCCACCTAGAGATCCCAAGAAAGTGCTCTGATACCAGATGTGAGGAACCTCCAACAATTAAATGATAAAAATTCACAATATATTAGAAATAGTAGAACACATAAGGGATTTATTGATCGCAGGCCACTTCGAGGGGGAAACCTCCTTTGAGCAAGCTCAATACAAATAAATCGTGGATACCTTCATTGGCCTCAACATGTACTTATATACTAATTCTAAGCTAAACAACTATTACTCCCCATGAAGGTGGGATAACACAATATACTCAGGCAACGACTCACAAAGCATATGCATCCAACAACAATATACTAACAATGTGGGATAATACGATATACTCATGAGATGACTTACAAAGAATATGCGTCCAATAACAATATACTAGAAAAGTAAAGAAAAAGGTTGACACTGGTTCCTAACACCCTCATAATTATTTTGAGTCAACAATGTTGCATAATATATGTTAGAAGAAAAAGTATAAAGAATAAAGGCATTGTCAAAATTGGGACTCATCAAAGCGAGGGTTTGTGTGATCGCTTCTTTAATGGAAATGATGGTATTGTTTTCTTTCTTATCCCATTTGAATACATCATCCTTGTTAATCATATATTGGAGAGGCTTCACCATTTTGACACAACCAGAAACAAATCTATTCACAAAATTAATCTTTCCAAGAAAAGTTTACATGGCCTTTTTGCAATGAGAAAGTGGAAGTTGAGATATAGTATTAGTTCTTTCTGGTTCAATCATAATTCCATATTTAGAAACAACAAATCCAAGCAATCTACCTTCTATGACTACAAAAAAAATTATTGGGATTTAACAAGATGTCATACCTTCTGCATCGGCCAAAAAATATTCCTACGATGATGAATGTGATCCTATTTATGTCATGAAAATATTGTCACATCATCTAGGTAGACTACAATTGATTTGTTTATTAGCCCTTGGAAGGCTATGTCCATTGTTCTCTAGAAGGTTGCACCTACATTTATCATCCCAAATGACATATGTTAGTAAGCATAAGTCCCCCTCACCCCCATTTCATTCTAAAAGCAATTTTTAGTTGATCTTCATGAGATACCAAGGCTCGATTATATCGAGAGAATTTGTCCAACAAGGAGAACATTCCAGAACAAGAAACTCATTGTAGATTATTCTCATGGATGGAATCAGATAATTATCTTTCTTCGATCCTCTATTTAAATTCCAGAAATATACACATAGTATGATGTCTCCATTCTTTTTTCTCACTAGAACAAGGTTTTCTACCCACTGAGTATGTCTTACCAAGAAAATGATTTTTGAAGACAATAATTTGTTAAGTTCTCCTTTAACTAGAAGCTCCAAACTGGGATGCATTTTACATAGCTTTTGTTGGAAGGGTTTAACCTTTGGTTTCAGAGGAATAATATGCTTCATATTTTGGGTTGAAAGTCTTGAGGTCATCCCGCAGCCCCCTCTTGGGAAGGGAGAATCAAGGACGACATCACCTCCTGCCACCAATCAAGTTTTTGAAAAAATATGAATTTTAAAAATTTGAAAAAATATTAAATAAATTAAACTATCGTTTTTATATAGCCAAAAAAAAAATTATAGGTTTTAAATCAAAATAATAAGATTTTGATGATACATATACGTTCCCCTTTGAAAACATAAAATTCCAAAATGCTCTCAATTACGTGGTGCATATACTTTAATTTTGAACATTTATTGTAAAATAAAATAAATATAAGATATATTGGATTCTCGAAATTTGCACTAATTATACAAAACAAACATATTATGAGAGATATTGGATAGGCTCTTTTATTTGCATCAATGGTTTTAGGTGAAACATTTACTATAAAAAAGATTTAAATAAATATTATAAATAAGTGAAAAACAAAGAAAAATATAAATAACGAATCTTCTTATTTTTTAATTTAAAGTAATAAATGGATATTGAAAATAAACCATGACTCCAAATATATTGAAGCTTTTATAATGAAATTGATATAAAACACACATAATATAGTTTTAATCGAAAGTATAATTTTACATTGAACATAGAAAATGGTTCTTCATTTTTTAATCTAAAGTAATACATGGACATTGAAAATAAACTACAACTCCAAATCTATTGGAGTTATTGGAGTTTTTATAATGAAATTGATACAAAACACACAATATAGTTTTAATCGAAAGCATAATTTTACATTGAACATAGAAAATGGTTCTTTATTTTTTAATCTAAAGTAATACATGGACATTGAAAATAAACCGCAACTCCAAATCTATTGGAGTTTTTATAATGAAATTTACATCATTGATACAAACAAACATAATATAGTCCTTAATGGAAAGCATAATTTTACATTAAACATAGAAAATGGTTTTTTAGAGTGAATATGAAATCTCCAAGATGATATGTAACTTTTTACTAATTATGAAAATAAACTACAACTCCAAATCTATTGGAGTTATTGGAGTTTTTATAATGAAATTGATACAAAACACACAATATAATTTTAATCGAAAGCATAATTTTACATTGAACATAGAAAATGGTTCTTTATTTTTTAATCTAAAGTAATAGATGGACATTGAAAATAAACCACAACTCCAAATCTATTGGAGTTTTTATAATGAAATTTACATCATTGATACAAAACAAACATAATATAGCCTTAATGGAAAGCATAATTTTACATTGAACATAGAAAATGGTTCTTTAGAGTGAATATGAAATCTCCAAGATGATATGTAACTTTTTACTAATTATAAAGAATATAATTTGTTGCAAAAGATGATGAAAAATAGATTTGTACTTAATAATTGTGAAAAATAGATTTGTACTTAATAATTGTGATGCATAAATTTAAATTTAAAAGGAAATAAATGCTAAAATGACACATATGTGTTTTAATATATATTTAAAAAAATGAACAATGAAATAAAATATATTTTTTTTCTATAATTTTAAATGTAGGAATGTGTAGAATTTGTGCTTTGTTTTCATATTTCATAAGTATAAAGTAAAACAAGGAACTTAATATTAATAAAGATGTTATTTATGCATATTAGGAAAGAACCATTTATACACAACATTCACCACACAAAGAATGTGGGGATTATGTCTCACTCATATTAGGAATTATATATTCTTACAAGTAGAGGGGAAATTTGGTGGAGTAGTGGCTTTTATAAAAATTATAATTGATTTCCATTTTTCCCATAATGTATGGCGAGCTATGATCACGGTACTAGAATGGTTTAGTGTCTTTGTTGGAAGGAGGAGAATGAGGTACTTGAATGAGGTAAATTTATGGTATAAGAGAAAGTGATAGAATCAAATGACTGTATGATGAATTTACGATAGGTACATATATCCTTTAAGTGTGATGGGCATCAAGGGCATCATCATGAAAGGAAATACTACTAGGTGCATAGCTTAATTGGATGAATGTCTCAAATTTTGTGTTATTGATAATAATATTGTAACATTGAGTACTTCTAGTTCTTTTCTTAAATATGACCAACCCCTCGACCAAACCATTGCTCCACAAGTAGAGTATCAACAATGGGAGGGGTGTGGGAAAATCATAGCTAAGGATTGCTTTGAATTCATGTCGCAATGTCATACAATATTTAAGTCAACCTATTCATGTTACAAAATTAAACCATTGTTAACCATAGTAAACAATAGTCATCCATAGTCAACATTTTTCCATTGTGGCCCACAATAGTCAACCATGGTCAGTCATTGTGCAACATTGTTTAATCCAACATATCCATTCATAAACATTACAATGCAACATAACCCTTGAGGAACACTATAATTTAACACAAGTCCACCAGGATGAATGGTGCAATGCGACATAACCATTAAAGGAACATCACAAATTTGGCATAACCCATGATAAACATAGCAATTCCATGTAAGTTGACCAAGTTGAATATAAGAATGCATCATAACATTTCAAGAACATCACAATTAAACATATCCCTTGAGGCATGTCACAAAGCGATATAACCCTCATGAATATCACAATGCATAAAAACGATTGAGGAACAAAGAAATTCGACATAAGTCAATAAAGATGATCATCGTAATGCAACATAAACATTTGGGATTGTCATAATAAAACATAAACCTTAGGGAGTGTCTCAATGTGGCATAACCTTTAATGACAGTAGCAATTTGACATAATTCAACCAATATGAGGGTTTCTAAGTCATATAATGATAGTAAACCATAGTCAACCTTGATCAACCATGTTCAGTCATGTCCAACCAATTCAATCATAGTCACACAGTGTTTTCTTGTGTTGAACCAAAGTTAACCATGGAGAACCATAGTTAACCATATTTAACCATAGCCAACCTTGATCCACCCATGTGGTTCCACCATGGCCGTCCATCATCAATCATTGTCAAACAAGTTCAAACATTGTCAATCACGGTGCACAATGGTCAGACCTATTCAACCATAATCAACCTTGGTAAGCCATAGTAAACCATCATTAGATGTATGCTTAACCATAGTCGACCATGTCAACTATAGTTAATATGGGGTCATCCATATTCTAACTTAGTAAACCATGGTCAATCTTATTCAATCATGGTCAATTGTGGTAAACTATGGTGAAGCATACTCATCTATCATACATGAAAATAATCTAGAGTCAAACAAAGATAACCATGGTCCACCATTGTTACCCATTGTCAATCATGTTCAAACATAATCCACTATAATCAGACCATAATCAATTATAATCAACAATAATTAATGAATATCATAGATATTTTAATCTTATTCATATTAACATTTTAATTTAAAAATCTACTACTATTATCATAAATATTAGCCATCAACTAATACAACTACATAATTAAAAATGATCATTATGGCAAAAAAAATACATCTATAACTTATATCAACTACAATAATTATTACTATTTTATTAAATAATTAAGATGTTATTGAATCCGGGTCCATCATCTTTAAGACTCTCTACAAGTTATTTTATTTTGTCATTCTATATTTGACTTGACCATAATCTCTAAGATTTTCAAGTTTGTCTTATTATGATTATTTTGACATTTTATTAATGATAAATTAGATAATTTTATTAATGATAAATTAGATAGTTTTATTAATTATTAATTTTATTTTTTCAATTCAAATTTTGATAACCTGAAAATGAATGAATAAACTTCTTGTGTTTCAACATTTTCAAGTTATGATTATCTTAACATTTTATTAATGATAAATTTGATAATATTAATTATTAATTTTATTTTTCCAATTCAAGTTCTGATAACCTGAAAATGAATGAATAAACTTGCGTTTCAACATTTTCAAGTTAGGAATGTACATTTTAAAATAGAGCGGAAAACTTTCAATATTTTGAGCGTGATTTTTTAATTCGAATAAATAAAGTTTTACTATAATTTACCTTTTTAAATTTGTCATGTACTTATAACATAAAAACTTTTAAAACTAAATTTTATGATAAAAAATCTTATCTATAGCAAATTAAAAAAATTCAAAATGTTTAAAAAAATTAAATGTATCTTAATAATTTTTTTTATCAATTATATAAATTATAGATTTATGCAAATTTTGTAGGAAAGTCACATCAAGAATACATTGTGTACAAACCCACTAAGTCTCTCAATTTGATGATACCCATCTTGCATTGAGAACAATCTAGAGGGGGTTTTTTTGATGAAGAAATCAATACACACAATGTGAATCATAATGTGACAACAATGCACCAAATATTTGTTGTCAATCCCTCCATAAGGGCTCATGCATCCCAATGTTCATCTTAAACAAATCACACTTTGGAAGGAAGGACTGCAACTCCATGATTGAGGGGTGAACTGATGCAAACAACTTGAACTCTTGAGCAAGCGGTCTCCACTCCTTCCATGAGAAAGCCTCAGAGTCCCAAAGGTATTTCCAATGGAAGATACTCTTCTAACTCAGTTGGTGCAACTTAAACTATGGCAACTTGCAATAAAAAATCCCTAATATCACTAACTCAAGATCGGATGGGATGTAATGTCGCAATGAGCTTTCCTATCGCTGCCAGCAAACCAATCTAGCCACCAATTTGTAGGCCACCCATATACTCCTGAAGAGAATAAAGCCCCCAACTTGAAATATAGAGAATGAAGAAATGATACCGCATAAGCTAAAACCTACTATGCACATGCCTAAATGTTGTGCCTACAACATAATGTGGCGCCTAAAAAAACTATAGGATTTTTGGGATTGTTTGTTGGATTTTTGTGGAGGAGCAACATTAGAATCTATTCATAAACAAGCCTCTATTGGAGAGATTAGATTTTTTTTCAAGATGGATACTCCATTGTGCGGGAATCACTTTCTTGTTTGTGGCATTCTTTGTGGATTTCTACGTTTTTTGGGAGCAAGCTAAAGTCTAGACGATTTGCACCTTTCCAGTGAGTTTTTGTTATAATTCGACAATGCAATCCATTGTTGAAATGTGATTTTCATTGTTGAAATTGCAATTTTGATAGCAGAAATGGATTCAACACCCTCGATCACCCCATGGGCACCCCGATTATGCAATTCCAACAACTTAAAACTGCGATTTCAACAATTTCCGCCGGATTTTGACCAAAAAATTCGTCGGATAGTGATCGCAAATCATCTAGACTTTAGTTTACACCCTTTATTTGTGCTTTGGAAAATCATATGCAAGTATGTATTTGACTAGGAAAGTAGCTTTCAATTCTTATGTTTATTTTCAATGATTTGTTATTAGAAGTATTTTCACTACAGTGGCCATTTTAGATATATCAACGCTTCAAACCCGAATCGAGGTTCATCTTTAGGATAATGAGACCCGATTTGGGTTCCACTTTCCTGAAAAAATACTTACATTAAGAAAATAACTTTATTTATGTGTTTATGGAAGTATGTATTTGACCAAGAAAGTAGCTTTCAATTCTTATGTTTATTTGCAATGATTTGTTATTAGAAATATCTGAGCTGAAAGATTGTCTATGAAGAAAGAGGTGAACTTGAGTAACCTCCATCCCATGTAAGAGAAGGAGATTACTAGATTATTCCACAACAATATCCAGGTAAAGAATAAAAAGGTTTATTCTCTATTCAATTCATGTTTGTAGGCCAACCTCAAAGCAAAGGATATGGTAAGTACAGTTGAATTAAAAGTTAATGACCATCCTCACCCATACTTATTGGGATGGATAAATAAGGATGGAGAGCTTGGAGTCACAAAGTAGTGTAAGATTCAATTTTATATCAGTGCAACCTATATTGATAAAGTGGAGGTAGATGTAATACCATTGAAGTGTGTGCATTGAAGTGTGTGGTGTAGTGTTTGGAATCTCCTACATGTATATGAGGGATGGAATCTTAATGAAGTTAGAAAACCAATATCTCTTGATTCAGGATGGAAAATCCTTTATCATGAATACACAAAAAGGTAAACCCAAGATAAATCTATTATTCCACTAAGATATATCTATTATTTCACTAAATCTAGAGTGGTCATTTTAGATATCAACGCTTCAAACCCGAATTGAGGTTCATCTTTAGAATAATGAAACCCGATTTGGATTCAAAACATTGACATCTAAAATGGCAACTACTGATTTCCTGAAAAATACTTACATCAAGAAAGTAAGTATTTATTAGGCTTTGAAAAAATGAGGTTCAGTATCAATTATTAGTCAAAGACGTTAGGTTAATAAAAAATACTAAAAAAAAGCTATCAAATATATTGTGATTTATTTCGCTTTAAAGTAAGCTTAAGGAAGATTGGATATACCCGTTCACTATGTGCACATAAATAAAAAATAAATAAACGACCTTTACCGGTTTACATTCCTGCATATTAAACCTCTGTAGTAATATCTCAATATATTTCCTCCGACTTAACCATAGTTTTCTATTTTCCCAAACTCTTTTAATTTCCATGCCCAAAATAAAATTTGCAGGGCCAAACTTAATGATATATTCCTATTTAGTCTACCCTTTCTTTTTTCATAAGTAATGACAATGTATCCATCGGTCCCATTTTTACCTAATAGGGTAAAAATGTGACTTAATTAGGATTTTAAACACCTCCCACTTAGTTGTTGGGGGATCACCCTCTAGCCCAAGGATATCTATCTATCTTTTCCACCAACTTTAGGCATGGCCCTCTAACTTCAATTGGGAAAATGATATATTTTTCTCTTCTCCCATGTTATCAACATTAAAATAGATTTTCTAATTGTTGCAACATTGACTTGACTAACATCATAAATATCACATTGTCAGTGTTTGAAGTCCACGTTTTCTTCCACTTTGAACAAATTTTGGGAAGAGGTAATGGTGGAACTTGGTCTCTTTTTCTTTGGCTCCTTTTACAACTCCTTTTTTGTTGTTATTTATCTCTAGATTTCGCATCTGAGCCAGCTTTCAATTTAGAGCTACCTAACTCCTCAAAAGATATTAACTCTCTCTAGAGTTGTCATGGAGATGGCCATGTTGCAATAGATGTCATAGAATATTGCTTATATATTTAAAAGTCTCTCCTCTATGTCATCCCCTGGATTGTTATTTTTCTCATCACACATGGCTAGGGTTTTGAGACTTCTTTCTGTAAGCTAATTGCAAGCTCTTGTACTTTTCAACAAAAACCCTAGGGAAAGTTGCTCTGATACCACATAATGTGTAAAATACCAGAGATATTTTGTTGTCTAGAATAATTTCTACACAATAGCTTTTACAAGTTTTTATGAACTCTTTCTTATGCATTGTTTGCTTAATATTAAGATTCAATATATTACTAGTTTAGTGCTCAAAAATCTTAAAATATCTAATAGTAAAATAAAAGAAGATAAAAAAAATACCACACAATCCATAAAATGAACTTGATATGTACCTAGGGAAACCCAATATGGAAAAAGCTAACCAAAAGGTGAGGATTAGGCATTGTTTTTTATTCTCAACTATGAAATGCAAATATAAAGGAAGGAAAACTTGCTATAGAGGTTCCCTAAACACTATGGCCTATATGGTTCCTACAAGGTCTCCTACTTCCTTTGTTATGCTCCAATATCCCACTCCTTTGCTCCGCTTAACTATAGATCATAAATCAATACAACAAGAATGGAACCCACTCCTTTCTCATCGAACCTAGTTTTTAGCATGTTATGATGACCATTTTGGGTTAGGGTTAGGGTTTTGGACCCTATAGGGTTTTCTTGAAATTCCACACATTAATAGATCCACACAAATGAGTAATGGGGGTTGACATGGAATCCACTCGATACCATGGTGGTCAACAACATTGGTCATCTTGTACGTTGGATATCTTCTTCATCTTAACTCTAATTGAGGTGATCTTTAAATCATTAGAAAGCTTTCGATGTGTAGAAAAATGCTAAATCTTTAAATCATTAGAAAGCTTTCGATGTGTAGAAAAATGCTAAAAACACGAGGAGATCCATTTGCAAAGTATTGACCCCTAAAAATTCATTTGATGCATCAAATAGGCATTGAAATTTTTAAGACCCCCAAAACATTTAAAATAAGACCTTCCCTAAAATGAAGCCTACAAATCAATATCTTGAATTCTTCACTCAAAATATACCAAAATATATAATTAAAATATTTAGTAATCAATTTGAATGTCATTTCTATGTCAAAATTTGTACACATTCTTAATGACATAAAAATATAACATCAACCATAGTTTTAACATCTTAATACAACATTTCAACCTTAAGATAATATCCTTTTTAACCCCCCAAATATAATTTACTGATGTCGATATAACCTATCTTCCTTCTCCTTCTATGTAATTTCCCATGATAAAAAAACGCCCTCTAAGTGGATGACATCATAAAATTTTACATTGGATATTTACAAGTTTGCTTTTTATTTCATTCAATAAGACATCATATAATTTTTTAGTTTTGATATTTATTGAAAGATTACAAAAATTAAACTCTATTAATTTTAATTTTCTTTTGTCAACTCAAAGGAACGTAGAGAGGAATGCATTTTTATTTATTGCAAATATCAACTCTATTAATTCTATTTTGTCAATTGAAAGAAACGTGGGGAGGAATGCATCTTTCTTTATTGCGAGAAACGAGTAAGATGCCGAAATACGAGCTCCAATATAGTATTAAATCGTTCAAAATGTCAATTGAGTTGGCGATCCAGTGACATTTTTGGCCGACGAAATTAGTTTAATGGAAATAAGAGCAGATTATATACATCCCTATCTGTCTTATTCATTTACCCATTCTTATTACAATGCAATGGAGAAGACTGGTCAATAATTATGGGCCAGATTGCCAGTTACTTCCCTTGTCTGTTCCCTTTGAACTTTTCAAAGATTGAATATAGAAAGAGAAAGTCAGTCAAGATTACACCACTGGTTTGAATGTGAATGCAAAAAATTGCATATCATAAGGCAAAGAAACATGTGGCAAAATGTATGGAGTAACCCACCTGTAATTAAAAAACATATTTGATCTTGCACCTTTCCTTCGATTATAAAAGCAAAAAAAATTAACAATCACATTATAATAATATAATAAAAATAATAATAATAATTTTTGTATTATATTATAATAAATATAATATAATTATATTATAAATTATTTATATGAAAAAAAAATTAAAAGATAGTAATAATAAAATATTATAAATGAAAGTATCAATATTAAATATATAATATACTATTTTTCAAATTCATAATAATATGTTAGATTATATTAAAATATAGTTAAGTATGGTTTACATGTTTGAATATAGTTAACTATGGCCAACTATGGTTGATTATCGATTAAAAAAGGGTGGTTATTGCTAACTATAGTTGACCATGTTTGATTATGGTCTACCATGTTTCATTAAAAAAGGGTGGCTATTGCTAACTATGGATGACCCTTATGAAATGTCCTCCCACAAGACAATCATGTATTCTCTGACAAGACCTTCTCTACATCAGACTTTTCCAGGCACCTTAACAAGACACCATCATAGCTATGTTGGAAGAGGATCCCATCTATCAATTGGTAGCTAGAGGATTTCAACCTGAGATCTCTATTTTGTCCTGATTCCAAGTATGTTGGAGCATTACTATGGGTAAGGTAATATTTCAGCTCATAGTAACTAAGAATCTATGGGAATAGGTATGTAGTAGATCTCACTTTTATTGACGATGGCCTCATTTTTCCCATCCTTCTTCATGTTATTGAGAGTCCATGGCCTCGATAGTGAGATTGCAAAGCGCTTGTCCTATGGCATTATTCGTTAGCGATTTACAAGTCATACTCTTGAAGGGAAGTCATCCAATGTTCTCTTATTTCTCCCAAGGTCCTTTTTCCCTAACAAGTTTCTGACTAGGGGGTAGAGAACTATATATTTCATGTGGGATTTCAGAGGTAGGGTTGAAAATTCTTAGCAAAATTTAAAGACTATTGAAGTTTGTTTATCCACCTATGGGTAACTTAGTTCTGCCCCTTGTAGTCCATGTTAGTTCTAAACTTGATTAAATGTAACAGTGCATACAATTCTTAAGCATAAACAGACATTAAAACAATAGCACACACACACGCATTATACAGAGATTTTACCCTGGAAACCCTTAACCGAGAAAACCAACTTAACTAGAGCTTCACCACTCTCTTTGTTTCTTTCATTGTATTGACTCAACTATTTACAATACACTATATAGGTCTTTACCAACCTCCCAAACCCTAATTCCTAAACCATAATCAAAATATAACGGGTCGAAAATAGCCCAAAAATTTGTTTCTTGGGGGCACGCTACCCCCCCAGGAGGTGGGGTATGTCCCCCCTAAATGCTCGCCAGAAGAAGGTTAGTCATGCAAAAAATATAACACATACACAACATTCTCCCGCGTTTGTTTTTTTCTCTGAATATAGGGGGAACAATATTTTATTGGATTGTCAATCCAGGGCATGAATTTCCATTGCTTCTTTACACCAAGAGAACTTCTCAGTGCTCACATATTTTGTCAATGAATCTGCAACATTCTTCAAAGTATGGAATTTCTCCAGTAATAAAAGTGAGATCTACTACATACCTATTCCCATAGATTCTTAGCCAGGATCTACTACTACATGTCTCGTACAAAGTGATATTGCACATCAATATGCTCCATTTTTTAGTGATAAGCAGGGTTCTTGGCCAGGAATATTGCACTCTGACTATCAAAATCTAACCTCACAGCTTGCTATTCAAACCCAATGTTCGAACACAATATATGCAACCATACAACCTCTTTACTTGCATGAGTGGATGTCATGTATTTAGCTTTTGTAGTTGATAGTGCCACTATGGGTGAAAACATGAAGTTGGGAAACAATTTTGGCTTGTTTTTTACAAACAAAGCTACTAAATTTTATGTTTTTCAACTTCGACCTCTTCAAACCCATATCTCCCTTATGAATTTCAACTTGAAGTAAACAAAAAGGTTTTAGAGAATTTAATTAGCTTTCTACTCGTATTTTTTTAAATTTTTGTTATGGACATATCGTGGGACAAATTTGTTGTCAACCAACGACATATACTTGAAAATTTTAGGTATGGATAATGAGTGACCTGTATTGACGTCGATTTTTTTATAGATGTTTATTCATTTTAGGGAAAAAAATTGTAGGCTCGTAATCTAAACACACTACACTTGATCATGGACTATATTTTGATTTTTTTAAGACTTGGGAACTATTTTTTATTATTTATCGAAACATCATATGTTCAGAAATTGGTGCATTATCGACACATGTTTTTGTCTTCACATTTTATTTCAAATGTGACTCTTATTTGAAAAACTAAAGTACTCTTTTGAATAGGACGAGCCAATTATGATCTCTGTGAAATTTCAAATTTTTTGGTGTTGTCTTTGTTATGATATTGAATTTTCATTTCGGGTGATTTTCAGAGTAATAAAATTCTTAAGGGATAAGGTTTAGAAAAAAATCATTAATAAATAGCAATTCAAATTGAAATGAAATAGTTATTATATCATTGGAAACTAGATTCAGAGATGAGTCCATTGCTACCAAGTTCGACAAATAATACTTAAAATTTGCAGAGGTTTGGGCTTGCTGAAGTTGTAGGTTACAGAAAGATGCGCGATATTTTCGCAGGTTTTGTTGACCATAAACTCTCGGCTGAAAAATACCTTCCAAACTCTCGGCTGAGAGTTTAGTTCAAACTCTCATCCGAGATTTTTTTTGAAAATACAGCGTGACGATTGGTTCAAACTCTCGGCCTAGAGTTTGAACTCTCGACCTAGATTTTTTTAAACTCTCGGTCGAGAGTTTGAGGTTGACTTTTTTTCCCCTGTTTATCCGCGTGCCCTCTTTCTTTTTCACTCTGTTGTCACGGAATGTTTCCCATCTTCACGTTTTCACCCCTATAGCTTGTTTCTTACTCATCCAACTGATAGCACCTCCAAATAAGTTAAATACATACCCACTTATATATATTCTATGATACACATCTCCAACCTAGTCAACATCAACCAATCCATCTGATTTCAACACTTTGTTCTATCCATCTCTTCCTCGATAACATATTGTATTATCTATAGCTCCACGCAAATACCTGAACAACCCTTTTCACAACTGTCCAATGCTCATTTCCTGATTTTGACATATACCTATTAAAAACTCCCACTACATGGGCAATGTATGTTCTAGTGCATACCATGGCATACATCAAACTTCCAACTGCACTAGCATAAGGAACACAAGACATATGTTCTTTTTCTTTTTCTATCTTGGGACATTGTTCTACAAATAATATTACACCTATAGGAATAGGGACTTTTAACAGTTTATATTCCTACATATTAAACATGTGCAATATTGTTTCAACATATTTTCTTTAGTTCATCCAGAGTTTCCTTTCTATATGATTTCACTTGATCTCCATCTCTAAGATGAAATTGGCAGCATCGAGATCCTTCATGTCGAATTTGGAGGATAGTATTTTTTTCACCTTCTTGATAAACTTCATGTTGTTTCCAACCAACAACATGTCATCAACGTATAGCACCACTTAAAAAAAATAATTTCCAACCTAATTTAAATAGACATAGTGATCAACTTTGCTTCTCACAAATCCCAGTCCCAATATGTATGAGTTAAACTTCTAGTACCACATCCTTGGAGATTTTTTTAGACCATAAAGGGACTTCTTCAGCTTGCAGACTAGCTCCTTCTTACCCTTTACTATAAATACTTTACATTGCTTCATGTAGATTTCTTCTTCCAGGTCCCCATGTAGGAACTATGTTTTTACATCCATTTGTTCTACCTCTAGATCAAACAATGAATCCAAGGACAATAGGAATCTAATGGAAGTCAATTTTGCAACAGGAGAGAACATCTCACCAAAGGCAATTCCCTCTAACTGAGAATAACCTTTTGCTACCAGTCAAGCCCTATACTTCTTGACTTTTCCTGTTGCGTTCAATTTATTTTTGAACTTGTACCATTTTATACCAATATGTTTCCTTCCATTAGGCAATTTGACCAAATCCTAGGCCTTATTTTTCTCCAAGGCCTCCATTTATTCTTCCATGGCCTTCTTCCATAGTTTGCACTCTTCAAAATTAAATGCCTCTTTAACTGATCTAGGCTCATCATTAAAAGTAGACAGAACAAAACCAAAATTAAAATAAGGTGGACTATACCTTTCAGTTGGCCTCCTTACACCGTCATATCTCCTCAAGGCTAGAGTCTATGGTTCCACCTCACCACTCAATTTAGACGATTCTTCCTCCTCATTTGAATCATATCCTGCATTCTTTATCTATGGTCCTTTTTCTTTTGATTCATCTTCATTTAGGCTAGAAG
Source organism: Larix kaempferi (assembly GCA_027924585.1). Lineage (NCBI taxonomy): Eukaryota > Viridiplantae > Streptophyta > Pinopsida > Pinales > Pinaceae > Larix > Larix kaempferi. Next base: position 10,735,154 of record BSBM01000267.1, on the reverse strand, counting down.
AGTTCTCAACTTTTCTAAATACCATATATCAACTATACATTGTTTTCCTTATTACAGGATTCAATAGTTTGTAACCTTTTAGACCATCTTTATATCCAATAAAGATACATTTCTCTGCTTTATTATCTAGCTTGCTCCTTTCTCTTTAGGAACATGAAAAAAATCATCGCACCTAAATACTCTATCATGTGCAACAAAAGGCTTCTTACTAGACCATACCACATGAGGAGTATTGTCAACCAACACTGATGTGGGCAATCAATTCTCTACATAACATGTAGTGCCGACAGCTTCATGCCAGAATTCTTTTGCTAATCCTGCACCACTAAGCATACTCTTCTCCTTCTCCATCAGTGTCATGTTCATTTCTGCAACCCCATTCTATTGGGGTGTATATGGATTTGTATTTTTTCATTCTATACCACACTGTTTGCAGAACTGATTAAACTCTTTAAGGTAAAATTCACCTCCATTTTCAATTCTCAGAAGTTGTATTTGCTTTCGTGTTTGGTTTTCCAAAAGAGCCTTGAAATCCTTGAATTTACTGAAAACCTCATATTTATTTTTCGGGAAGTACAACCAGGCATTCCTTGAAAAATCATCTATAAATGACACATAATACATATATCCTCCCAATGATGGAACAGGTATAGGACCAAACACATCACTGTGTATTAACTCTAGGATCTCATTTTCCCTTATAGAATTGGAAGGAAATTTCACTTGATTCTACTTCCTATATAACAAATGCTCACAAAATTGTAAATCTAGTTTGCAATTGGACATACCTTTACCTTGTAATGCTTGAAGTCCCTTCTCTCTAATATGTCCCAACATTCGATGCCAAAACAGAATATCTCCTTTAGAGACATTAGTGTATTTACTCTTTTCACTTTTTCTCTCTGGAACAATAGAGTTGTTACACTCATTAGTGGCAGTGCTTCCAAATATCTTATATAGAGTTCCATAATGAACTCCCCTCATCAAAAGCATTGTTCCTCGAACCCTTTTGCATCTCTTCTCTTCGAATAGTCTTTACACCTGCATCACCCATTTTTCTAACAGATATCAGGTTTATGTCCAGTTCTGGAATGTGTAAAACACCAAGAAGTGTTCTAATCCTTCCATCCTTCAACAATAACTTCATTTTTCCATGCCCTATGATTTTGGTTGTCGAATCATTCCCCAAGATGACATTCCCTCCATTATACCTTTCATACTCATAGAACCTATCCCTATTTGGAGTCATATGAAAAGAAGCTCCTAAGTCAATAAACCAAGCATCACTTCCTATATCTATACCTATAGACGCCAAGTACACATCCACTCCTTCTTCAGAGGAGAACTTTCCTTCTGTGGACAGAGTGTCCTTTGACCCTTTACCCTTTTCAACACCTTTTGATTTACATTTCTTCTTATAATTCGTAACCTTACCACATTTCCAACATAATCTCTTAGAATATTCTCCTAGATATTTAGATCTTCCCCTAGATTTAGATCTCCCTCCTATAGATATGTTTTTCTTATATTTAGAACGACCTCTCACATATAAGGCATTAGTTCTATGAATTTTCATGGATTTTCTCCTCATTTCCTCTGATAACAGGGATGCAACTACATCCTCAAACTTCAATGTAGATTGAGTAGTATTACCTATTACTACAACTAGATTATCCCAAGAATCTGGTAGAGAGCATAACAAGGTAATACACTTCCCTTTTTCCTCCATCTTAATATCAACTGAGATCAGTTGACTTACCAGAGTATTGAATGCATTTAAATTCTCTACCATAGAGACATCAACTTCCATCCTAAGATGATACGGTTTCTTTCATAGAAACAATTTATTTACCAGGGACTTTGACTGATACAGGTTCCTTAACTTGTCCCACAACTTCTTTTTAGTGTCTTCTCTAGAGACATTCAATAACACCGAATTAGAGAGACAAAGGCAAATCATACTTCTCTCCTTTCTATTCAAATTATCCCAATATTCTTTTGATGTAGTAAGAGGTTTTGTACCTCGATCCATGGAGTCCCACTATTCCCTATCTACTAGAAAATCCTCCATCCTGAGCTTCCATAGCTCGAAATATTGTCCATTAAATATAACAATCTCCAATCTAGAACGTCTCACCATTATTTTAGCAAAAGAATCACCCCTGTAGATCTCTCACTGAAATCAGGTCTATTACAAACCCTAGGACCAAGATAAACCCTTAGCAACAAAAGCGTCCCCATGAAGCCAAATATTCCTCTAATACCAACTTTTATTTCTAAACCTGAATAAGTGTTACAATGCATACAATTTTTAAGCATAAATAGAAATTAAAACAATAGCGTACACACACATTACGTAGATATTTTACCCTACAGACCCTTAATTGGGAAAACCAACTTAACTAGAGCTTCAACGCTCTCTTTCATTCATTCATTGTATTAACTCAAATATTTACAATACAAGATATAGCTATTTTCCAACCTTCGAATCCATAATTCCTAAACTGGAAACAAAATACAATGGGCCAAAACTATTGGCCAAAAATAGCCAAAAAATGGGGCGAAAAATAGTCCCAAAAAATGGGACAAAAAATAGCCCAAAAATGGGGTGAAAGATAGCCCAAAAAATGGGGCTGGCCCCCAAACCCCCTTAATCCAGGGGCCAACCCCCGAACCCTCACCAAAAGGGGGGTATTCATAAAGAGAATATAACACATACCCAATAGTACAGAACTCTTTAAAGAAACTGGAACCTCAAATCTCTTTGTGAGGAACCTCCAACAATTAAATGATAAAAATGCACGATATATCACAAATAACTGAGAACACAGAAGGGATTTATTGATCGTAGGCCACTTCGAGGGGGAAACCTCATTTGAGCAATCTCAATACAACTAACTCATGGATTCCTCCATTGGCCTCAAAACGTACTTATATACTAAGTGTAAGCTAAACAATTATTACTCCCCATGAATGTAGGATAATACAATATACTCACGGGATGACTTACAAAGCATATGCGTCCAACAACAATATAATAACAATGTGGGATAATACGATATACCCATGGGACTAATTACAAAGCATATGCTTCCAACAACAATATACTAACAAATTAAAGAGAAGGGTTGACATGGGTTCCTAACATCCCCTCCCTCTTAGAAAAAGCTTTGTCCTCAAAGCTTTAGGTGTGGAAATTGTTGCTAAATCTGAAGGAGTGATTCCCATGTAGCATCCTTTGGTTGCATTCTGTGCCAATAAATTAATACCTCTGTGATGGATCGAGAGCGAAGCTGACGAGTGCGCCTATTGAGGATGGCCTCTGGCTCCAAAATGATGGATCCTTCATTATCCAGCTCTAGTAAAACAATTTGTGCTTTGATGTTGGTGCCAAGAACTTTCTTTAGACAATAGACATGAAATACTGGATGAATGCGAGAAGAAGGAGGAAGTTCCAATTTATAAGCAACGGACCCAATCTTTTGAAGAACCTTATATGTCCCATAGAACTTTGGAGCGAGCTTATGACACCCTTTTATTTCTAGGGAGGATTGCTTATAAGGATGTAGATGAAGAAAAACCATATCACCTTCTTGAAAAGTGTGCTCAGAATGGTGCCGATTGACTTGTTGTTTCATTCAATTTCTTTCCATGTGAAGATTGTCCTACAAAATGCAAAGAATCTGATCGCGGGTTCGAAGAACCGTGCCAAATTCCTGAACTGGTGAACTGTTGGGGGTGTATGGAAGAAGCACTGGCGGTGTCTGACCATAGACTGCTTCATATGGAGTCATTTTAGATGTAGTGTGGTAGGAGGTATTGTATCACCATTCAATGAGAGGGAGCCACTTTTCCCACTGATGCTGGTGTTCAAAGGTGAAGCAACGAAGATAAGTTTCCAAAAAATTATTGATAATTTTAGTATGACCATCTGTTTGTGGGTGATACCCTGAACTCATCTTCAGTTTGGTGCCAGTGTGGCGAAATAGTTTTGTCCAAAAATGAATGGTGAAAGTTGCATCGCAATCCGAGGCAATGGACGAAGGGATTCCATGGAGATGGAATATCTGGGCCAAGAAAATCTGAGCGATTGAGGAGGTGGTATAGGGATGGCCAAGGGTACAAAAATGACTATATTTGAGAGGTGATCAACCACATCCAAAATAATTTTATTCCCTCTAGATTTAGGGATCCCTTTAATGAAATACATAGAAATATCTGTCCAAATCCGTGTAGGGATGGGAAAGGGTTCAAGCAATCTCAGAAGGAGTGTCGTTTCACCCTTGTTGCACTGGCAGGTATCACATTCAACCAACATATGTTGAATTGTACTTTTCATTCCCTTCCAAAAGAAGTTACGCCGTGCCTGCTCATACGTTTTGAGGAACCCAGAGTGCCTTGTCGATTGAGAAGCATGGTGTTCATAGAAGACAACTTGTTGAAGATATGTGCTCTGGGGAAGCACCAGATGACCCTTGTATATTAGGGAAGCACCATCCCAAGAGTAATGTGGTACAACAGAAGGGTTGTTGGCCAACTATTGGATTATTTGAGATAATGATGAGTCATTGACATAGGCCTGCTGAACAGATTGCAACCAATTTGGAACATGCATAGAAATAGCTGAAAGAGAAAGTTGGTCATCAAATGTGTGAGAAAGAGAATCCACCACAAGATTGTCCTTACCCTTCTTGTATGTGATCTCATAGTCATAACCCATTTCTATTTTGTTTGGGAGGAGACTCGTTGTTGTAGGCGATATTTCAGACTCTGGTGATTAGTCTTGATGCAGAACTGATTCCCTAATAGGTATGGCCTCCACTTCTGTACTGCATGCAAAATAGGCATCATTTCCTTCTCGTATGTAGAGGTGACTAAATTCTTACTGGAAAGGGATTTGCCGATGAACGCAATGGGATTTTCATCTTGAAGGAGAACAAGACCAAGTCCATTTTCGCAAGCATCACTCTCAATAGTGAAGGGCTTGAAAAAATCGAGCATAGCTAGAACATGTATAGTACACATAGCTTGTTTCAGTTTGTCGAATGCACACTCAATAGAATGTGTCCATGTAAAAGCATCCTTTCTCAATAGAGTGGCTAATGGAGCTGCAATATTCTCGTAATCCTTGACAAAGTTGCAGTATTATCCATACAATCCCAAAAAACCACAAAGGTTGTTGAGTGTCTGAGGATGCAACCAATTTTTCATGGCATCTATTTTGGCATGATCCACGTGAACCCCTTGTGTTGAAATAATATGCCCAAGATACTATACTTACTCTTGTCCAAAAAAAATTTATACTCCTTGGCATGGAGATGATGATTGGAGAAAAGTTGCAGTACAAGATCTAGATGTTGGAGATGCTCAGCCCATGTTTTACTATAGATGAGGATATCATCAAAGAACATAATGAATTTCCGCAAGTAGGGACAAAATATTTTGTTCAACAATGCTTGGACTGTGGAAGGAGCATTAGTGAGGTGAAAGGGCATGGCCAAAAAATCATAGTGGCCATCATGTGTGTGGAAATCTGTTTTAGGGATATCATCCTCATGAACCTAAATTTGATGATACCCAGAACGAAGATCCAACTTGGAGAAAAATGAGCACCATGAAGCTCATCAAAAATAGGAATTGGAAACTTATCCTTGATTGTGAGGTGATTAAGTGCTCGGAAGTCAATGCAGAGGAGCCATGCCCCATATTTGTTTTGGACAAGAAGAACTGTTGAAGAAAACGAACTAGTACTAGGGCAAATAATACCTTGCTTCAGTAAGTCCCGAACGAGCATCTCATTCTCTGTTTTTTGGTGAAATGGGTAGTGATAGGGCCTGATGTTGGGAGGAATGATTCCAGGAAGGATATGAATAGGATGGTCCTCTGGTCTTGAAGGTGGAAATCCCACTGGTTCAGCAAAGACACATGCATATCTATCCAAAATTTGTTGTAGATTCAAAGGAGTAGTGGAGACCGTTGATGGGTGCATCTGGATGGAATGGAGCTGAGTGATGACACCTTGTGAATTATTCTTAAGAATATTTTCCATGTGATGTGAACTGATGATGCTGAGAGACCCTAGTTGTAAGCCCATCAATGTTTGTTTTTTCCCGTTGTCTGGAAACTGCATCCAAAGTTCAACAAAATCCCATAATATGGGGCAAATTTTGCGTAACCATTGAGCGCCCAAAACCACATCACATCGTCCTAAGGGTAAGGAAAACATGTTAGAGCACAAGTTATAATCTCCAATAGAGATACACACATTGCGACACATCCTTTTGCAAGGTAAGTTTCCCCCATTGGAAATCATGACTTCAAAGTTGGAGCAACGATGGACAAAATAATCATCTTGTTTGGCGATCTGAGGGTCACTGAAGTTATGAGTACTACCAAAATCAATGAGTATTTTAAGAGGGATCTTCTTGAAGTAACCCTTAACTGGCATTTTTTGTGGGGTGGTGACTCCGACTAAAGCAAGGAGAGATATATCTGGGTGTTTGTCTTGAGAAGGAGGGTCAACAGGCAGCTGCTGACTGTTGACCTGATCATCTATTGTATCTTGAGCTTCTTCACCAATTTCAGTTGTAGGTGGAGAATCCACATCCAAGAGATCGAGCTTTTGCTCAACACATATATGTCCCCAAGTGAATTTCTCATCACAATTATAACAAATCCTTTTTTCTCTACGTGCCCACATCTATGCTTCATACAAATGCTTGATAGCAGTTTCTCTAGTAGCTGGTGTGATGGGAGGTCATTGGGAAACCATATTTCTGAATGGAACAAAAGTGGATTTGGAGCGATGTTGGGTTGTGATCTTGTCCTCCACCAGCTTAGTCAACTCTAGGACTTCCATCATTGTGCTGGGATAACACATTTTAACCTCATATCAGATTACATCCTTCAAACCAATGACAAAACAAATCCTGTAGAATGCATCAGACAATCCTTCCATGTGATTGGCCAGTTTCTGAAATTTTGTCTGCTACTCTCTCACAGTGCCAATTTCGCGAAGTTTAGTGAGTGCTCCTGTGAAGTCATCAAAAGCACTAGGATCAAATCGTTGTAAAATGAGTTGGCAAAAATATGTCCATGTTGGCTCTTCATGAGCCTTGATGTACCGACGGTACCATTGAAGGGCTTCATGTTCCAAATGAAATGATGCAAGTGGAACTTTGTTGAAATCAAAAGTATTATGCAAACTAAAATATTGTTCTACCCGGTATATCCATCCAGTCAGATCATCACCATTGAAGCGAGGAAAATCAAGCTTCGACCCATGAAAATTGCTGGAAGAAGAGAACCCAGTGTCTGCAGAAGACTCTAGCTGTCGTCTATTGTTCATGGTTGAATGCTGAAGATGGAGGCTGATAATTTTTTCATCCAGATCTTGGAGTTTGGTTTTGAGGGATGAAAGTTTTTCCTCCATGTTTTTTTCTCCTGCGCGGGTGACAACCATAACCAGGATTTTTTTTCTTTGAATGGGTAGAAAAAAAAACAAAAACTTCTCTAGTAAAGGAAAATTTGGATTTGGGAAAAACTTTGATGGGTAATTGGGGTTTGACTAGGTTTTGGACACTTTCTAATGGAAAGGGAACCAGCAAATGGGGATTTCAAAAGCAGGGTGAAAGAATGGGAAAAGTTTTCAAAGAGGGACAAAGAAGCAGAATTATGAAGTGAACACTGTGGAAACATTTGAAGGCAATTGGGTGAAAATCGAACAAATTATGGCAAACCATAAAAATAGACAAATGTGGGATTTCTGGCTTCGGGAAGTGGAATTTGGGATAGGGTCCTCAGGAAGGAAATATGTAGAATGAAAGTGCAGGGGTTCTGGTGAATTTTCAAGGGAAATGGAACTAAGGCAAAGAAGATATGGAAAAAAACAGAATAGATCCGCAACGGCTCGGAATTGATCTGCAATGGATCTAGACATATGTAATATGCTATTGATCATCCAATAATATATATGGACCCTACGTATGCTTAGATTCCTAAAGGTTCAGGGGATTCAATTGACCACCAATGATGTCTAACGACTTGCGTATCGGGGCAGTACCCCTCACTCCATGGATCAGGTAAAACTGTTAACCGCTTTCCCACAAATGACAACTCTTGTTTAACCTCACGGGTGGGAACTAGTCAATCAAGTAGGGGTCGTTTCGCTTTTCGGTGGCAGGTCCTCTCAATGGGATAGCTACTTCGGGGTTCCTGTGGTACTCCTCACAATGAGTTGTATGGATATGCCCAAGTACTTCCCATAGTTAAACGGATAAGGATTATTCCTGGATCCGAACCTGCAATTGAAAGGAATAATATAGATGCAAAAAAGAAAAACTACTACAATAATCACAACACCTGAAAGCCACTGTGAAAAAAATTTGGCAGAAATTCCACCTAGAGATCCCAAGAAAGTGCTCTGATACCAGATGTGAGGAACCTCCAGCAATTAAATGATAAAAATTCACAATATATTAGAAATAGTAGAACACATAAGGGATTTATTGATCACAGGCCACTTCGAGGGGGAAACCTCCTTTGAGCAAGCTCAATACAAATAAATCGTGGATGCCTTCATTGGCCTCAACATGTACTTATATACTAATTCTAAGCTAAACAACTATTACTCCCCATGAAGGTGGGATAATACAATATACTCAGGAAACGACTCACAAAGCATATGCATTCAACAACAATATACTAGCAATGTGGGATAATACGATATACTCACGAGACGACTTACAAAGAATATGCGTCCAATAACAATATACTAGAAAAGTAAAGAAAAGGGTTGACACTGGTTCCTAACACCCTCATAATTATTTTGAGTCAACAATGTTGCATAATATATGTTAGAAGAAAAAGTATAAAGAATAAAGGCATTGTCAAAATTGGGACTCATCAAAGCGAGGGTTTGTGTGATCACTTCTTTAATGGAAATGACGGTATTGTTTTCTTTCTTATCCCATTTGAATACATCATCCTTGTTAATCATATATTAGAGAGGCTTCACCATTTTGACACAACCAGAAACAAATCTATTCACAAAATTAATCTTTCCAAGAAAAGTTTACATGGCCTTTTTGCAATGAGAAAGTGGAATTTGAGATATAGTATTAGTTCTTTCTGGTTCAATCATAATTCCATATTTAGAAACAACAAATCCAAGCAATCTACCTTCTATGACTACAAAAAAAAATATTGGGATTTAACAAGATGTCATACCTTCTACATCGGCCAAAAAATATTCCTACGATGATGAATGTGATCCTATTTATGTCATGAAAATATTATCACATCATCTAGGTAGACTACAATTGATTTGTTTATTAGCCCTTGGAAGGCTATGTCCATTGTTCTCTGGAAGGTTGCACCTACATTTATCATCCCAAATGACATATGTTAGTAAGCATAAGTCCCCCATTTCATTCCAAAAGCTATTTTTAGTTGATCTTCATGAGATACCAAGGCTCGATTATATCGAGAGAATTTGTCCAACAAGGAGAACATTCCAGAACAAGAAACTCATTGTAGATTATTCTCATGGATGGAATTAGATAATTATCTTTCTTCGATCCTCTATTTAAATTCCAGAAATATACACATAGTATGATGTCTCCATTCTTTTTTCTCACTAGAACAAGGTTTTCTACCCACTGAGTATGTCTTACCAAGAAAATGATTTTTGAAGACAATAATTTGTTAAGTTCTCCTTTAACTAGAAGCTCCAAACTGGGATGCAATTTACATAGCTTTTGTTGGAAGGGTTTAACCTTTGGTTTCAGAGGAATAATATGCTTCATATTTTGGGTTGAAAGTCTTGAGGTCATCCCGTAGCCCCCTCTTGGGAAGGGAGAATCAAGGGCAACGTCATCTCCTGCCACCAATCAAGTTTTTGAAAAATATGAATTTTAAAAATTTGAAAAAATATTAAATAAATTAAACTATCGTTTTTATATAGCCGAAAATAAAGTTATAGGTTTTAAATCAAAATAATAAGAGTTTGATGATACATATACGTTCCCCTTCGAAAACATAAAATTCCAAAATGCTCTCAATTACGTGATGCATATACTTTAATTTTGAACATTTATTGCAAAATAAAATTAATATAAGATATATTGGATTCTCGAAATTTGCACTAATTATACAAAACAAACATATTGTGAGAGATATTGGATAGGCTCTTTATTTGTATCAATGGTTTTAGGTGAAACATTCACTATAAAAAAGATTTAAATAAATATTATAAATAAGTAAAAAACAAGGAAAAATATAAATAAAGAATCTTCTTATTTTTTAATTTAAAGTAATAAATGGATATTGAAAATAAACCATGACTCCAAATATATTGAGGTTTTTATAATGAAATTGATACAAAACACACATAATATAGTTTTAATCGAAAGCATAATTTTACATTGAACATAGAAAATGGTTCTTCATTTTTTAATCTAAAGTAATACATGGACATTGAAAATAAACTACAACTCCAAATCTATTGGAGTTATTGGAGTTTTTATAATGAAATTGATACAAAACACACAATATAGTTTTAATTGAAAGCATAATTTTCCATTGAACATAGAAAATGGTTCTTTATTTTTAATCTAAAGTAATACATGGACATTGAAAATAAACCACAACTCAAAATCTATTGGAGTTTTTATAATGAAATTTACATCATTAATGCAAAACAAACATAATATAGCCTTAATGGAAAGCATAATTTTACATTGAACATAGAAAATGGTTCTTTAGAGTGAATATGAAATCTCCAAGCTGATATGTAACTTTTTACTAATTATAAAGGATATAATTTGTTGCAAAAGATGATGAAAAATAGATTTGTACTTAATAATTGTGATGCATAAATTTAAATTTAAAAGAAAATAAATGCTAAAATGACACATACGTGTTTTAATATATATTTTAAAAAAATAACAATGAAATAAAATATATTTTTTTCTATAATTTTAAATGTAGGAATGTGTAGAATTTGTGCTTTGTTTTCATATTCATAAATATAAAGTAAAACAAGGAACTTAATATTAATGAAGATGTTATTTATGCATATTAGGAAAGAACCATTTAGACACAACATTCACCATACAAAGAATGTGGGGATTATGTCTCACTCATATTAAGAATTATATATTCTTACAAGTAGAGGGGAAATTTGGTGGAGTAGTGGCTTTTATAAAAATTATAATTGATATCATTTTTTCTCATAATGTATGGCGAACTATGATCACGGTACTAGAATGGTTTAGTCTCTTTGTTGGAAGGAGGAGAATGAGGTAAATTTATGGTATAAGAGAAAGTGATAGAATCAAATGACTGTATGATGAATTTACGATAGGTACATATATCCTTTAAGTGTGATGGGCATCAAGGGCATCATCATGAAAGGAAATACTACTAGGTGCATAGCTTAATTGGATGAATGTCTCAAATTTTGTGTTATTGATAATAATATTGTAACATTGAGTACTTCTAGTTCTTTTCTTAAATATGACCAACCCCTCGACCAAACCGTTGCTCCACAAGTAGAGTATCAACAATGGGAGGGGTGTGGGAAAATCATAGCTAAGGATTGCTTTGAATTCATGTCGCAATGTCATACAATATTTAAGTCAACCTATTCATGTTACAAAATTAACCATTGTTAACCATAGTAAACAATAGTCATCCATAGTCAACATTTTTCCATTGTGGCCCACAATAGTCAACCATGGTCAATCATTGTGCAACACTGTTTAATCCAACATATCCATTCATAAACATTACAATGCAACATAACCCTTGAGGAACACTATAATTTAACATAAGTCCACCAAGATGAATGGTGCAATGTGACATAACCATTAAAGGAACATCACAAATTTGGCATAACCCATGATAAACATAGCAATTCCATGTAAGTTGACCAAGTTGAATATAAGAATGCATCATAACATTTCAAGAACATCACAATTAAACATATCCCTTGAGGCATGTCACAAAGCGATATAACCCTCATGAATATCACAATGCATAAAAACGATTGAGGAACAAAGAAATTCGACATAAGTCAATAAAGATGATCATTGTAATGCAACATAAGCATTTGGGATTGTCATAATAAAACATAATCCTTAGGGAGTGTCTCAATGTGGCATAACCTTTAATGACAGTAGCAATTTGACATAATTCAACCAATATGAGGGTTTCTATGTCATATAATGATAGTAAACCATAGTCAACCTTGATCAACCATGTTCAGTCATGTCCAACCAATTCAATCATAGTCACACGGTGTTTTATTGTGTTGAACCAAAGTTAACCATGGAGAACCATAGTTAACCATATTTAACCATAGCCAACCTTGATCCACCCATGTGGTTCCACCATGACCGTCCATCATCAATCATTGTCAAACAAGTTCAAACATTGTCAATCACGGTGCACAATGGTCAGACCTAGTCAACCATAATCAACCTTGGTAAGCCATAGTAAACCATCATTAGATGTATGCTTAACCATAGTCGACCATGTCAACTATAGTTAATATGTGGTCATCCATATTCTAACTTAGTAAACCATGGTCAATCTTATTCAATCATGGTCAATTGTGGTAAACTATGGTGAAGAATACTCATCTATCATACATGAAAATAATCTAGAATCAAACAAAGATAATCATGGTCCACTATTGTTAACCATTGTCAATCATGTTCAAACATAATCAACTATAATTAGACCATAATCAATTATAATCAACAATAATTAATGAATATCATAGATATTTTAATCTTATTCATATTAACATTTTGATTTAAAAATCTACTACTATTACCATAAATATTAACCATCAACTAATACAACCACATAATTAAAAATGATCATTATGACACCGTAACTTAAACAAAAATACATCTATAACTTATATCAACTACAATAATTATTACTATTTTATTAAATAATTAACGATGTTATTGAATCCGGGTCCATCATCTTTAAGACTCTCTACAAGTTGTTTTATTTTGTCGTTCTATATTTGACTTGACCATAATCTCTAAGATTTTCAAGTTTGTCTTATTATGATTATTTTAACATTTTATTAATGATAAATTAGATAATTTTATTAATTATTAATTTTATTTTTTCAATTCAAATTTTGATAACCTGAAAATGAATGAATAAACTTCTTGGGTTTCAACATTTTCAAGTTATGATTATTTTAACATTTTATCATAAACTTCTTGTGTTTCAACATTTTCAAGTTATGATTATTTTAACATTTTATTAATGATAAATTAGATAATATTAATTATTAATTTTATTTTTCCAATTCAAGTTTTGATAACCTGAAAATGAATGAATAAACTTGTGTTTCAACATTTTCAAGTTAGGAATGTACATTTTAAAATAGAGCGGAAAACTTTCAATATTTTGAGCGTGATTTTTTAATTCGAATAAATAAAGTTTTATTATAATTTAGCTTTTTAAATTTGTCATGTACTCAAAACATAAAAACTTTTAAAACTAAATTTTAAGATAAAAAATCCCATCTATAGCAAATTAAAAAAAATTCAAAATGTTTAAAAAAATTAAATGTATCTTAATAATTTTTTTATCAATTATATAAATTATAGATTTATGTAAATTTTGTAGGAAAGTCACACCAAGAATACATTGTGTACAAACCCACTAAGTCTCTCAATTTGATGATACCCATCTTGCATTGAGAACAATCTAGAGGGGGTGTTTTTGATGAAGAAATCAATACACACAATGTGAATCATAATGTGACAACGATGCACCAAATATTTGTTGTCAATCCCTACATAAGGGCTCATGCATCCCAATGTTCATCTTAAACAAATCACACTTTGGAAGGAAGGACTACAACTCCATGATTGAGGGGTGAACTGATGCAAACAACTTGAACTCTTCAGCAAGCGGTCTCCACTCCTTCCATGAGAAAGCCTCAGAGTCCCAAAGGTATTTCCAATGGAAGATACTCTTCTATCTCAGTTGGTGCAACTTAAACTATGGCAACTTGCAATAAAAAATCCCTAATATCGCTAACTCAAGATTGGATGGGATGTAATGTCACAATGAGCTTTCCTATCGCTGCCAACAAACCAATCTAGCCAGCAATTTCTAGGCCACCCATATACTCCTGAAGAGAATAAAGCCCCCAACTTGAAATATAGAGAATGGAGAAATGATATCGCATAAGCTAAACCTACTATGCACATGCCTAAATGTTGTGCCTACAACATAATGTGGCGCCTAAAAAAACTGTAGGATTTTTGGGATTGTTTGTTGGATTTTTGTGGAGGAGCAACATTAGAATCTATTCATAAACAAGCCTCTATTGGAGAGATTAGATTTTTTTTCAAGATGGATACTCCATTGTGCGGGAATCACTTTCTTGTTTGTGGCATTCTTTGTGGATTTCTACGTTGTTTGGGAGCAAGCTAAAGTCTAGACAATTTGCACCTTTCCAGTGAGTTTTTGTTATAATTCGACAATGCAATCCATTGTTGAAATGTGATTTTGATTGTTGAAATTGCAATTTTGATAGCAGAAATGGATTCAGCACCCTCGATCACCCCATGGGCACCTCGATTATGCAATTCCAACAACTTAAAACTGCGATTTCAACAATTTCTGCTGGATTTTGACCAAAAAATTCGTCGGAGAGTGATCGCAAATCATCTAGACTTTAGTTTACACCCTTTATTTGTGCTTTGGAAAATCAGATGCAAGTATGTATTTGACTAGGAAAGTAGCTTTCAATTCTTATGTTTATTTTCAATGATTTGTTATTAGAAGTATTTTCACTACAGTGGTCATTTTAGATATATCAACGCTTCAAACTCGAATCGAGGTTCATCTTTAGGATAATGAGACCCGATCTGGGTTCAAATTTCCTGAAAAATACTTACATTGAGAAAATAACTTTATTTATGTATTTATGGAAGTATGTATTTGGCCAAGAAAGTAGCTTTCAATTCTTATGTTTATTTGCAATGATTTGTTATTAGAAATATCTGAGCTGAAAAGATTGTCTATGAAGAAAGAGGTGAACTTGAGTAGCCTCCATCCCATGTAAGAGAAGGAGATTACTAGATTATTCCACAACAATATCCAGGTAAAGAATAAAAAGGTTTATTCTCTATTCAATTCCTGTTTGTAGGCCAACCTCAGAGCAAAGGATATGGTAATTAAGGTTGAATTAAAAGTTAATGATCATCCTCACCCATACTTATTGGGATGGATAAATAAGGATGGAGAGCTTGGAGTCACAAAGTAGTGTAAGATTCAATTTTATATTAGTGCAACCTATATTGATAAAGTGGAGGTAGATGTAATACCATTGAAGTGTGTGGTGTAGTGTTTGGAATCTCCTACATGTATATGAGGGATGGAATGTTAATAAAGTTAGAAAACCAATATCTCTTAATCGAGGATGGAAAATCCTTTATCATAAATACACAAAAAGGTAAACCCAAGATAAATCTATTATTTCACTAAGATATATCTCTTATTTCACTAAATCTAGAGTGGTCATTTTAGATATCAACGCTTCAAACCCGAATTGAGGTTCATCTTTAGAATAATGAAACCCGATTTGGATTCAAAACATTGACATCTAAAATGGCAACTACTGATTTCCTGAAAAATACTTACATCAAGAAAGTAAGTATTTATTAGGCTTTGAAAAAATGAGGTTCAGTATCAATTATTAGTCAAAGACGTTAGGTTAATAAAAAATACTAAAAAAAAGCTATCTAATATATTGTGATTTATTTCGCTTTAAAGTAAGCTTAAGGAAGATTGGATATACCCGTTCACTATGTGCACATAAATAAAAAAATAAATAAACGACAAAACATTATACAAAATTTATGCTTAATAGGAAAAACAAACCATAAAAAAAATTGAATTTAAAAGTAACAAAAGAGATCCATTGGAATTTAAAATGATCCCACACATCGATCATCGATGTGAGCTCTAAGTCGTCATCCATATGGAAATTCAGTCGGTCATCCGCGATTTAAGTTTTTGGCACGCGATCTCGAATTTTAAATTACGCTCGAAGTCATCCAACACCATATGGCGATTCAGCCGGTTATCCATTCACATTTTTGGCACTAAATGTTTCTTACAGTAAAGAAGCCAATTATATATCTTTATCACCCATCGTCATCTGTTTCTTCATTGAACCATTCTTATTCAAATGAAAGCCAATACAGATGAACGTGGGAATCAATTGTTGTGGGCCGGACCGCCAGCACCTTACCTTATCGATTCTCTGTGAACTTCTAAAAGTCTCAATATTAAAAGAGAACTTCTAAGATATTGAATATTAAAAAAGAGTCAGTCAAGATTGCATCGCTGCTTGATTGTGAATGCAACATTTTGCAGATTGATTATTGGCCGATTATTATCTATAAATTGCCTCCTCCTCTGTATTCTACAACAAGCAGCTTATATTTCTGATTGATTTTGTTGACAGAGTTTAAGAAGTAATCAGTAAAGATGGTGTCTGGGAGTACAACAATCGAACGTGTGTCTCAGGTGGAGCCAAAGAGATTGTGGAACGCCACGGTGAAAGACAGCCACAACTTCTTCCCAAAGGTTGTGCCAGAAATTTTCTCTTCTGTGACCTGCCTCGAAGGAGATGGAGGCGTAGGCACCATCAAGCAGTTCAACTTCAATCCAGCAGGTACTATTATATATCCTCATTAAGGTTTTTTTTTTTTTTGCTTTTGTAAGGGATCGAACTTGACACTTAACTCTTGTTGATATGAAAGTAGCAAAATGCGTACAACTGATTAGCTAAACTGCTTAGGCTTACATTAATATCATTATAATTCCACTTCTAATTATTACTCCGTTGAAATAGCGTATGAATGGTGTTGGATAAATTTAGAATGAATCGTTGGTAATTGTATCGTTTTTCATTTTGTTGTCACAGTTGTGAAGGAGTTCAGCTATCTGAAGGAGCGAGTGGATGAAATTGACGATGAGAAGTTTGTGTTTAAGTATACATTGATCGAAGGAGGGCCGCTCGGGAAACAAGTGAGCGCCTTGAACTTTGAGATCAAATTGATTCCGAAGGAAGAAGGGGGATGTGTTGTAGTTAGGACCTCCAACTACGAAACCCTTCCTGGTGCTGTGATGGACGAAGGAAAAGCAAAAGAGGTGGAGGAAAACACGAATACCACGTACCAGAAATTCGAGCAGTATCTGCTCTCCAACCCAAACTTATACTGCTAGTCTATCGACGTATTTAACTATAAAACAGTTGTCTGCCGCGCGTTGATACGATTGAACGCCACAAAAATAAAAAGTGTGAGATGCATTCCTTCCCCGTCGTCGTCGTTGTTTAGGGTTATGAATCCCCCGTGTCCCGGCAAGAATAAGTCCTGTATCGTGAATATGTGTGATGCTACTGTCAATTTCATTTATTTCATTCAGCTTAGGCTGTGGGATGCTATTTTTAAAAATAAAAAAATTGTGTTGTTGAATTTTCTTTTCAACTTATTATGTACAATATTTTTCATAACTTTTTAAATTCTGAGATGTTATATATTTAAACAAGAATTACATTGAGCTTAGTCTCTACTTTTAAGAAATTGAAATTAAAATCATAATATTTTAAAATTTAAATAGATGTTAATAATTTGAAAAAAAAGAGATAATTGAAGTTACGGGATCAAGTCTCCCGTGACTTTAAAACTACTATAACTTCTATTTCCTCTTGTTCTGGAATGTACATTGTCATTTGGTATTGTGGAATTCAACCTTGATATGCAAACACTTGTGCAACTACTATCCTCCCATGAATGTATGTTTCCTTTGCCCCTCACATCGCTCTTTAGAATTTGAATTTTGTGATCCAATTCAAAAGTTTTGCATGGGACCTTCATTGCTGCAAACAATTGTTGATTAGTTTCTATGAGGATTTCTTAGTTTCTGAGCTTCTAAGCACAAGAAGTTTCTTTCACTTTCTGGATCAAATCTTACACCAATTTTTGTAGAGAAAGTTTATAATTGAAATGTGCTTTCCTGCAATTGCCTCCAACATAGGAGTGCTCCATGTTTATATGGAAAAAAAATAGTACAAAATCCAACATTAAAATTAAACAGGATGTTCCCTCAATGGGATATGACTACCACTGGAGGGTTATACTTGCACAAAATTTGATGGCATCCTGCAAAACATATAATGTGAAATCCATCCTATAATCACCTTAAGATTGTTCCAACAATGAACACTTGAGAATATGAAACATTCCTTGTTACCAAAAATAGCACAAGAAATACACGGTACCAAATATTAATGTGGAGCATGGCTTCGAAGTATAATAGTGTTGATTAGTTGCACAACTCCGCCTAAGAAATAAGAAAATACCTCCTAATAACCCCTAAAGGTAATAATATGAAATTATCATATGAAACCATGTGTGTGAATGAACATAATAATCTCTTATATATATTAATATACTAGTTTCTCAGTTATGCCTCATGTAATGCCTCATGTAGGAAAATTCCAAGTGGAGTGTGATGTCCCTTAAATCTTATATATATTAATATACTAGTTTCTCAGTTATGCCTCATGTAGGAAAATTCCAAGTGGAGTGTGATGTCCCTTAAATCTGAAGATAAAAAAAAAAAAATGTATGGGTTAATAAAGTCATTAAGATCTAAGGTTCATTAAAATTAACTTCAGCATTATATATTATTGTTAAGAATGATATTGTATTTTTGTCTGGATTTCTATGATAGTTTATAATATTACTATGATATTTTTGACGTTTATTTGTATGATGATGATCTTTGTGTCTTACATCGGTGTTTAATATTCTCTTTAGTCTAAATTCTTCCTACTTGTTTATAATTGCATGTTGACTTGATGTATAACCTAGTCTTGTATAAGTTGTTTTACTATCGCCTGTGGCTAGCTTACCTATATTCTTATTGTGAAATGAAAGGTTGGATTAATATTTTGATTTGATGATTTGGTTTGAAGGACTCTTATGGATTTCGGCCTTACTTAGTTGATTATGAACTAAGGCATAAAAATCCTTTGTTGTAGGTGCTATGGTTCAAACAAAAACTAAAAGTGTTTGTAAGTGTAAAGACCTTGGCCCAAAGTTAAACATTTTAAACCTTGAAAACCCAAGTTATTTTTGCATAGAATAATTACTGGTTCACTATGAGGGTGCTATCGACTATAGGGAGTGGATGTTGATTTAAACTCTAATGGTGGTGGTTATGGGCATTAAAGGGGCCCATGTGAAGACCTCGTGGCTAGCCTCCACGCTGGTTCATGGTATAAAGTGAGTTACCATGTCTCGAAAAACCTCTTTGCATGATGTTTTGGGAGAGGGGAGTGAGCTCCCCGCTCTATTGTTTTGGGGCAGTGGCATGAATCTATGTGTTGGTTGCGTTTACAGGGTTTCTAGGGTTTCCAACGTTGCGCAACACCCTGAAGGTAAATGTCTCTCCTTTGTAGCTTCGTATCTCTGTTTATTTCTGTTATCACTCCAGGTGTCTTTCCTTGACTGTGAAAGGATGAGCCTGGTAACTTAAATATACGATAATGTAGGAGAAAAGATTAAATCAGATGACTTGATATACTCACATTCACTCAGTAACATATGAATCCACTTGAAGACTAAAGGCTTTCTACTATATGCTCAACGGGCTTAAATCAAAGTTGTGAAAGTAAGAAGAATACTTATCATACTAGCAGATCTACATACAAAAGATATGTGAATGGTTGGCTATGATAGATAAAATATATTGCAGATCAAGTTGATCAACACAGTGATAAGATGACAACTACTAGGCGTTAGATGAAACATGAAAAGAATACATGCAGGCTTAGTATACCGATAAAGAGATGAGATGACAGTCATCTATTATCAAACACACATAAACAGAAAAAGAAAGAAAATGAAACTAAACAAACACAATGAAAGAAGCTTCCTGTGTCAAAATGTATTCATCAAAATCTGAATGAAGTATGGTTACAAGTCTCTCCAAAATCGAACCCTTGTTCCACATCAGTCACAGGATTTATAGCCTTTACAAAAACGTTCAAGATCCTGAAGAACTGGGTCAAATCTTCTAAAGATAGAAAATCAAAACCGTTTTTAATAAACTAGGAAAAATCCTCTTTAATTCGACAAAACTGCTGAAAAATGGGGCTCAGAGATGGATTCGATTCTCCCAATCTATGACACCTGTATGAAAACTGAGAGATGCTATTGTTCTCTGACGTGTTAGGCACAAAAACCTCTGAGCATTTTGCAAAATAATTCTCCCGTCTCTCAGAATCATCATTTTAAAATGATGACTCTGCACAGTAAAAAACGTCATTTTTGCTGAAACTGCTAAAAAAGAGGCTCAGAGATGGGTTCATTTCTCCAGATATGTGATACTTGTGTATAAATTGAAAGAGTTTATTGTACATTGATTTGTTGTGAGAAAAACCCTCTCTTAGATCTTTAAAATTCGTTTTCATTTTCCCGAGATCTTCATTTCAAAAACATGTGTCAAACAGACAGATTCTGGGATCTGAAAATTGAGGCTCAGTGACGGATTCGATTCTCCCAACTTGTGACACCTGTAGGAAAACTGAGAGAGGTTCTTTTTCTATGACATTCTAGGAACAAAAAAATCCAAGCGTTTTGAAAAATGATTCTCCAGGCGCTCAGAAACGCCATTTGAAAATGATGACCTTTCATAGTAAAAACACCATTAATTTCAGTAAATATCCTTCATCTTCTCCACCTTGCCGGCATTTTAAAATCTAGAACAGAACCTTGATCATGATGCCTTTAATTATTATGTAACATTATAAACCACCCTTGAGGTATTTGGATTAGTAAAAATTGGATATGTGCAAGAACGGTAACATTTTGTCCAATTTTTTAGCTTCCGGTAGCTAGGAAAGCCCAAGTCCGAATCTGTAAGCTACCAAAAGTTTTGTTTTCGGTAGCTAATGAACTATCACCTTGTCTGCCTAAGCCACCAAAACTGTTCCACGAAACCTGATACATGCCTTTTCTTTTGGTAGCTGAAGAGTTTTGTCTTCCATTCTGTAAGCTGCCGAAAGCTGGGTTTTCGGTAGCTAATGAACCATTGCCTGGTCCGCCTAAGCTACCGAAACATGAAATTTCTTTTTCGGAGAAAAGTAACCTCAAATTTTATTTCGATATTTATTACATACTTCAAACTCTTGAAAAAGAACCTCAAATGTATATAAAAATGAAAACTTGAAAGACTTCCTATCACCTAAAAAAACAACTAGTCTATGTTCAGTTGAGGAGATAACAATTTCATTTACGCATTTCGTTTCTGCTAAACCCTTGACCCGTTCATGTGACAGGAGGTCATTGCGTGGATCAGTGGTTTGCATTTGGAGAAAAGGGGGGTCATCAAAAGCGAAAAGCTCGGGTAAGCCCATATCTAAGCGTCCTTCTCCTATGGGTGGTTGTTCGTTGTTGAGGGTGCTGCCTGTTTTAATGGATTTGCCATTTAGATTTACAAGGGTTTTAAAGGAAGTCTCTCTCAGCTTCATTGCTTGCTATTTGGAGATGATATCAAGAAGGGAACTATGCCTAGGGTTTTCGTAGGGTTTAAAGTCTCCTGATCCTGATAGGCGCTTTGTTTGTAATTTATGTCAATGTGTATAAGTTATCAATGAACTTGGGAAAACTTAAACCTATTTCTAAATACGAGTGTACATTGTGATTTTATATGCTCTGTGTATTAAAATATTATAGTTGATGAATGTTGGTAGTTGGATTTTGAAAGCTATGTTAATGGTTGTAAATGTATCCTGAGCTTCCTGTCAAAATCATTGTTCTAGTAGTAGATGCGTGTTTATGCTTACTCTGTTTGTTTATGAAGGTTTAGTTCCTTAGCTTAGGTTTTTACTTCTTTGAAAACAATACCCGGGCAGAGCCTTGTTTATCGATTTGGTTTATTATAACGAGCTCTGTTGCTTTTAATCTATAAATATTTCATGTCGTAAAGGTTTCTGGGAAACGCTCTGTTTGTATAATGTATTTTGTTATGATGATGATGCTCTGAGTTGGAGGTGCCAGCGATGGCTCTGTGAGTAATGTTGTTTGTAATTTTCTGTATGTGAAAAGAAATATTTACTTAGTTTTATTCTTTCACCGAGGTAAGGGAAAGCCCTAGCTCTGTCTAGAATTTCCTTTTTGTTAAGTTAATGCTAAGCATCTAGGTGTTTAGAGTCAATGTTTTAGCGTGGCAACTCATTCCAAATATATGGCCGTAGATGCTTCTCTAAGGGATTCAATCTCGAGCCTGTGATTGTTGGTATAAAGATTATTGTGGTGCCCTATTGATGCTATTCTGATTGGTGTTCACTTGTATTATTAAATATGTTCTTTTAAATCTTTAATTATTATGTTGGTTTCCTACTACTGTGGAAAGCGAAATCGCTCTACAAAGTTTACAAGGTTTATTATTTCAAGGTTTGAAGCATAATTTGATGAGCATTGGACAGCTGATGGAAAAAGGTTTCAAAGTTCATATGACAGGAAAGCATTGCATGATCAAGGACATATATCCAAGCAATAACTTAATAGTCGAAGTGTATATGACAAGCAATTAGTTTTTTCCTTTGAGGATAAGACCAAACATAAAAGGGAAAACAACTAAAGTTGTTCATGGAAGTCAGAATGAAAATTTTGGAGCTGCATTCAAAGGAGAAAGTAAAGAAGCAGAAATTCACTGCGACAAGGAAGCAAAAGACAACAAAGAAATGCAAGAAGCGTTTCAATCAGAAATACGGGATGAATCTTGGTTGTGGCACTTCATATTTGGACATCTGAATTTTGGTGGGCTGAAGCTACTGCACATGAAGGACATGCTGAAAGGATTGCCATTGATTGAAAGTCTAGAGAGAATTTGTGAAGGGTGTATTTGGAAATCAACACAGAGAGACTTTTCCAGTCGGGAAGTCATACAGATCTCTCACACCACTTGAAATTGTGCACTCTGATATTTGTGGACCGATGCAAACACTGTCCATGGGAGGATGCACTTACCTTCTCACATTTATTGATGATTTCACAAGAAAAACCTAGGCATATTTTCTAAAACACAAATCTGATGTGTTTGGTTGTTTTCAATAGTTCAAGGCACTTGTGGAGAAGCAGAGTGGTTACAACATCAAGATCTCAAGAACAGATAGAGGTGGTGAGTATGTTTCAAATGATTTCTTAAACTTATGTAAAAATAATGGCATACACAGGAAATTCATTGCGCGATATACACCACAGTAGAATGGTATTGCAGAGAGGAAGAACATAACCATTATGGAAATGGAACATAGTATGTTGGCAGCCATGCATCTGTCAAATGAATATTGAGCTTAGGCAGTGGAAATTGTTGTATATATCATGAATGGATGTTCGACGAAGAGTGTGAAGAACAAATTTCCGCAGGAAGCATGGACAGGTATGAAACATAGTGTTTCGCATTTAAAACTTTTTTGTTGTGTAGCATACGCACATGTTCCAAATGAGCTACGAAGGAAATTAGACAATAAAGGACAGAAATGCATTTTAATTGTGTATTCTGAAGACAAAAAAGCATACAAGTTGTATGATCTTGTTGGAAGAAAATTTATTATCAGTCACATGGGATGGAACCGTAGAGAATAATTTTAAAATCATGTCACATGTCGATCATGATGACATCGCAGAAGATGTGGTTGAGACTCCGCATGTGAATCAGAATGTTGCAACTCCATCTACTCCCAGGACAATGCAACATGTCTCAGCATAAGGAACTCCGACACAATTCACAGTTCAAGCTACTCCGACAAGCACACCAACTGCACAACAAACTCCGTCAAGTAGTTTGCGAAGTTCGACACCCTCAACTTTGACAAAGAGAAGAAGTCTACGTGACATATATGAGACTGGTACAACCAATTAATTCTCATTCTTTGCATTATTTTCTCAAATTAATGATCCGCTAACATTTGAGGAAGCTATAGAAGATAAAGTGTGGGCATAAGCCTTGGATGAAGAAATATAATGCATTGAAAAGAATCAAACATGGGAACTAGTCGATGTTCCTAAGGACAAGGATGTTATAAGCATCAAATGGATTTATAAAACCAAGCAAGATGCTGATGGAAATGTGTAGAAGCACAAGGAAAGATTGGTAGCAAAAGGATTCACACAGCAACCTGGCATAGACTTCAATGAAACTTTTGCACCTGTAGCACGAATGGACAATGTCAGAACAGTTTTGGTCATCGCAACACATAAGAAATGGCATGTTTATCAAATGGATGTTAAGTCTGCATTTTTAAATGGTTATTTGGAGGAAGAAGTATATATGGAACAACCACAAGGCTACGAAGTCCCAGGACATGGACACAAAGTATACAGGCTAAAAAATGAACTTTATGGTTTGAAGCAAGCTCCTAAAGCTTGGTATAGTTGCATTGACTCTTACCTCATTCAAAATGGATTTCACAGAAGTGAATGTGAGCCAACGCTGTACACAAAAATAAACAAGAAAGGTAATAAGCTAATTGTCTTCCTGTATGTAGATGATATACTATTTTCTGGTAATTTTGGCATAGAGGATTTTAGATCAGTCATGGAAAGTGAATTTGAAATGACTAATTTCGGGCTTATGAAGTATTTTTTGGACATTGAAGTCCAACAGACTGAAAACGATATATGTATATCTCAGTCTAAGTATGCAAGTGATGTCTTGAACAGATTTAAGATGTTAAACTATAAGACATCTCCAACACCAGTGATAACAGGTTTTAAATTGAGCAAGGATGATGATGGATCCAATGTGGATACTACGCTGTTTAAAAGGCTTGTTGGAATCCTTATGTATCTTACAGCAACAAGGCCAGATATCATGTATGGAGTCAGTTTAATCTCAATATTCATGGAGTCACCAAAATAATCTCATTGGCAAGCAGGTAAAATAATTCCAAGGTATGTAAGTGGAACAAAAGACTTTTGTATTTTGTATTCAAGCTTAGAAAATTTGAAACTCATTGGATACAATGATAGCGACAATCGAGGCATCATGGATGATAGAAAAAGCACATCTGGGAATACATTTCATGTAGGAAAAGGTGTTGTATCATGGGCTTCAAAGAAACAACCCATTGTAACTCTTTCTTCAGTAGAAGCAGAGTATGCCGCAGTTACAAGCGCTACATGTCAAGCCGTTTGGATGCGGAGGATGTTAAGTGATCTGTCGCGGAACCAACAAGAACCCACAACCATTTACTGTGACAACAATTCATCTATTGCACTGTCAAAGAATCATGTGTACCACAAGAGAACCAAGCACATTGACACAAGGTTTCCTTTCATCATAGAATTGATAAATAAAAAGGAAATTTGTTTAGAATTTTGCAGGTTTGAAGATAAGGTAGCTGACATATTTACAAAACCATTGGCAAGGGACACGTTTCAATATCTGCGAAGTTGTTTAGGAGTGACAAGTTCTACATAGTAAACTTTGTCATGTACAGAGCATGTTTCAGCTCTAAAACATTTTGTAAAATTTTATTTTTGTTTAATTATCCCCATTTGCTCATAATTAAGGGGGAGTATTGGGAAAACATAATTACGAGCTGATTGCGTATCTAGAATGCGTCGGCTCTATCAGCCACCCAGCCATTCATTTTGTCAGTCCGCAGAAGCGCATAGATGTGAGACAGTCAGTCAGTCTGTCAGAAGGCTTCTTGCACACTTCCTTGTATTTATTTAAACGCGTCTTTATTCCACAAGTCGAGAATTTCTTAGGTAGAAATTTATTAGAGTCATTACTGTAACTTAGTAGCTTCCATGTGAAGCATTGTCATGTTTGTGTATAAATAGAAGAAGAAGATATGAAAACATACAGAGGAACATAGAAGAACATAGGAAGAGAGAAAGGAGAAGAAAGATAGGTTCTCGATGTGTTTGTGAGCCCAAGCTCTGTGAAGGTGAAATCTCAACTCTATGTAATTCGGTCAAGTTGTTATGTTTTACTGTGGTAATATATAAGTCCATAGTTTTCTGTATTCATTCTCAATAATGTTAAATTTTGCATGTCGCACATCTTCTCCAAATTTACTTGTGTAAATGTTGTTTACATTTACACTGTGTAAAATAAATCAAGATTTCCAATATTTCACGGTGGTAAAAGTTGTTTATATTTTATTGTAAAGCTTGTTTAAGTTTGGGTTATGCGAAGTTAACATGTGCAAAGTTTATCTTTGTGAAGTTAAAGAATTTTGCGAAGTAAATGTTATGTCAAGTGAAAAGTTCCATTTATGCAAAGTCAATTTATGCGAATTTAATTTCTGCGAAGTTAACTGCGCATAAATGCGAAGTAAATTTCTGCGAAGTTAACTACGCATAAATGCGAAGTAAATTGCTGTGAAGTTAACTGCACATAAATGCAAACTAAATTAATTAAATGCGAAGTTAATTTCCACGAAGCTAGTATTCAGAGAAATTAAATTGCTCGACGAAGTGAATTTCTCAATGAAGTGAAATTTGGTGTTCCCTATTGTATGATCGGTGAAGTCCAAAGCGAAGAAAAATAAGACTCTCATTTACTGTGCAGTTTATCTTTTTAACTGTGCGGTGTGCTTTTCCCTTGAATATCGATGCAGATGTTTCCGATACGGACATTTCAAGAACAACATCATCTAGCATGATGCCTACTTTATCAATTTCTATGGGTAATATATAACTTCAATAGCAAATTTTTTATTTTTATTTTTATGAAAATGTCTTTCTAGAGAACCTTGACGTTGCTTGGAATCAGAGACTGCACCCATTCTAGAAGAAGAATCATATCCCGCACTCGATGAGTTGACTTCTAAAATCAATACTCTCAATCTTGAAAGACTTAGACAGATCAAAATTCGTTTGGTTGCAATATCTGGTTGTGTTCAAAATGTAAGAGATTAAATTGGACATTTACTTGATGATGATGAATATATGGCTTAGATGTATTCAATAGATAAGTTGAGGGAGCATTATCTAGATGGAAATTCCTCACCCTCTTCATTTTATGGGGGGAAGAGATGGAACCGAGTATGGACCTACCCAATATGATCCAGAGGAGGATATATCACTGCTTGAGAGGCATACTGATCCACAAAATCTAGTAAGTTCTTCTGGAAACCATGTTGAAGGCCTAGTAGATGCAACTAAAGAACTGATAATAAATGAGTATAGCAGCAGTCGCAGCGGTACTAGGTATCTGGATGTGGATAAACTAGAGATTCCCTGAAAGGCTTACTTCGTCCATATTTAAAGTACACTTAACATATTGTACATGGATTTAATAATAATAATAATCATTGTACATAGATTTAATAATAATAATAATAATAATAATAATAGGAGAGACTCAATGGCATGTAGACTCGTTATGTAATATCCTGAATTTTGACTAACTATTCCTGATGTTATATATTGGGCTTAAATCCCCAACACATATGATTGTTTTGATTATTGGGCATAAGCCCTAGTGCACATGATTTATTCTTTTATAGACTGACATATTGGGCATGGACCCTGACTCACTTCATTATTGTTATATGTTGGGAAAGAAATCCCTAATGGATTGACTATGTTTTGTTATGAGAATTGGGTACAAAACCCTAATATACTGAGATGAACTTTTGTTACATACTGTGTAGAGTTATGAAGTACATGATTGACTTATATGGTGTGTTGAGCGTGGAATCAAGAACACACGGATGACCTACGTACTGGGCGTAAGCCCCGATGTACATTGAGTGTTGGGTAAGAGCCCTGGAGCACTCCAAGCTTGATAAATGAATACCAGATCCGAGGCCATTATACATTCTAGATGTGCTTCACAACCACATTCTAGTACTAGTGTTGAGCATGACGCTCTAGAATTGCACTAGCGTAACACCCATGTGAAGAGTGTTGAGTTAAAGCTTTGAAGAGCACTCGGGGTTACTTGATCTTAAAAGTGTTGAGTTGGGAAGACTCTGAATAACACTTCTATTTCATTACATTTATTTAATTTGGTTAAATGAATCATTTCATATCTATCATCAAGTACTGCGGAAACTACCATGTTAAACGAGGGAATCCGACATGCAAGAGAGAGGTCTAGAGGTACCTAACCAAGCCAACTGTCCAAGCTTACCATAACTAAACTATTGAATAATTAAACTTAATTATTCTTATGTGAAAAACATGCCTAAGGGCCATGCATAAAATAGTCCTCCAAAGTGGATATTATTATTAATAATATTAATAGTATTATTATTATTATTATTCTCCTAAAGAAAAACATTTCTTATATATGTATTTAATTATTGCATAGGGTTATGCATGAAAGGACTCTCACATAAATATAGTATTAAAATTATTAATAGTATTATTATTATTTATTGTTAAATCTAAGTAATAAAATATATAACTATTATTATTACCAATTATGTAAGAAGTAATTTAAATTCACTTCTAGTTAAAACAAATAAAAGTCCTAGTTTAACAAGGACTAGATATTTAGTAAAAATATCTTTTAAAAATATTAATTAAAGAAACTAAATAATTATTCAAACAACTATATTCCAAGACTCCCCTATATAAAAGAGGGTAGATCCCAAGAAAGGGGATCATCTTTTCCATGACCATTCTCTTATGAGAATAGAGGAGAATTTTGCTACAAGAACTGAAGCAGTCCTACATTAATATCCAGATCTAATACATCAGTTGAACCTAGGGCCTCTACTTCTCTCATTGCATGTTGGAACTAGCTTGGGGGGATCCAGTTAAGACCAAGAATAGTCTAAGGGTCATGGTTGGGAAGAACATGGTAGTCCCAAAGTTATCCAGTTAAAAGATCACTCTACAGGTCAACCAAGTCCATAAGCTTTCTACATTAATTATTGTTTGAGTGTGAAGGTCTTGCAGCAGAGGAGTAAGCTTCAATATAACCAGGTATGAACTACAATTCTCCATTTCAGTTTACAATAGACTCTAGGAATAATACATTAGAATTTATTTTACAACACTGGGTGGGTGCACGAAGATGGTCCCCATTTTCGTTGCAATAGGGGCGCGCTAGCGGAAAAAAAAATGGCGCGTACACACCTAAGGCAATGCGCACGTGCCGCTAGGTTCGGTACCGAACTGAGGCGCGTGCACATTGCTGGTGTGTGAGCATGGCCGGTGCGTGCGTGCAACGGTGGCGCGCATGCGCCTCTGTTAAAAAAAAAATAGAGCACAATTTCCCCATTGTTCCATTTGGTCGAGCGCGTCCTCCTCCTCCGCGTGCGCGTCGATTCAACCACCAAAGGAGGCCAAATCGACTCCAAAACCACCCAAAAACACCCAAAAACACCCACAAAATCATCAACACTTCGATTAATAGGTAAATATCATGATTTTTTTTCATTTTATTCATTATTTGGGTCAATTTTTTCATTTTTTTTGTTTATTTAATTGTAAATAATTCTCAAATTTTGAAAACAATGAACCAATTTTCTATTGTAGATTGTAAACTGAGACAATGAGTGAACAAGATGTTAACGTCGAGTCCGGTGGAACACAAGAAAACCCAAACCTTGGACCCAATGCCGAAGAAAACCATGAACACAATCCAAATGCCGAACAAAACCAAAACCCCCAACCCAATTTTGAACAAGATGACCTTAACCATTATGTAAATGAAATGCGAGTGCACACTTGCAAACTTAAAAAATTGGGGGAACCATCTCAATTGTCTCTTGCCACGTCAATTGAGAACTCAATTGAATCCCTCATTCATGCACACCAGCAATTGATCGACATTACTCAATTTATCTAGCTAGGATGCGGGAGTAATACTCCACGGGAATCTCCAAGGAATCAATAAAAGATTTGAACATTACAAAAGCCCAATTATATAGTATGTTCACTTATCCGAAAACAAACCAACCACCGAACATTACAAAGCCACGTGTCTGCATGGATTGGTGTCATTACCAACCGTGGAGGAACAATTGGATGCGGAGGTGGTTCATGGTGTATGATAAACCTCCTTGCAATAATAGGCAGGTTGCACAATACTTCCTTCGCCAACTGTGGGCTGAGTTTTGCCTCGGTTTACATGTCAACTATTTTGACATAACCGAGTTCCAGGGTGTTAGGCGTGGCTCTGCCCAAGATCGACCTGCTACCAGGAGGAACCCATTGAGAGGGCCACCAGCTCCGAGGCACGACCCCAACCCCTCTCCCCAGCCACCTCAGTTGCCCCACAAGCTTGATTAGATCGAGGTGGTAATGAGGAATGTTGCACATGGAATCCTCAAACACACCTCCTTTGTTGCAGCGACTACAGTGGAGAGGTCAGTTGACCTTGATAGAGATCCAGGTGTAGGTCCTTCACGACAGCACCAGAATATACCCGTGATCGGTGGTAGCTATGTTGGGCATTCCAGTTCGATGGGGGCAATTCCACATCTTTGTCCCCATTACAGGCACACTTGCCCTGGCCTGATCGAGGGTTGTTATATGGATCGGGTCAACAATTTTTTTAATGTGTTTTCAATCATCACTTGATAACTTGTAAAGTATTTTTAAAGTATTTTTGTTTGACTTAAACTATTATTTCAATCTACAGTTATTCAGAGCTGATACACCAAGATGGGAGAACGTAGGATCTCCCAACCTGGATGCAGCAGTGGCAGCTGCAACTAAAATTGCGGCACCCCACACGGAGGTATTTTCAGTACCTGACACAATATTGTTATTACTTATGTCATTTATATTACTCAAGTATTGTTATTTATGGCATACATGTTGATAGTTTGCACAATGTTTTTGAATATCTTGATTGCCTAGATAATGACTTGTTTAACAGGTTCATAACATGCATGCATTTTGTTGTCCACAGGTGTTTCATGACTACGGTGATCAACCACCCCTGCCAGAGATTGGCACATCACCATATACACAGGTACAATGTGTAGTTATAAGCATGATTTTAACTTGATTTGTTACGACTTACTATGGTTTAATTTATTATTTGTTTACTAAATTGTGATATTACAAATGTATATGTAGGTGCCACCAGCAGCTGCGTCTCCCCATTTTAGTCCTATGTATCCACCCTCTCCCATGAGTCCCCCCCCTCGCTTCCATCTAGACCCCTCCCTACGTCCACCCCCTCCATTCCATCTAGACCCCCCTCTCAGGCCATACTCCCCCCTCCATCCATGCTCCCCCAATCGCCCCTCCCCCCCATCCATACATCTTCCCCAATTTATCCACACCCCCATGTCTATCCATCCTCCCCCATTCGTCCACGCCCCCCCTTCCTTCCACCTTCCCCTCTTCGTCCATAACCTCCCATTCGTCCATCCTCCTCCCTCCATGCAGGACTGCCCTCCCATGCACCATCCCTCAACATCCCCCCTAGCCCTTTTCATTCTATACCCTCTATCATACCACCAACAAGGGTTCATCGTCCATGGCATCCTCCTCCACCCCATACCACCGTGTCTTCTCCCACCATATCATCCCCACTTCCCGCCACTATTGTGGCATCTACTCTTCTAGTATCCTCATTAGTATCTCCAGTGGTTGCCACTACATCTGCACCCCCCCCCCATCACTGCATCAGAGCTGGTTGTCTGGCCATCTGCTCCACCTGCTAGCCCAGAAGCCCAGCCATGTCCATCGTCGGAGGTGTTCACGGTGAGAATCAAACTAATTTATGAAAATATTTTGATGCATTAACAAAAAATAATTTAAGCAATTATTACTTTTCAATGAAATGATTGTTGTAAATGTTGTAAGCTAGAATTGCTGAGAGGCTCTGCAGATCCAGGACACCTGTCCAACATTTCCCACTCATGTCAGAGGTGATTTATTTAAGATTCGAATTCTACATTTGTTTTATAAATGTGGTAAATGTTGCAAATGCTTGAAAATGACGATATATTATATCATTTGTTCCAGAGCTCGGAGAGATGGTCTAGTCCTAGATGGAGCAAGACCCGAGGCACCGGTAGCTCGAAGAGTAGGAAGATCAACTTTGGATCTGGGCCTGGGAGTGACAGCGGTGGTCATAATGCTTGAAACACCACGTGTTATGTACATTAGCCACGATGTGGCACTTTTGTGCACCAATTTTGATGTACTTTGTATCTATGACACGAGTTGCCATGTATTTTGTATCTATGGCATGAGTTGTCGCATTTTGTGTAGGGCACAAGTTGCCATTGTACGTACATTGGGAACCATGTTCCACTATTTTCCAGAAATTGTATATGTTTGGATGAGTTTTGTATCCTCGATGTACATGGATTTTCAGTTATGTGATTTATATATCTCGTTGTCTAATGTGGTTATCTCATGTTGTGTGTATCATGATGTGATGTTGTGTAAATTTGGGTTTTACCTAGATCTTAGAAGAGAAGTTGGATATCATAGTTCAGCTTGGTTTATCTTTCCACGTGTAAAAGATTCTAATGGTATCTATGTTAAGAAAACATTGTAAACATAGGCTAACTCAAACAAAATCATGTGTGAGAATTAATCTAAAAACAAACGGAATAAATGGATGGACAAATCACACCTCATGGAACATAAAATATATATTGGGAACTTGAGTACTAGGAAAAAAATACTTAAAAATAGAAAATGTCCATTGTCGTCAAAAGGTTAAAATGAGATCCAACATGATTTTTAATAGCTCTACATAATGAGATCCAAAATGTCTATACTCTACATAATGAAATGTCGTCACTAGTATTTATTTTGACCATTTTTTCCACTTAAGATCATGCAACAAATTAATAACCAAGTTATGGAATCATTTCTTACTCAATTGTCACCATACAAATAGGACAACCTTGAGCATGATGTATAGCTAGCTCATTAATTCTCACTCATGGATATAGCCACCTTTGATTTGATGACCATCACATCCACTACCATTTACAATTAGGACTTCCTTAATTTATCATTATGTGATAGCAATCTAATTTTGTGTATACACGTTGACTTAAACACATGTATAGTTGACATTACAATAAATGACTACTATGAGGTGTATTTTTTAGGCTATATCCACCTCAACACACCAACTTGTTAACCCAATACCCCAAATGCTGTCGAATTTTGTCTGGAAGAGATAGAGGGGTATTAGGACATCATAATTAATCTATTGGACACTCAGACACTTGTTAAAGACATTTAGGACAAGTGCATTACATCAATGGAGTCACAAATACACCCTCATCAAGTTGCATGCATCCATTAGTGCGTCATCAACACTAGAACATGTAAGCATTACTACATGTTGGAGTAAGCTTTACTAATGTTATGATAATATTAGGTTTTCCATCCATTGAGAAGGTTGCCATAGGTGTGCATATCCACCATATAAAAATCTTCATGGTACAACCAGTTTCAAACCATTACGTTTCTAAATTAGGTATCTGGTGCTAGGTACAATGGTTTTCTAGTTGTATGCACCCTTGCTATATAGATGAGAAACTATGCATATATGTGTATAGTGATTTGGATTCAAATGTATGCACATGAATATATATGTACAATGAAAATGATTTAATATTTACATGCATTATAATTTAGGGCTATATCTTAGGCTACATAATAGGGTTTCATTGTGATTAGAATACAAACTAGGGTTTACGCTACCAACTAGGGTTTTTAGGCTAGGCTCTCGTGTTTCTAGGATAGGATCCAAGCTCTAGGGTCACCATCTTAATGTTTAATTCTACTATCATGACATCATTCTCACCAATACCATGCCCACTACTACAATCACCATCAAGTTGCATGCATCCATTAGTGCGTCATCAACACTAGAACATGTAAGCATTACTACATGTTGGACTAAGCCTTACTAATGTTATGATAATATTAGGTTTTCCATCCATTGAGAAGGTTGCCATAGGTGTGCATATCCACCATATAAAATATTCATGGTACAACCAATTTCAAACCATTGGGTTTCTAAATTAGGTATCGGGTGCTAGGTACAACGGTTTTCTAGTTGTATGCACCCTTGCTATATAGATGAGAAACTATGCATATATGTGTATAGTGATTTGGATTCAAATGTATGCAGATGAATATATATGTACAAGGAAAATGATTTAATCTTTATATGTATTATAATTTAGGGCTAGATCTTAGGCTACATAATAGGGTCTCATTGTGATTAGAATGCAAACTAGGGTTTACGCTACCAACTAGGGTTTTTAGGCTAAGCTCTCATGTTTCTAGGCTAGGATCCAAGCTCTAGGGTCACCATCTTAATGTTTAATTCTACTATCATGACATCATTCTCACCAATACCATGCCCACTACTACAATCACCATCAAGCCTCTTAATCCCACTTTGTGTTAGAAAAACAGGATCGCAGAGCAATAACAATAAACAGAAATGCAAATATAATCACACATACACATTACAAGAGAGACACAGATATATCGTGGTTCACCCAACTTGGGCTACATCCACACTGAATTTGCCAGTCCTTATTATTATTACCGTCCAGCAAGGTGAAGGGATACAACCTGCAGCACAACCACTGCACTTCCTCTTCTCTGTTTCACAGTCTCTCTCCTGATCTCAGAGATCTTTACAATGCATAAAACCTAATACATCATCTTCTCTAGCCGTATTACAATGTATTTATTTTATAAGGGAAATACAATGGGAAAATACCACGGGATACCCAAAACCATGGGCCCGCAAAACAGCTGGCGAAAACAGCCCCAAAAATTTTCTTCAGGGGCACTGCCCCCGAACCCCCCATCCAAGGGGGATGGTCCCCGCTGGGGTGAGTGTACAATCCACCTACATATCATATAAAACTGGGGTACAAACACGGCTGATACAATATCATCTATGAGACTAGAAGATCTGGCTCCACAACCAACACTTTGAACATTTCCCATACTTCCAAGTTAAAATTGATAGGTCTTGTTGCTAAAAGCTTTTCACTTATCTATTTACATAGACAAATCCACTCATGTGAAATATTTGTTGTAGCTTGGTACGTGCAAGTTCACATGCAATAATACTTGAGAGATCAGTTTACCCCATGATCCATGGAAGATTCATTGGAGTCATATGAACCTCATTGTCATCACCCCAACCATGGTCAAGACGCCAAGATCCATCCTTAGTAGACAAAACCTCATGTTGGCACCCATACCACACTCAAAGATAAAAAATTCTTTGAAAGGGCATGTTTGGGGGTTGAGGGAATCTTGATTTTTTTATAATCACACATGAGAGGTTCTTAGAGTCAAATACATTGGATATAAATAAATTCCCCGAGATAAATAATACATGACCATAGAAGAAGATTGAAATTTGAGGTCAAAACTCATTAATGAAGGTAGAATGAACTTGAATAGATAGATTGGGAAAATTTTAGATGAATTCCTAGAGCTCTGCACACAAGTTAAAGAAAAAAAAAAACTCCTAGCATTGGGAACAAATATCCAAAACCAACAATGCAACTAGAACACAATGACCAAGGGAACTTCAAAATGAAACACCACTCCACAAAAGAAGTTGCTTTATACCTACCTCACTCATGACTCATGCCAATGCTTTAGACCAAGCCACACCATTAATATGAAATGTACATCACCATCTTCATCATCATCAACGTCTTCATCATCATCACCATCATCATCATCATCATCACCATCTTCATCATCATTGATATCTCTAGGTTCCTCATCAACATCTCCATCATCTTCATCATCTTCATCATCATCAACATCATCATCATCTTCATCATCATCAACATCTCCATCATCATCATCATCTTCATCATCATCATCATCTTGATCATCATCATCATCATCATCATCATCACCATATCCATCTTTTGGATGCGAGACAAAACCATCACCATCTTCATCATCACCATCACCATCAACCTCACCACCATCACCATCATCATCAACGTCACCATCTTCATCATCATCACCATCTTCGTCATCATCACCATCTTCGTCATCATCACCATCTCCATCTTTTGGATGCGAGATGGAACCATCACCATCACCATCAACTTCACCACCATCGTCATCATCATCACCGTCTTCATCATCATTGTCATTTGTAGGTCCCTCATCACTATGTCCATCATCATCACCATCTTCATCATCATTGTCATCATCTTCATCACCATCCCCATCATCATCAACGCCTTCATCATCATCACCATCTTCTTCATCATCATTGTCATTTGTAGGCCCCTCATCACTATGTCCATCATCATCACCATCTTCATCATCATCGTCATCATCTTCATCACCATCACCATCATCATCAATGCCTTCATCATCATCACCATCTTCTTCATCATCACCATCAAAATCACCATCAACTCCACCACCATCACCATCATCATCAATGTCACCATCTTCATCATCATCACCATCTTCATCATCATCACCATCTTCATCATCATCACTATCTCCATCTTTTGGATGCGATACAGAACCATCACCATCACCATATCCATCATCATCACCATCTTCGTCATCATCATCGCTGTCATCTGTAGGTCCCTCATCACAGTGTCCATCATCATCACCATCTTCATCATCACCATCACCATCACCATCACCATCATCAGCAACGTCTTCATCATCATCACCATCATCATCATCATCACCACAAGTGCCTGGTGGATGATTTTCCAAAGTTGACCCCTGGGTGCAAAAATTGCACACTCCCTCACTAAGCAAAACCCTAGTTTCCAAGATGGAAGTACAAGATGACACTGGGGCCACCGAACCGGAGGAGAGGGGCACCCCTAGCACTATCTTGATGTCTTGAATCCAATGGAGTCGACGGTTCATTGATCTGAGCCATGGCTTCATTTTATGGCTCGTTCCGTCTCGCATCCAAAAGGCCTTCAGGGACACCTGCTGGATACCTTCTGGGGGCATAGAACTCCAACCGTGCAACAAAACCGGGTTCCGGGCAGTCATGTAAGTGTGTCTAGGTAGGTTCTGGTTAGGAACACTAGCCACAAGTGCCCGGTGGATGATTTTCCAAAGTTGACCCCCGTGTGCAAAAATTGTACACTCCCTCACTGAGCAAAACCCTACTTTCCAAGATGGAGGTACAAGATGACAACGGGGAAATTGGACTGGAGGGTAGGGGCACCCCTAGCATTATCCCGGTGTCCTGAATCCAACAGAGTCGACGGTTCGTCAATCCGAACCACGGTCTTCATTCTATGGCTCGTTCTGTATCGCATCCAAAAGGCCTTCAGGGACACCTGTTGGATACCTGTTAGGGGCATAGAATTCCAACCGTGCAACCAAACCGGGTTCTGGGGAGTCATGCAAGTGTGTCTAGGTAGGTTCCTACTGGGAACGCTAGCCACAAGTGCTCGGTGGATGATTTTCCAAAGTTGACCCCCATGTGCAAAATTTGCACACTCCCTCACTAAGCAAAACCCTAGTTTCCAAGATGGACGTACAAGATGACAACGGGGCCACCGGGACGGAGGAGAGGGGCACCCCTAGCACTATCCCGGTGTCTTGAATCCAACGGATTTGATGGTTCGTCAATCCGATCCACGATCTTCATTCTATGGCTCGTTCCATCTCGCATCCAAATGGCCTTCAGGGACACCTACTGGGGGCATAGAACTCCAACCGTGCAACAAAATCGGGTTTCGGGGAGTCATCCAAGTGTGTCTAGGTAGGTTCCGGCTGGGAACACTATCCACAAGTGCCCAGTGGATGATTTTCCAAAGTTGACCGTCGTGTGCAAAAATTGCACACTCCCTCATTGAGCAAAACCCTAGTTTCCAAGATGGACATACAAGATGACATTGGGGCCACCAGATGGGAAGGGAGGGGAACCCCTAGCACTATCCTGGCATCCTGAATCTAACGGAGTCGACGGTTTGTTGATCCAAGCCACGGTCTTAATTCTATGGCTCGTTCTATCTCGCATCCAAAAGGCCTTCAGGGACACCTATTGGATACTTGTCGGGGGCATAGAACTCCAACCGTGCAACAAAACCAGGTTTCGAGGAGTCATGCAAGTGTGTCTAGGTAGGTTCCAGCTGGGAACGCTAGCCACAAGTGCCCGGTGGATGATTTTCCAAAGTTGACCCCCGTGTGCAAAAATTGCACACTCCCTCATTGAGCAAAACCCTAGTTTCCAAGATGGATGTACAAGATGACAATGGGGCCACCGGGCCATAGGAGAGGGGCACCCCTACCACTATCCTAGCATCTTGAATTGAATGGAGTTGACGGTTCATCGATCTAAGCCACGGTCTACATTCTATGGCTCGTTCCGTCTCGTATCCAAAAGGCCTTCAAGGACACTTGTTGGATACCTGTTGGGGAATACATAGAAAGGATGAAGCTACAACCAAAGCCTCAACGTCGCATCCTCCATCCAACATGTCCAATCCAAGCCTCTAGGGTAGTGTAAGCTTTCCAATCACCAATATGGATTCTATCAGCATAAGGATACCATAGACCTTCCCCCCTCCCATGGAGAGAGTGGGTGTTTATATAGGGCTAAAGAGATAGGGTAAGTTGAGGATTAGGGGGAGATCGTTAAGGGATCTTCCCATAAGTTTAGGAACTGAAATGCCACCTCACCTAGAGCCTAGGGATAGGCCTCCACCTCAACAAAATTCTAGAAAGACCTCGAGACTCCCCAAAATAACCTTTAACCAACCTCATCGCACCCTGGTAGAGGACACAGAGCGACAGAAGGGGGTCGTCACACTTGGTATAAAGATAACCTACGACACTGTCTCACCCTAGCTGACCAAGAACTGCGACGTCGCACCCTAGATGAAGGAAAAGTGCGATAGCCTACTCAAAGAGGTCAACTAGGTAGGGAAATCTCTCAGTTGGATTTGTTTTAGCCCAGAATGAGGTTAGGGGTCAGAGCAAAGAGTTTACACAATGGTCAAGATGATGACATTATCACAATGGTCATGATGACGACACTTGGTCATAATGGCGATACTTGCAACGGTAATGGTGATGACATAAGGTCATGATGATGACGCTTGTAACACTTGCACAAGGGTGACGACATTTTGGTGTAAGAGAATGCCCCCCAAAGCATGAAGCTGACGGAATGAGACAGATGAAAAGATTTGTAATAAGAAAAATGGCAAGGACTTGCTGGTTGGAAGGAGTTGCTGCATAAATGACTTGAGATCCATAAGTCTCATACAACACAAAACATTGCTGCCGACCAATACATTGCAAATCCATGATAGTAAGGACCGACTGAACACAATCATGGCTACTAGACACAATCATAGATCCATGATGAGATGATAACACAATCACGACCAATACAAAAGTGGATCCGTGTAACTCTGAACTGACAACACAGCCACGACCAATACAAAGTGGATCTGTGCGTCTCAAACAATCTCCATTGCAACCCAGGTAGAAAATAACTTCCCCAGGGTCTTCAAGTTGAACCCACAATGATACGAATCTATCCATGTGATTACAGTTTTTTGGAGTCGAACATGGCAGAAACCACTTGATTATCGGTCATTGTTGTATATCACTAACAAGTGCGAGGGAAATCACCATTAATGTCAATGATCCCCAAGGCATCATAGTACATATCATCAAGTGTGAATAAATGAGTTGAATTCGAACGCGAGATGAAATATTTCAATCAAGAGTCAATGATGTAAACTCATGTTGAAAGCAAGGTAACCTGCCATTGAGGCATGCAGGCCCAAGGTACTTGGTTGGTTTCTAAATTCAATCCTCAGATGATGATTTGAAGTCGATGAGGATGAACTCATCGAAGGAGGGCCATGATGAATCCCCCATCATCGACATGAAACATGATAACAGATGTTTGGTATAGATCAGACGGTAGAGTAGTGTGCAAGACTGACTCAAGGTAGACCAACATGATCGAAGGTATACTGACTGCAGATGATGAGTAAAAAACGTCTCTTGAACATGGGCATGGCATGACTTGGCAGTATTGACATGACGAGAACGACACCAACCCCCAATGCAACTGATGGTGGAAGCATTCTTTGGCTGACCTAAAGGAGCAACATGACTCATGGAATTGATAGGACTCGGAGACAAACGGATTACCCAAGTACTGAATGCAAATGAAAACGAGTTCCATGTTCAAGAGTGACTATGTATTGCCGTAATTAAGATGTAACACAAAATCTTCCCTTTTTCCTACAGCAGCATCCTCCATCCGACAAGTCCTTGCCAATCCTTATGTCAAAGCATTTCACCTGTCAAGTTCCAACAGCTTCATGCTTTGGGGGGCATTCTATTACACCTAAATATTGCCACCTTAAGACTCAGTGTAAACATCCTTGAAGTTCCCATGAGTAGGAAGTTGAACTAGAAGAGATACTAACCTATTTTTCAAGGTCGTCGACGGTGCAGGTTTTCCTAAAGCAGCCTGTGATGATGTCAATTAAATGGATAAAGGGCATATTCGAGCCATTTCTCGAAGTTGTGTGATGTGGATCTCTATCCCTAACCTATAGGGGAGTTGGAATTCGGTTCCCTACCCCTTTGGGAGGATCCCTTAGTCCTCTCCCACTATATCTCAACCTACCCTATCCTCTTAGTCCTATATATATGAAGCTCATTCCCATTCCAAAGGGAGGAAGTGTATAGCACTTGCATGCTGGTGAAATTAGCTTAGGAGATCTCTACTCATATCTTGGGAGACCTATACTTCCTTTGGAGGCTTTGGAATTGGTTTGTTGGAGGAGGGTTCCGACATTAAGCTTTGGTTGTAATCACTCTCTATTTTTTACTTCCCTATTCTAATACAGTAATATAAACTCTTTCCACCAAATGTTGTTGTGTTAATAATGTTTGTGTAGTTTACTTGCTTAACTGTTTACTTAGATCTGTTATTGTTTAGATGCATTTTAATGCTTGTATTGTTTCTGTATGTCTTGATAGGTCTTGCAGCTCATATCTGACGACCGTGGAGCTTGGAGCAACTACAAGGAGAAAGATCTACAATCTCAAGGTAAGACATCTAATCACTCGATCTTTAACTAGATCTAAGAAAGCAGTTCTATATTCTGTCCCACTTGTTCTAGATTCACGTTGAACTAGGGAGATCACTCCTTAAGTCCGCTTTCAGTAGATTGTCCGGTAACACCTTTGCCCCTCACATTTCTCTCTAGAATTTGAATCTTGTGATCCAATTCAAAATTTTTGCATGGGTCCTTCATTGCTGCAAACAATTGTTGATTAGTTTCTATGAGGGTTTCTTAGTTTCTGAGCTTCTAAGCCACACAAGAATTTTCCTTCACTCTCTGGATCAAATCTTACACCATGTTTTGCAGAGAAATTTTTTAATTGACATGTGATTTCCTGCAATTGCCTCCAACAAAGGAGTGCTCCCATGTTCATATGGAAAACAAATAGTACAAAATACAACATTAGAATTAAACGGGATGTTCCCTCAATGTCATATGACTACCACTGGAGGGTTATACTTGCACAAGATTTGATGGCATCCTTCAAAACATATAATGTGAGTTGCATACTATAATCACCTTAAGATTGTTCCAAATAGGCTAATTGTTTTGTCCATCCTTGCTCCAACTTTGAAGTCATGATTGCCAATGGGGGCACCTTACCTTGCAAAGGGAAGTGTCGCAATGTGCGTATCTCCATGGGATATTATAACCTACGCTCTGACATGTTTTCCTTGACCTTCGAAGGACATGATGTGGTTTTGGGCGCTCAATGATTATGCACACTTGGCCTCATCTTAAGGGATTTTGCTTAACTTTGGATGCAGTTTTCAGTCAATGGGAAAAAAATACATTGACGGGATTACAACCAGGGTCTCTCCGCCTCATCAGTTCCCATCGCATGGAAAATATTCTTAAGAAGAATTCACATGGTGTCATCGCTCAGCTCCATTCCATTCAGATGCACCCATCAATGGTCTCCACTACTCCTTTGGATATACAACAAATTTTGGATAGATATGCAGGTGTCTTTGCTGACCCAGTGGGATTGCCACCTTCAAGATCCCTTTCCGGTAAGAATTTAGCCGCCTCTACATATGAGGAGGAACTAATGGCTATTTTGCATGTAATACATAAGTGGAAACCATACCTATTAGGGAATTATTTATGCATCAATACTGATCACCAGAGTCTGAAATATTTCCTGGAACAATGGGTCTCCTTATGAAATTAAACACAATAGATCTATGGAACAAACACAACAATTACTAGAGATGCATGCAGAATAATATGTCAAAACTGTGCAAAAAGACTTGCAACAGTACTCTATTGAACTCAGAGGTAGAATACAATACAATATAGTAACAATGACTGAATAATTCGAATTAACTAAGGAGGTCATTCGAATAGCCTGCATGGTGTAGCTGGTCTGCACTAGGAGTCCTCATCATCATATCAGTGGTAGTGTCATCAATGCACAGGTAACGGTAAACCAGGTGTCAAACTAAGTCTAACTGAATGTAGGTAGGTGTAACTGATGCATGGAGCACTACTGTAGTGAAGGAGAATCCAAGGAGGGCGCATGAGGAGCTGC
The DNA here is from genome assembly GCA_027924585.1 of Larix kaempferi. Classification (NCBI taxonomy): domain Eukaryota; kingdom Viridiplantae; phylum Streptophyta; class Pinopsida; order Pinales; family Pinaceae; genus Larix; species Larix kaempferi. Next base: position 10,692,501 of record BSBM01000267.1, on the reverse strand, counting down.
CAGTAGTCAGAATAGTCAAAATAGTCTCTCTGGATGTCCATCGGGATGTTTTAGTTAGTTAACTAGTCAATCTGTCCTCAAATCAAGGAACAGATCAACAAATCATGCATCTAATTGAGTGTGTCACTGGTGGTAGGTAAGAGAGGGTACAATTTTTCATAGGAGAAAAAAAAAAGGCGCATCATGGACTAGGAGGGCTGGAACTCAGCATAAACAAGATCCCAGGGCTAGTAAACTAGGGACTAGGTCCTGGGAGAGTACCATACTGATGACTGGATGCATGCATGCAGAATGCATACAAACATAAAGATGATGGTGAGAATATCCTAACACCCCCCCCACAAGCTATACTATGAGGTAAAAAATAAAATAGAGGACCTTGGTAACTGATACCAAAGGTCACCCCAATACAAAAAATAATCCAAATAAAGAACAATCCATGAACTAAGGAAATGGAGAAAACCTCATGGGAAAAACCCCCCATCAAAATAAACTGAAAACAAACCAAAGTATTAATTGCTCCAAACTCAAGTAGATATGTCTGGAGGTATCTTACTCTTTGGAGGAAATGGATCATGCTCCAAAAACATGTGCGTGTATTCTTCTTCAGTGGATGCAAGCGAATATGGAGGCTTTATGAACTTGCTCTTCAGACCGAACATGGTGAGAACAAATCTAAAAATATGAATATCATCCTGGAGCCTGTAATTCGAGCCAACTGAGGTAGGATTAGCTCCAATCAGATCTAATAGCTCTTGAAACTTGAAATTTTGATCAGTGGAAGTTAAATCAGCTCCAAGAATTGATAGATGGTTTCTTGTGATCTCCTTTGAACCAGCAGGGGTGAGATCAAAACCAAAATCACCAAAATGTGTCTGAGACATGAACCCAATAAAATGGTAGCGTTCTCCATATTCAATGAAACTCTGAGAACATGTGCCAATGATCGAATAGAAGTGCATAGGAAGCATGTGATCAAGGAGGGCGAATGCGTCACCTTCAAAATCTGATTTATCCTCCAAAATATTCAATAGATCATTATTCTGCACACTAGCAAACTCATGTGAAAGAGAGGATTTAAGAACCTCTTCAGATTCTAGAGTATGAGCTGGCTTATCTTTGAAGAATTCAAAATAGAAGAGATTGAGAACATGAGTGTTGAATCTGCAGTTTCTTCTTCATCTTGAATAACTTTGTCATGAGATATAGTTGAGGCCAAGACATATTTAGAGAGAACACTTGAGGAGGTATCAATGTGCTTGTTCTCCAAATGGATATCATGATCCTCTTCTTTCTACTTTCCAAATTCTCTATCCAAATTGGTCTAGAGATCTCTTGGATGTTTAGCAATATTAATGAGGTAGCGCATACTAGGAGACATAGAAAGACACATTGATCCAAAGGCTTTGTCACAATCATTTAGCCAATCATTCTCCTCTTCGTAGGAAGAAAAATCTGTCGCGATACCAATACACATATCAAAAAGACATTGTCTCTTCAAATATGCTATCATATTTGGTTTCCACTCATCATAGTTGAATGGAGAGAGAGGAGTAATTGCTTTCAGATCCATTGAAGAAGTTGTAATCTTTGAGAGAAACCTGCAGTCACAAACAAAGAAGAACCATTAGGTCGACAACCTGCACTTTTCAAGTTGCATCACACTTGGCATAGACTATCAAGCAAGCTTGAAGAGTCAAGAATCAATATCCAGGAATTATGTGGAAACTCTTGGCTTCTGGTGCAGAGTTGCAAATAGCTGCAAGTGCAGAATATGCATGCAGTGCAGAATCACTATTGCAGAATAGATGCAAGTGCAGAATCTGCATGCAGTGCAGAATCACTAATGCAGAATCACTAGTGCATTAAATGCATGCAGTGCAGAATATGCATGTAGTGCAGAAAATTTGGCTTGTCCTTGCCATGGCTCTGATACCATATGAAATTCAAGACAGCACATCTATGGAACAAACACAACAATTACTAGAGATGCATGCAGAATAATATGTCAAAACTGTGCAACAAGACTTGCAGTAGTACTCTATTGAACTCAGAAGTAGAATACAATACAACACAATAACAATGACTGAATAATTTGATATAACCAAGAAGGTCATTCGAATATCCTGCATGGTGTAGCTGGTTTGCAGTAGGAGTCCTCATCATCAGATCAGTGGTAGTATCATCAATGCATAAGTAATGATCAACCAAGTGTCAAACTGAGTCTAACTGAATGTAGGTAGGTGTAACTGATGCATGGAGCACTAATGTAGTGAAGGAGAATCCAATGAGGGTGCATGAGGAGCTGTCAGTAGTTAGAATAGTCAAAATAGTCTCTTTGGATGTCCATCAGAGTGTTTCAGTCAGTTAACTAGTCAATATGTCGTCAAATCAAGGAACATATCCACAAATCATGCAATTAACTGAGTGTGTCACTGGTACTAGGTAAGAGAGGGAAGACTTGGTCATAGGAGATGAAAAAAGGGCGCATCATGGACTAGGAGGGCTGGAACTGAGCAGAAACAAGCTCTTGGGGCTAGTAAACTAGGGACTAGGTGCTGGGAGACTACCATACTGATGACTGGATGCATGCAAATGCATGCAAACATAAAGATGATGGTGAGAATATCCTAACACTCCTCCCCAACACAACAGAAATGGGTTAGAAAACTCATGGGTTATGCCTATGAGATCACTTACAAGAAGGGTAAGGACAATCTGGAGGTGGATTCTCTTTCTCGCACATTTGATGACCGAGTTTATCTTTCATCTATTTCTATTCCTGTTCCAAATTGGTTGCCATGTGTTCAATAGGGATATGTCAATGACTCCTCATTATCTCAAATCATCCAACAGTTGAACAACAACCCTTCTACTGTAATGCATTACTCTTGGGATGGTACTTTCCAGAGATACAAGGGTCATCTAGTGCTTCCCCAAAGCACATATATTCAACAGGATGTCTTCTATGAACTCCATGCTTCTCCATCGATGGGGCACTATGGGTTCCTCAAAACGTATGAGCGGGCACAACGTAAATTCTTTTGGAAGGGAATGAAAAGTAAAATTCAACATATGGTGGCTGAATGTGATACTTTCCAGCTCAAAAAGGGTGAAACGACACTCCTTCTGGGATTGCTCGAACTCTTTCCCATCCCTGCATGGATTTGGACAGATATTTATATAGATTTCATTGAAGGGATCCCTAAATATGGAGGGAAGACAATGATTTTGGTTTTGGTTGCTCGCCTATACAAATATAGTCAATTTTTTGCCCTCATCCATGCCTATACAACCTCCTCAGTCGCACAAATTTTCCTGGACCAAATATTCCGTCTTCATGAAATCCATTCTTCCATTGTCTCGGATCACGGTGCAACTTTCAACAGTCATTTTTGGACAGAACTATTTCGCAACACTGGCACCAAACTGTAGATGAGTTCAGGGTCTCATCCAAAAACAGATTGTCTGATTGAAATTATAAATAAATGTTTGGAAACTTATCTTCGTTGCTTCACCTCCGAACAACAACCTCAGTGGGAGAAGTGGCTCCCTCTCGCTGAATGGTGGTACAATACTGCATTTAAAATGACTACATACGAAGCAATCTATGGTCATGAACCACCAATTCTTCTTCCATACACCCTCAACAGTTCACCAGTTCAGGAAATTGACACGGTTCGTCGAAACCGCGATCAGATTCTTTGCATTTTATAGGACAATGTTCACATGGAAATAATTTGAATGATACAACAAGCCGATCAACACCATTCTAAGTGCACTTTTCAAGCAGGTGATATGGTTTTTCTTCATCTACGGCCTTCCAAGCAATCCTCCTTGAAACTAAAAGGGCATCATAATCTTGATCCAAATTTCTATGGGCCCTATAATATTTTTCATAATATTGGGTTCGTTGCTTATAAATTGGAACTTCCTCCTTCTTCCCGCATTCATCGAGTATTTCATGTCTCTTGTATGACGAAAGTTCTTGGCACCAACATCAGAGGACAAACTATTTTACTAGAAATGGATAATGAAGGATCCTTCATTTTGGAGCTGGAGGCCATCCTCAATAGGCGCACTCGTCAAATTCTCTCTCTATCTATCACAGAGGTATTAATTCAGTGGAAAGGAATGAAACCAAAAGATGCTACATGGGAACCACTCCTTCATATTCAACATCAATTTCCACATCTAAAGCTTTGAGGACAAAGCTTTTTCTAAGGGGGAGGGGATGTTAGGAACCCATGTCAACCCTTCTCTTTACCTTATTAGTATATTGTTGTTGGACACATATGCTTTGTAAGTCGTCCCATAGTATTATATGTTCCATGGTATTGATCCATAGTTTGTATTATCCCATAGTATTATATGTTCCATAGTATTGGACGCATATGCTTTGTAAGTCGTCACATTGTATTATATGTTCCATGGTATTGATCCATAGTATTGGCGCATAGACTTAGTATATAAGTATGTGTTGAGGCCAATGAAGGCATCTATAAGTTATTTCTATTGATCTTTCTCAAAGGAGGTTTCCCCCTCAAAGTGGCCCGCGATCAATAAATCTATTCCGAGTTCTATTATTTATGCTATATCATGCATTTTCATTAATTCATTGTTGGAAATTCCTCACACTTGGTGAGAGTTCACTTGTTCAACTAAAATGGGGTATTTCCACACAAGTTGAACACCAAGTAAGAAATCCCTAATCACACAAACAAATCACATAATATTGATTCACTAATGTATGGTGAAGGTCCATTTCATGAAACAATGACAATGAATAATTGATATTAGCGATTGGTAAAAGATAGTTAGTGGCTACAAACTAGGGTTTCTAGGATTTTGAACACAAAGTAGGTTCTAGGATACAAACTAGGGTTTCTAAGGTTTAGAATTCAAATTAGGGTTTAGGATACAAAATAGGGTTTCTAGGCTAGGGGTTTAGAATACAAATTATGGTTTCTTGGACTCTTGTGCATATTTGTAGCACAATGGTTTAGATACAAGTGGATGCACATGAATATATGAAGTTTTTTTGGCATACATATATTAGGATTAGGTTTCTATTGTTTTTTTGGCGTGCACATATATTAGAATTATGACTAGGTTTTTTTGGCATGGTTTAGGTTTCTATTGTTATGGATTAGGTTGTTAAGGTTATATTTGTGTTTCTAGGGTACACTAGATTTCTAAGGTTAGATTAGGTTTCTATGTTTGTGGTTTGGTTTTCTAGGTTTCTAAATTAGGTATCCAATGGTTATATTTGTGTGGATGATGGATGAGAATCTTATGGTGAAAAAGGGGATGGTGATGGTGACAACATGGGTAGGAAGAGCACGATGGTGATGTTCATGGTGGCATGGGGATTGTGATGAATACCATGGGGATAGTGATAATGAGCATGGATATGGTGATGGTGATACTGAGCATGAAAATGGGCATGAGTATGTAGATATTATGGCTTACTTAGATGGGAGAAAAAAACAAAGAAAACAAATCCATGACGAAACTTGTACAATTTATCAAGTTGTACCAAGTCTATGCAATTTATCAATCTATCAAGCTATCAATGTTTGGCTGCAATATCAAAATATTAATGTCAATACTCAATGAGACCACAAAACAAAATCATAGCATACATGTACACCACATATCTATAACATAGTGCACAATATAACATGCAAACCACATACCAAATTACCTACATATGGTCATTCGACTAGACCATCAAGATCACCTCGAATACTAAGGGTTTCCTTTAACCTCACATGCTCGGAGTAATGCAATAAGTATCGTACCTTTGACGAGTTCTTCCTTGGCATTTTTTGCAGCTGGAGGTTTGTGCCAATAACTAAGTTTGTATAATGGTATACAATCTCACCTAGTCTATAATCTTCATATGTATACCCTTTTCTATTTGTTGAGTGGGAAAACTGGTTCAAATATTCTCCTTTTATAAGCATTGACCCAATCGGAAAATCATTGGCCTCAAAGTACCGTAATGGGACATTTAGGGTTTTCTTCCCCTCCAAGCAATGCGCCAGCCAATAGTCGGTGGGCCATGCATTACATATCGGGGAAACAACTGTGTATATGTGCCCTGGATAAAATATAGTGAGAATGTTTCAGTCAACTAACTAGACACAACTAGTTGTCAAAAATATAAAAAATATAAAATATTAATCGAACCTGGTAGTACGAGATCTGATATGTGGTCATAACCTGGTGAAATACTTTATTGGTCCTCCTCCAACTGGAATAATTCTATAGTTACCATCGACCAATGGGGAGTGATACACAGTCCCAGCTATCAACCCAATTCATGGATTCACATTCGTCCCATTCACCACTACTACATGGAGAACAAAAACATGAGAGTTTCCTTGTCCACATTTCAAGTATATCATTGTCTGGCGTTCTAACTAAATGAAATGCATAATTTCCTTGGATGGTCTTGCACGCATATAACTGTGATCGATATACATCCACCACCTCCCAAAAATATCTATGTACATGTGTTTTCCTGGTTGAGTGATCTTCCTTCCTTCTTGCTCCCTCCTCCATGACCGAAGCACACCATTCAACTATGGTTTCTGCATCTTGAATGAGTGATACATTAGTGAAATTCATTTATTTCATGTGTAATGCAGTCTTGATGCACACACCTGCTCCTTCATGGTCACCTTTTCTATGTCCGGTCTCAAAATAGTTCCAAATATGTGGCACCTTGTTCCTTTTGTGGAGCATACACAACCACTGGAAGACACCGACATTTTTTAATTTCCTTGCACAACCATCAGACCAAATCCAATGTTGTTCCATCTGTATACTGTTATCCTTAAAGTGATTGTAGAACATTAAAAGTTGTGTTGTACACAATCCAAGTTGTGACACATGCCATCACTTATGTAGAAGTGATACTCCTCCAATATAACCATGTTGTCTTTAGTACTATCTGCCCTATGTCTATAGGTGATATGGACCATTATGTTGACCTGGTTTGAGTGATAGTAATATTGATTGTGAATCTCATTTTGCAATTGAAGAGTGTAGTTTTCCACAAAATTAACCACTGGCAGGATAGTTCCAATAGGAAACGTATCCATGCATGTTCTAAAATTCTCATCTGGCCAACGAGCCACATGTACATGCTTTACATACCATTGTGTATTTTCAAGGAATTCCTCCATGAAGTCGCAAACCCGTACCTGGTAGATCAATAATAAAGACATTTATCAATAGATTATTACATATGAAATTGCAATCTGAAGAAAAAATAGTATTAAGAACTCGTTACCAACCTAAGAAGTGACCGATTGTATTTTTTTTCTTTGTTTCCCTCCATCAGTATCATACATGACATATTTGAATGACTGCAAGTTCACCTCCTGCCTCCCAAGTTCATGCTCATTGGTCACATGTATGCATTTGTCCAATAATGCCAATCCACCACACCCTGGGCATGTCTTATTTATACAATATTTTTTCTAAAATGTGCAATTGCTTGGCCTGCGACACAAAATGATATGAATAAAGTCTCTAGATGACATCGGTGGTAATGTAGCCGAGCATTCCTGCACAAGAGTTTTATGCAATACACAAAAACTATATGTATATGTGTCATAATAGGAACCATACTCAATGTGGTATCGACAACAACATGTGTTACAAATTGTGTTTATTTTAACATACCATGGTTTGCATTTTTCAAAGGATCTTTGTCCCAAGTTAAGTTCATTATGTTCATTCCTAAATCTCTTATATAATTCTGTTTGTGTCATATCAAGAAAATGTTTAATGTGTGGTTCATGATCCTCTGAACCCCTTCTCAATTTTAATACATCTTTTTGGTTGGAAGAAGTTCTAGTGCTGTCATGCCAAAAATATTGCACTAATCTCTTTACCGCATCAATGAGCTTCATATGAGAGCGTGGCGACCTGTCAATGAAGGCCCAAACATCTGTTTGACTGGTTTCAAGTTGTTCTCTTCTAACACAATACCTACGAAGTGTCTTCACATTCAAATTAATAATTTTGGAGGTAGGTTTAAGAAAACAAAGCGCCCTAGTGTTTTTGTTCATGATTGATCATGACAACACACGATGAGCCACATTGCGATCCTTTGAGCGAGATATCTTTCCAATTGTACTAAATGCATCTACTAAAATTTTTAAACAATATGAGAACTTGGTTTTAACTTTTTGGCCATCTTTATCCTTAACATTATTCTAACAATAACCATAGACCTATATTTTAACAATGATAAAAATAATTTGCACTTGTCCCCATCACATTTAGAATAAAAAAATTATCAAGTATTTGTTGAGTTTGATAAGCAATAGCGCATTTAGACAACCTACCTTCAAGTGAACTAATGAGAGTTTCATCAACCTGTATACGTTTCCGAGTTCTTCGGCGTGTAGTTGTTAATGGAGGTAAGGGTGTTGGAACTGGAGCATGTACAACATCACCAGGACACTCTGACTTTTCAATCGGAGCCTCTTTTCTTTCATTCTCTTGTTGGTAGTTGGATGTGGGAAATTGGACTTTCTCTTGGACGGTCTCCATAACATTTGCTTCTTCCATTGTAAATCCTACATTCAATGCCTCCCTAACTTCGTCACTTGTATAACCACTACCCAAAAAGTCATTCGCTACCATAGTCTGAGGTTGAATTGATGTGGGAATTGAAACATAAACCGATGAGCACACAAATTTTACTTCTTGACTAGTGCCATGGGTTGCTTGTTCATCAAATGGTGTTGAATTGAGGGTCCCTCTAGTGAATTTTGTTTTTCTTGTCGTGGATGGGTAGGAACGGCCATGGAATCATCTATGGTTGGAATTGGACGAGTTTCCATGGAATTCCTTCGATTCCACATGTCCAATCTTTTATTTTCTCAGCTAACTTCTTCCATGGTTTCTTGAGGCTTCTCTTTCCTTGTCGATTTCCTTGTTTGATTGCGTGAATTCTCCATGACAACAATGAACAATACTAAGAAAATAGATTCTAGAGGTGTCCTCAACTATTCAAATATCCAGATTCTTTCTCAATTGTGAATATAGGTTCTTCAAGCTTGCTAAATTGTGAATATAGATACTTCCTCGATTGAAAAGATAGATTTCTCAAGATTGTTCAATCATCAAAGTAACTTCTACCTCACTTGTGAATATAAAAAATTCTTCATTTGTGAATATAGGTTCTTCAATCTTGCTCAATAGTGAATGCAGATTCTTCTTCAATTGTGTTCATATAGATTCCTCAAGCTTGCTTGAAATTGTGAATATATAGATACTTAATCAATTGTGGATGGAAATTCTTCAACCTTTCTTTTGATTGTGAATATATATTGTTCCTCAAACCTGAATTTAGATTTTTCAAGTTTGCTCAATTCCCAATGCAAGTTCCTCTGCAATTCTGAACATAGATTACTCAAGTTTGTTTGATTTTGAATATAGAATCCTCTTTAAGTTTTCTAATTGTGAATGTAGAATCCTCAATTGTCAATGCTAACTGTAGAATCCTCTTCAAGCTTGTTGATTGTGAACATGTGTAATTATGAACATAGAGTATCAAGCTTCCTCAATTGTCCTCAATTGCACAGGTTTCTTTGTAGTGCTGTCGAGGAGACAAAATGCAAAATTCGGGGATGAAATAGGTAGAGTATTCAGCTAAATTTTGCAAATCCGAAACACTTTAGCGTTTCTTAAATTTATAACACTTGTGCATTCTTCTATGTTAAAAAATTCCTTGCCAATTAATATGTTTGGTGCATGGCTACATAACATCTAAAAGTAGAAAACGCGTCAGCGTTTCTTCATCCAAGAACGCGCGAGCATTTCTTCATCCAAGAACGTGCGAGCATTTATTCATCAAATAATGCATGAGCGTTTCTTCATCAATAAACGCGCCAGCGTTATGGTAATCTACACAATTTGCATTTTCCTTAAAAACTTATTTAATAGTTTCTTCCCAAGAAAATAAATTTCCTTTATTTCCCTAGATCCCTACTTATCTTGAAAGGTTTTGGGCTTCATGTTCTATGGGTTAGGAGGTTAAATAGGGATTTGGTGTTAGGGGCTAAGGGGTCAAGGGGTTTGGGATAAAGGGGCTCAGCGGTTAAGGGATTTAGGGATCCATGTTTAGGGGGTTAGGGTTTTAGAGGTTAAACATTAAGGGATTAAGTGTTTCTAGATAAACTAGGGCTTCTAAAGGAGTTCGGTGTTAAGTGCTTAGAGATAAATGGGTTTAGGGGTTAGGGGATTTAGGGGTTAATGGATTGAGGGGACTAATGTTAGGGGGTTAGGGTTCAATATTTTAAGCGTTAAGGGTGAAGGTTTTGGGGTCAAGGGGCTTAGGTGTTAAGGGATTTAGGGCTCTAAGGTTAGGATGCTAGTGTTGAGTCAGTTAAAGGTTAAGTGTCAAGGGGTTTAGTATTAAAGGTTTGGGGTTTAAGGTCTTAATGAATTTTAGGAGATGAGGGATTGGTTTCTAGGGATTTATGGGGTTTTGGATTTATGGATTATGGGTTAGGGGTTTTAGGGTTATGGGGGTTAACTAGGACTTAGGGGTTCAGCGTTTAGAGGTAAAGGGATAAATTAGTTAACAAGTTTAAAGATTTAGATGTTATGTCATCATTGTATGGCTCGGTTAAGGGATCCAGGTTTAGGGGGTTAGGGTTTTAGAGGTTAGAAATTAAGGGCTTAAGTGTTTTTGGATAAAATAGGGCTTAGGTGTTGGGTGTTAAGTGCTTAGAGATAAAGGGGTTTAGGGGTTAGGGGATTTAGGGGTTAAGGGATTGATGGCACCAAGTTAGTGGGTTAGGGTTCAATAGGTTAAGCCTTAAGGCTGGAGGGTTTAAATTTTAAGGGTTTGTAATAATTAAGTGCTTAGGGGTTGACTGGTTAAGGACATAAGGGTTAGGGTATTGGTGGTTATTTAAGAGGTGAGGCCTTCAAGGGTTAGCATATTTACCGGATAAGGGTTTTAGGGCTCTAGGGTTAGAAAGTTAGGGTTGAGTTGGTTAAGGGTTAAGTGTCAAGGGGTTAAAGGATTAAAGGCTTTGGGGTTAAGGGCTTAATGGCGTCTAGGAGATGAGGAATTGTGATTTTCTAGGAGTTTATGGGTTTTGTGCTTTAGGGATTAATTGTTATGGGTTTTAGGGTTAGGGGTTAATTAGGACTTAGTTAGTATGGGTTAATATTTTAGAGGTAAGGGCATAAATTTGTTAACAAGTTTCAAGATTTATGGGTTAGGGAGTTAAGTAGATAGGGGAGTAGGGGGTTTTATGGGTCATGGAAATTAAGGGCTAATGAATTTATGGCTCAATGGTTAGGGTGATAGGTTTTAATGGGTTAGGGGTTAATTCCCAAGAATTTAAAATTTTAATTGTTTCTAGGGTTAAGGACTTAGGTATTTAGGGATTTGGGATTTTTAAGTAATATGGGTTAGACTGTTTAGGGGTTAGGGGTGGACTAGGTATTAGGGGTTAGGGGTTGTGTGATTAGAGATAAAGTGCCTAGGGGTTTAGGGTTTAGTGGCATTATGGGTTAATTGATTTAGTGATATAGGGTTAGAGTGTTAGGGTTTATGGGGTTAGGCATTAATGGTGAAGGGGTTAAAGGATTAAAGGCTTATAAGGTGTAAATTAGAGCTTAAAGAGACTAATGCACAAGCCTAAGAAAGAATGCCAAAGATGAGAGAGGAGCGATCAATCTAGAGGGAGAGAGCTCAAGAAAAGATAGAGCTCTCATGCAAACGAAGAGAACACATGCAAACATAGAGTGCACAAGCAAATGTAGGGAATGCTAGCACAATGGAGGTCACACATGCAAACGTAGTGTAGAGATAAAGAATTATTTTACCTGTAAAGGGTAAACTAGAGCTTAAAGGGATAATCATTAAAGGATTACAGGTAAACAATTAAAGGACTTAAGGGGTTTAGCAGTTTGTGGCTTTAGGAATAAAGGGATTAAGGACTACAGGCTTAGGGGGTTAGGTTTTAAGAGGTTAGAAATTGATGTCTAAGGTGTTATAGTTTTAAAGGCTTAGGAAATTAGAGGATAAGGACAACAGTGAGGGGAGATAAAGGGTTAATTAAGGGACTAGGGATTTAAGGAGTAATACCTTTATAGGTTAAGGGCTTTAGGGATCAACTATTAATGTGGTAAGAGATTATGTGTTAAGGGATTAGGTGCTTAGGAGTGTATGGATTTAGGGGGTTTCAGACTAAGGACTTATAGGTTTAGGCCTTTAATTTTCCTCCCTTATCATTACTCTCCCCAACTCCTTAAATTTATGTCCCTTTCCCCCCTCTCATATCTGTGTTCTCTCTATCACCCTTTTTATCTCCATTCAACACTTAAAAAACATAATTTGTGAAGTTCATAATGCTCGCACGTCATGTGAATAATAATGCGCAAGCGTTTTGGATATACGAAAACGTGCGAGTGTTTCTTCTAACACCAAGCGCACAAACCAAATATTTGAATTTAAACAGAACACGTGCACATTCTTGAGCACCTAATAACCCTCTCCTCACACGCACGCATTTCATCTATAGTCCTATGTGGTTGGTTCGGACTTACCAAACCCGTGCTATGGAATTTACTGAACCATAGCTAGTTGGGCATTTCCACCATTTTTCTCAATATGCATGTCTTTCACCACTCTCTACAACATAACACACATGACCATTTTTTACGAAAGCTTAGGCATAGATATCATTTTTTATGCAGATCCAAATATGTAATTTTCTAAAAAAATATTGATTTTTTCTATTTGTTTCCTAATTTTCTTGTGTCATCACTTCTTAAGTCAAAAAACATGTTGTTAGTGTTTATTCCGTAACTTTTTCATTTCACAACCATTTAAAAAAAAATTGTATGTTGAACTAGCAGACACCAACCTCTACATGCTATAAAAAATGCAAGTTGAAATAACTGCATTAATACCTTCAAATGTTGCACCCACATTTGACGTACCATTCTCGAGGTTTGATCACTTACATAATTAAAAAAATAAATTAAACATTTAATTTTGGAAAAATAGTTCTGCACTAGTGCTATGGGTTCTATACGTGTCTACCAATTTTTGTAGCCTGAAACCATCATTTAGGCAGTCAAAGGATGCACCCACAAAACATATACCTTATTATTTGCCAAAAAAATAAAAAAAGTGACTATTAGAAAAGATGAAATTTGGCATAGTTATGTAAATTTTCAATACGTAAAACTTATATATTTGGAAATGTGATTCAATTTGATACATTTCATATGTTTTACTCAATGCAAGATATCTTATGTAAGTATCTCAAAAAAATGAAGTAAGTTGAGGGATTCCTGATTTTTCAGTTTTCTCTTTCATCTAACGCGCCAAAAGTGACCCTCATTAGCTTACACATGCCCATAAAGTTTTATTATAATTTACTTTTAAAAATTTCCATGTGCTCATATCAAAAACAACTTTCACAACAAAATTGTTTGAAAAAAAACCTATTTGATAAATTGAAAAAAATCAATTTTTTTAAAATTGAATTTCTTTTAAAAAAATTCTTATCAATTTTATAAAACGATAAATTTTATACAAATTATAGGAAAGTCACACTAGGAAAACATTTTGTATCCTATGTACTCACCAAGCCTCTAATACTCATCTTGCATTGAGTACCAATGAGAGGGGTTGCCTCTGATGAAGAAATGAGTACAAATGGCAAGAATCATACTATAACAATGATGCACCAAAGCTCTAGTGCTAATCCCTCCATAAAGGCTCAAGCATCCCAATGTTCATCTTAAACAAATTAGACTCTGGAAGGAAGGACTGCAATTCCATTACTGAGGGGCGATCTAAGGCCAACAACCCAAAGTACTGAGAAAGCAATCACCACTCCTTCCATGAGTGAGCTTTAGAGTCCCAATGGTCTTTCCAATGGAAGATACCCTTTTGACTCAATGGGTGTGCCTGGAACTATGGAAAATCTGTAATACAAACTCCCTAATATCGCTAACTCTAGATCGAATGTCACATAATGTGCCAACCAATTCTGATTCCTTTCCACTTCCAGTGAACCAATCCAACCACTAATTTCCAGGCCACCCAAATACTCTTGAAGAGAAGAGAGTCCCCAACCTGAAATAGAGAGGGTGAAGAGATGATGTCACATAAGCTAAACCTAACTCACACCTTTCCTGAATGTTGTTCCAACATAATCCATTTCTTGAAGAGAACTATAGATTTTTTGGGAGTACATATTTGCCAAAGATTGTTAGATTTTTGTAGAGGAGCAACATCCCGATTTGTTACTGAACAAGTTCTTTTGGAGAGCTTCTTTATTTGGATATGGCTACTCCCTTGTGTAGTAATCACTTTCTGGTTTGTGGATTTCTGCTTTGTTTTTGTTTTGAAAAATTAGATGCAACTATGTATTTGACCAAGAAATTAGCTCTTATTACTCTTTGGAAAGATGACGTTCACCGTCAATTATTATCCAATGGATCTTTGTTAATCAAGGATGCTAAGGAATTGGATCCTAATGCACATATTATGATTTTATTTATTCTTTAGTAAGCTTGTGCAAAAGGATAGGGAAGGCATTGTATATACTTTTCCATTATTATCTCTTTGATTGTAAATAAGTTTACATAAATATAGAAGTATTTTCTCAAAAAAAAAAACTTTATACAAAATTTCTACTTACTTTTAAAAACAAACCTTAAAAAATTAAATTTAAAAGAAACCAAGAGATCCATTGGACTTTGAAATCATCTCACGCATCAATGTGAGCTGTGTAAGTTGTCATTCATATGAGGATTCAGTTGGTTATTCAAAATTGATGGTTTTGGCACGAGATCTGAAATTTTGAATCACCTCAAACATCGATGTGAGCTGGAAGTCATCCACACCATAAGGCAATTTAGTTGGTTATCCATTAACATTTTTGGCACAAAATTATTGTTACATTATAGAAGCAAATTATGTATCTTTACCACACCATCACCATCTATTTCTTCATTGAACCATTCTTATTAAATGCAATGCAAAGAAAGGTCCACAATAAGACTTCCCAAAGACAATATAGATGAACATGGGAATCAACCATTGTCAATCATAGTAAACCATCATTAGACATGGTTATCCATAATCAACCATGTCAACCATAGTCAATATGTGGTCATCCATACTACCTTAGTCAACCATACTACATTTTCCCATGGCCAAGTACACTCATCTATTATAAATGACAATCCACCAAAATCAAACATAATTAACCATGATCAATCATGGTTATCATCATGAATCATGGTCAACAATAATTAACCATGATTAAAAAAAAAGAAATGAAACCTATCTACTAATATCAACCACTTTTAATTATAAAATTTTGCTAATTTATTAAATTAATAACAATGTAACTTATCTTTAAGACTCTCAACAAGTTGTTTTATTATTTCATTCAATATTTGACTTCACCCATAATATCTAAGATTTTTAAATGTGTTTTATTATAATTTTTTTATTACATTGCATTAAAACCAATATAGATCCATCTTAAAAGGGGATCTATCAAGCATTGAAAGGGATCAAATCTCTCCATGTGCAAACCCCTTTTTAAAGTGCAAATATTGAGAAAGTGTTTTAATTTATCTAATTGGTATAGTTTTATATATATACCATTGTAAATATTTCAATTCCAAAATGAATACAGAATGTAAACTACGCTTCTTCAGTATAATTAATTTTAAAATAATATTAATTAATTATTTTATCTTTTCAATTCAAGAGAGGTTGTTAGGAATGTACTATTTTTCTGTTATAGCCCAAAACTTTTAATATTTTGAAGGTTATTTTTTAGCTCAATAAAATAAAGCTTTATTAAGATTTATTCATATCATTTTAAAATGAGTAAAAACACTATGGAAATTTCTCTTATTCTGATTTTTTTAACCTCTTATTATTAATTAATTACAAATAATATTAATTACTAATTTTATCTTTTCAATTCAAAGAACCTTGTTAAGAATGTATATTTTAAAATCGAGCGGAAAACTTTGAATACTTTGTGTTTTTTTTTAATTCGAAAAAGTAAAGTTTTATTATGGTTTGGCTTTTTGAAATTTCCAAGTACTCATATCATAAAAACTTTTAAAACAAAAATTTATCATAAAATAAAGCATATCCATTAAATTAAAAAAATTTAATCAATTTGAAATTTGAATTTATGTAAAGAGTTTTTATTATCAATTATATAAAATTATAACTTCATAAAAAATTTGAGCTCTAAGTCGTCATCCATATGGGAATTCAGTCGGTCATCCGGCATTTTATACGTTTTTGGCACGAGATCTCGATTTTTAAATTACCTCCAACATCGATGTGACCTCAAAGTCATCCACATCATATGACGATTCATCCGGTTATCCATTCAAATTTTTGGCACGAAATGATTCTTACAATAAAGAAGCCAATTATATATATTTATCACGCCATCGTCATCTGTTTCTTCTTTGAAAAATTCTTATTAAAATGCAATGCAGGAGACAGGTCCGCACTAAGACTTCCAAAAGCCAATACAGATGAACATGGGAATCAATTGTTGTGGGCCGGACCGCCAGCACCTTACCTTATCGATTCTCTTTGAACTTCTAGAAGACTCAATATTAAAAGAGAACTTCCAAGCGTTTGAATATTAAAAGATCATCCGTCAAGATTGCATCGCTGCTTGATTGTGAATGCAAAATTTTGCAGATTGATTATTGGCTGATTATTATCTATAAATAGCCTCCTCCTCTGTATTCTACAACAAGCAGCTTATACTTCTGATTGATTTTGTTGACAGAGTTTAAGAAGTAATCAGTAAAGATGGTGTCTGGGAGTACAACAATCGAACGTGTGTCTCAGGTGGAGCCAAAGAGATTGTGGAACGCCACGGTGAAAGACAGCCACAACTTCTTCCCAAAGGTTGTGCCAGAAATTTTCTCTTCTGTGACTTGCCTCGAAGGAGATGGAGGCGTAGGCACCATCAAGCAGTTCAACTTCAATCCAGCATGTACGTCTATTATATATCCTCATTAACATCATTAGTTTTTTTTGCTTTTCTAAGGGATCGAACATTGAACTTGACACTTGTTGATATAATTAAGTAGCAAAATGCGTACAACTGATTAGATAAACTGCTGACGCTTACATTAATATCATCCTTCCACTTCTAATTAATTATTACTCCGTTGAAATAGCGTATGATAGATGCAGATGGTGCTTGATAAATTTAGAATGAATTGCTGATAATTGTATGGTTTTTCATTTTCTTGTGACAGTTGTGAAGGAGTTCAGCTATCTGAAGGAGCGAGTAGATGAAATTGACGATGAGAAGTTTGTGTTTAAGTATACATTGATCGAAGGAGGGCCGCTCGGGAAACAACTGAGCGCCTTGAATTTTGAGATCAAATTGATTCCGAAGGAAGAAGGGGGATGTGTTGTAGTTAGGACCTCGAACTACGAAACCCTTCCTGGTGCTGTGATGGACGAAGGAAAAGCAAAAGAGGTGGAGGAAAACACGAATGCCACGTACCAGAAGTTCGAGCAGTATCTGCTCTCTAACCCAAACTTATACTGCTAGTCTATCGACGTATTTAACTATAAAACAGTTGTCTGCCGCACGTTGATACGATTGAACGCCACAAAAATAAAAAGTGTGAGATGCGTTCCTTCCCCGTCGTCGTCGTTGTTTAGGGTTATGAAATCCCCCGTGTCCCTGCAAGAATAAGTCCTGTATCGTGAATATGTGTGATGCTACTGTCAATTTCATCTATTGCATTCAAAGTAGGGTGCATGCTATTTTTTTAAATAAAAAATTATGTTGTTGAATTTTCCGTTAAGCTTATTATGTACAATATTTTTCTTAACTTTTAAATTCTGTGTATGTTATATTGTTAAAAACAAGACTATGGTTACATGTCAATATTTTTCTTAACTTTTAAATTCTGTGTATGTTATATTGTTAAAAACAAGACTATGGTTACATGTCGTGTTGAAATTATAAATTTACGATATTAATTGAATTTTATGGTCATATCAAATGAAATGAGTGTATAAATTTTTTTTATTTTTTTTTTTAATTAATAACTTTTTCTTTGCCACACTCTTAAATATCATGCAATAATATTATACTAGCACAACTACAAGTAAAGTGACACGTGAAGACAAGTATAGGTGTAGCCAACTACATAGTTTTGTGGAGATAATTGGTTCTTAAATAAAAGCTAAACATTAGACTAATTAATATAAATATAAAACAAATACTATTTAATAAACATACCCATTTTTTTAACCACCGCAACATTAATTTTGTTGATCCACTCAAGGAAGTCTAAAATCTCACATAATCTCTAAATACCTATTGGTGTAAAAATAATATCTGAACACCGGTGTAAAAATAACAAATGCAGGAGTGCAAAAGAAAACAACCCTATCCAATAATAGAAGCGAGTGTAACTACAATATTAAGAGATAAGAAAACATGGTGGAAACGTATGGTAAAATACTCGGGTAGGCACATTTTATCATAGTACTATCTAAACAAAGATAAAGATAGTCATAATTTGTTTCAATTAATATGCTAGGAAAACTATTACGAACAACTAGCGAGTATTATGCAATAGCAAATCTATTTGACTTACCGGAAAAAAAATAGCTTGAACTATCTTGTTCAAGCTGACAAATGAACATATTTATATATAGATAGATACACATAGATATAGCAAAGTATTCATGAAATTGTACAAGCTCACATTAATTGCAAATGTTAATAAGACAAATGAATTAAGACGCAACCATTCTTGAAACAAAGCTCACTCTAAAGTTTAGAATTTGTTGCCAATATGTTGTCTTTTAGAAGAGTAGTTAGAAATATGAGAAACATGAAGACTATTTAGAAGCTCGAATAAGGTTATGAGGTGTTGGCATTATAACTGTATTTAACTTAAGCAAAAAGAAAGTAAAAATTTTCTCCTCATTTTTTAAATAAAATAAAATATGTGGAGAATGTACATTCCATTATAATAATAAGAAAAATGTATTTCAAAACAATGGTTTTGTCTTGGAAGCATCCTCCATAGACATTTAGCTTACTTTGCAAATTTTAGCTCATTCATTGAAAAGTGACCAAAAGTAGAGGGGACAAAACAGATAAGATGCATTCATGAATGCACACGCATTGATAGTGAGCAGGTGATGATGACCTAAATCCCCCAACCCCTTTCAAACTCAATCACACTTGATTCAAGGGTGGCGATTACAAGGGGATGTTCCAGCAACAGTGGGAGCATATTGACCATAACACATAGTGAACAACAATGTATTAATTTTGTCAGCCCTTAAACATAGAAATACAATTGTCACATGCATTCAACCATTGTTCAAGCACGTGAGTTTAACAATTGTTCAAGGCCTCTGACTATGATCTAGTCAAAGGCCTCTTGGAGGCTGTTTCTAAACTGGGAAAACAGGGATATAACATATTCTAGAACTATATATGAAAGCTACAGGTATATGAATAAATCAGCACAAATCATTCTTGATACTGCACACAGCCCATAAAACCGGAACAAGCATCTAAAAACTGCTATAGAATACATGGATTTCATTCCAAAAAGATGTTATGCCTTGGTTCTATTAAAAAGGTAATAAGTTGACTTCAATAAATGGATCTAGTTGCATACTAGAATAAAATTAAAAAAAAAAATCAAACACTAGTGCAACAAGTGATTGTCTTCCAAAATTGCAATTTCAAAATTTAAGTTTTTTCAGAATTACAAGCGATCCTTTTCATCACTATCATACTGCTACATTGACCATCATTCAACAGGCACACCTTGCTATTGAGAAAATGCTTAATAATTGTTTTAAAAAATGGGAAAAATTGATACATTGAAATCCAGCAATTTAATCTTTATCATTTTCTGCAGAACTGAAACTATTCACATATTAAATATTTTTCATACTTAAGATGTTATAAAGACTTCATTCCAAAATACTAATTTTAAATCCACAGCAGATTGCAAGGTATACCGGGCTATTTGCAGATATGCAAACATCACCTGAAATATGCTTAAATCATATGCACATTTGAAAAAATGTGTTTGATATTTAAAACTTGGCTCTCCTGCATCTCATATTCAACCACGCAAATCAATCCAAATAAACATTGATAGGATCCTTTAAATTTGACTAAAATAATAAAATGGAAATCTGCCGCTCATTATAACCAAGAGCTAATCTCTTTATGCAAACCAATTTCAAAAAACAATTAAGCACCGCTAGTTACGTAGTTGTCATTCCAAAGAATCGGTAGCCCCAAGAAAAATTGAATATAAAAATATTGGATCGGCGATGTCAAAAGAATGAACTATTGACCTCCATAACCAATATCTCAGGTTGTAATGCAATGCAAGCATGCAAGTTTGAAAATTGCAATGCAATGGCTGCAATGTGATGGCAACATATAAAGTCCATGTCTTTGTTCAAAGGCATGGATACTAGTTTCTGCCAAGAGAAACCAAGACACAACGAGCAAGGACACTAGTATTTGTTTAAATCAACTAGAAATACTTGGATAGCAGTGCACAATACACAGATTTGGCATTAGTGCCTCCAAAACCTTGCCAACCAATTCACTCGACTAATCTAACCTATAGCTAGCTCGATTAACCTAACCTGTAGCTGACTAATTCAAGGCTTGACCAGCCCGTTCCAAGCATCAACAAACACCATTCTCTGAATTGCACAAGTTTCTGTTTAAAGTTACCAAGATACCAAAAGCAAGGAATAGGGATGTCAAGGGCTGTGCCTATGTTCAAAGACATGAATACTAGTTTATTCCAAGAAAAGTCAAATATTATGTTAAAAAAAAAGACAAATCCACGCCGAGAAACCATGGTGAGATAAAAACCGAAAAATAATTTTTCCTTCAAAATCCATGCAAGGCAGAAACCAATACTAAGGATCATAGTGCTCAAGAACCAGGCCAATTAACCAATTGTTAACAGGACATCAAATATCAAAACCAACCTCGTAGTAGTCTATCCCTGGTTCAAAATTACAACATCCCACAAAAGGAATCAATGAGATATGCAATTGGAACATCCGCAGCTCAAAATTACAATAGCCCACAACAAGGAATCAATGCCTTATGTAAATGAAACATACCCTAATCAATTGTTACCAGGACATCAAATATCAAAACCAATACCGTATCAGTGTATCCCTGACTCAAAATTACAACAACCCACAATCCTGGATTTGGTTTGGAAACAATTTCCCTTTGCCTTGGTTTGTCATCCACCTTTAACATGATTTCCTTTAGGGCTTTGAAGTCTGTTGCTCCTGCTAAACAGAGTCTTCCAACTAGCTCACCAAGAAATCTTGGTGCCAACGGTATATCGATTGCTGTATCATCAAATTCATCAGCAATAGACATTAGTCAAGTTTCTATGATTTTATCAGGTAGTGTCTTTTCAGAATACAAAAATTCTAGACGCTTCCCAACAAGATCAACATGACACTCACTGTTCTCCATAGCTAACAAGATTGCATGCCGGACAAATTCAGGATAGTAATTCAGGCACTTCAACTCCTGAACACAGAGCTTTGCTTATTCACAGTCCCGAACACTAAAATACTCCTCCAACAAAGATTTTGTCTTCTTATTTAACTCAGTAGGTTATTTTCCCAAGGCTAAAGGTTTTTACATAACAGGAATGGGAGCTGAGAACCTATCTTTCTCCAATTCTTGGACTTTGGGTATACCTGCAGATGGTTTAGTTCCTCCAGATAGACCTTGAATAAGAGGCTCGGCTGCCCTTGCATTCGGCCCTGAGGCTGTCATTGGCCTAGCTGTTGAATTCTGCAGTAATGCACTTGGTTTATGAAAAAAGAAACCCCCAGTGCCTTGTGGCAAAAACCTTGCATTACCCACTGAAGGCTTTAAAACAGGTCCTTGGGAACGACCTTGACTTGGATGCAGAGCAGGCGATGGAACTAAACATTCATTTTTGTTTACTATTCGACCATGTAAGCCTTCCAAACCATCACTGTCCATTGCAGGTATCCCAGGCATCTTCCGACCCATAGGTATTCCAAGCATTCCAGGCATCAAACCTCTAGGTCGTCCAATGCCAAAACTGTTTCCAGGACCCATACCCATAACATTAGATGCACCACGACCATTGCGCATGTTTGCTGATCCAGGCCTTAAACCTAGCTTTTGTTCAACTTCTGAATGAATGTCATTTATAGTTTTAGCTTTTATCTAAAAATCATCAAAATAGTAGCAAGTCAAAAATAATAGCAAAGGGATATCCTATGACTAGAACAAGAAAAGAACAAAAAACCACCATGCTAAGAAGTTTTTCAAATCTAGAATAATCTTCATTGCCAATAATAATATAAGCCAATAGATAGAAACCAACCTCTTCGCGTCTAGGGATCCATTTATTAGCACGCAACTCAAGAACATCACGAACCATGAGTCTCATTCGAGATGCCAAGCGTTGATTATTAGTTAGATGCTTCATTAGGGAGAAATAAGAATCTATGATAGGACAGGACTTTGGATTTTCTTCAAGCTGTTTTCCAACAGTATTGAGAAGATGGCAAAGAGCCTCCACATTTTCTTCAGCTGGAGGAGACTTAGCATCCTGGCTTAACAAATGTTGTTTGATGGATAATACAAGTATCAGATGTTATTTAGCACTATTTGAGCCACGGGGGGTTCACTCAGTGAAATTGTTACATAGCACGATCGTTCACACAATATTAAAGAATATCCCTAATTTCACTAAATATTGGAAAATTCCTCCTAAAATTTTACTATTGAACCCCCCTCCCAATATGCCTTTCAAATTAAGAAAACCCCTATTTTTACCAGATATTGTATGTATCCATATTTATCAACCCATTTTTAATACCCCCTTTATATCATATTATCAATTTGTAACAAACATGAGCCCTAACACATCTTAGTATATGCAAACATGATGCTAAATAAAATAATAGTATAATGATAATAATGATCCCACCAGGATTGCATGGGTGACTGATCAATTTGTAGTGTTGGATAGTGGAAGACCCAACAAAATAGTACTAGGAAGGAAAAATGCATAAAAGGAAACTCAGTCAAGAGATCGACATAACAAAGAATGTAAATGGATGATAGTCCAATAGTTAGTGCAATGCTTAGAAAATATGAGAATTGCAGATGTTTCATACCACAACCTGCCAATCTACCAATTTGATATCATGTAAATATAAGTATATCCATAGAGAGATCATTTTTTCTATAAGCTTAATAAATTAAACTCCATAAAAATGCAAAATTGAAACCCTTTCGTGGATGGACTCCCCCACCTTCCTATCAAAACAAACATCATTAACGTTTGAACCCAAATGAACATAGCAAAATTCCTCTTACTTTCCAATAACACCATATGATCATGTGCATCGCTTGGATTTGTGTCATTATCAAGATGCAATATAATGGATTTCCTCCACTTCCTCTACATTCATTCTTGCAATCAAGGGAATTAACAAAATTTACTTACCTTTTCTTAGGTTATATCTAGGTTTTTTTTGTTTATCTTTACAAGAGAGGGAAAAATCTCCATTGTTAGTTTTCAAGCATGCAATAGTTATAAAGATACACATAGAGTGAAACTTATATGATGTCATTTCATGGTAACGATAACACATAGGGTATGTAAATAAGGATTTAGATTTTCACCTATGTTCATGTCAGTCCCAATACAATATAATTAAGACAGATTCCTTGCATATAAGAATTGAAACTACAATTATGAATGTGCCAAATGTAACTAAATCTAACAACTATTCCTAACTGGCAATGTGAAAATGTTAAAGAAGAATAGAAAAAGTTGAAAGAAATCATTAGTCAAGATAGATTGATCTAACTTTTATTGGTTTCAATGAGCCAAGAAAGATTGATCTCATTTTTCTTGGTTTTCATGGATCAAGTTTTGATTGAATCTCGATACCCACCTAAACCCCAACCTAAAAAATGAAGAGTTAGATCTTTTACTCAAATGACTACAAAAAATACAATACAAGTGTTCAACTCCGGAACTCCCAATTAGCTACAACTCTTAACTTAAAGATGAAAAACAACATAACATCATTTCAAACCAATCATGAATAAGCTATTAAATGAGTATTGCTCAAGGCCAATAATCCAAAAAGACTTCCAGCGATATTAGCATTGCTACACTATTATCATATTTATGCAAAACCTAGGAATATAAGCAATATCAAATAAAAATGGAGGTTCCTTAAATTTTAGGTGGATATGAATTGAGCCCATGATTTGGAGGAATGAGTCCATCCCATGATTTGGAGGTTATTCCTCATCCCACCCAAATAAAATGACCCCCAATATTTATATTACTATGTCAAATTAAAAAACCCCCTTGACCCCTTAATATAAGGAAATATATTTTTGAGGTTTTTAAGAGTATTCAAACCCCCAATATGAATGGATGTGATATGATATTGCCTTGCTAGTGAACCCCCCATGATTGGAGCACAGTACAATCTACCCGTGTGAGATATTTGAAATGTGTCAAGTTTAAATGTCAGGGATAAGAATCAAAGATTAACAATACTTCTGAAACTTCAAACTAAGTATTAAAATGGATTGTGCAAAGAATATGATTAAACCTTACCCAGGTTGAATACTACTAGAAACAAACAAATAAACCTTTTAATTATATGATGCAAACATAAATTATTTTGCAACAAATCTGAATACAATGATGAACGATTTTTTAAGGTACCATTTTCTGCTTGAACAACTTCCCAATAAGCCTTATATTTCCCAGGGTGCGAAGCTTTACCATCTTTTCCTTGTCATGGCGTTCAGATTCTTGATCTGGGGCCGTCATTTGTTTGATTTCAGCTCGCATATTGTCTGCACCTTCAAATGCTTCTTGGCAAGTGTTAAGAAGACAATAATACATACATAATAGGCAGTGACTGTGCTTGCAAAGTTCCCAGGTACTAATTTGATTTGCATATCAATCTTGGCAAACAGATACTCGTTCTTGGATTGAAACCCACAACCTATCATCAAGGAAAGGAAGGAATACGATGAGATGAGCAGAGCAGATACCATAAAGAAAAAAGTTACCAAATAAATAAATGTTATGTACCTGATGTGTTGTCAAGACTAAGTTGCAACTGGTTTCCATTGTTAGCACAGCCTGAGCGAAGATTAGGCATGTCGTAGCTGAATATTGTTGCACGAGAGCCCCATAGAATTTCATGAATTTCAAGTATCTATGGACACCGGGATAACTTGACCGCTGACTAGTCACTCCGGCCACCAGCTCGCTGCTTCGGCCGAAGATACGAGCACCTTCTACGACTAATATTATGCTGACGAACCAGAACTCTAAACTTGGTAATGTTCCTGCGAAGCCTCCGAGAAGAATGGCGGTAACCCAAATGAAGTTCAATGTTCTGATCGCGGTGGCGGCCTTCTCAATAAGGGCAAGCATTACTGAACTTGAGGCAACCCTCAGATCGAGATACAGCTGGTGCAAGCGTACGAGCAAGGATAGGTGCGGGGGACACGCGGTGAGCGAAACCCCGCACCAAACTACGAGGCAAAAATTTTCAAATTCGACTTTGAAAAAACTTGGGAAATTTTGCCCAGATGGAAAAATTTAATAGCACCAACAGACTAATTAACCCAAATCCATTATAAGATGTCACGGACATAATAATAATTTTAAATATTTAATATATTAAATTAAATTTTTTTATTTAATTTAAAAAAACTATATTTATTTTAATTCATCATTTAATAATTATAATTTTCGTTTCTTTTCACTTTTTACAAAATTAAATAAATATTACTTTAATATTTATCATTTTTATATAAACCAAAATTTTTAATATAAAATGTTTTTGTTTTTGTAGTTATAACATTTACACATAAAGATATATAAATAAGTTTTGAATGCAATTCAAAGAAGTTGTAAAGTTATGATTATTATATATAAATTACTTTTTGAATGCAATTCAAAGAAGTTGTAAAGTTATGATTTTTTTCCTTTTAAGTATGAGATATGCTCATGCGATATTAAAATCTCTCCAAAGTGCTCTTCACTCTGAGGGGCCGTAAATCAGCTCTGGTTAACCCGAGGGAATAGGCTATTCAAGATTTTTAGGGTGGTCGGCAGCGTAAGTTCAAGGGTTCCCTAAAAGCCAGACGTTCATGTTCTGCACTCTGGATGAATGTTACTCGGCTTTTTGTTGCGGAATGGGGCTGTGTTTTTTCGGCCTTTTTTGAGGATGGCTATGGACTTTTTTTCTGCTATTTGATATTATCTCTTTTGTTCTAAATGCTGGTGGATCATAATTTGTCATTAATGTGGAAAAAAAAGGCAGATTTATTATCATTTTGATTGGTAGGTATTATGTGATATGACTCGACCTTTAGTTTTGATTGGTAGGTATTATGTGATATGACTCCACCTTGCAGTAAATGCAGTTTCATTATAATAAAATAGAACTGTGATATATATATATATATATTTTAATGATTATTGAACTTTTCACTCTTAATGTTTATGTCGCAAAGAATTTGTTATTGTTTATTATTTAGTAAATCTAACTACTCAGATTTATAATTGAATCATGTAAAGTGATATAATGATTAAAATATGTTTAAAAATGAATTTTAGTATATAATATTTATTTCAATTTCAAATTTTATTAAAATTTAAAATAATATTTTGTTGTATTTTAATAAGAGTAAGATTTTTAATTATCTAAATCTTTATTATATTGTTTAAGTTAAATTATATAAATCTTAAGTCTATTAACAATATATTTAATTTAGTATTCATCTAAACATTTTCATGTCACCTTCACATCATACATATCCTTACATAGTAACATGTTCCACTCAAATATTAAAGAAAACAACCTCATCTTCAAAATTATTAAAAAAAAACCCAAGATGCTGCCAACAACCACATCTTCAAAATTATTAAAAAAAAAACCAATATCCTCCCAACAATGCACTACATATATATTTTAATTTCAATTATTGCAAAATAAAATTAATATAAGATATATTAAATTACCTATAATAAAATTGCCATGTAGAACAAAACAAACATAATATATAAGAGATATTATATTTAGCTTTCCCAATTGCTTCATTGGTTTTCATATAAAGCCATCATCATAAAAATATTTAAACATACAATGGAAAACAAAAAGAAACACAACCAAAGATTCTTCATTTTTTTATTTAGAGCAATACATGGATATTAAAAATAAAACACAATTCCAAATATATTAAATTGCTTATAATGAAATTTGCACAAATAATACAAAACAAACATAATACAAGAGATATTAGATTGCCTATACAATTTGCATCAATGGTCTCAAAGCACTCATCATAAAATATATGAGATAACTCTAAAAACAAAAACAAATGAAAACCACACAAAACAAAAACAAATATTCTTCCATTTTTTATCCAAAGCAATATAATCGACATTGAGGATAAACCACTATAATGGAAAGAATAATTTTACATTTTTAAACATAGAATCTAAAGTTATGAATATGAAATCCCTATGTAGGTTTAAACTAATTGTGAAGATGAAAAATAGATGTATTTGATAATTGTGATACATAAATTTGAATGGAAGAGGGAAACAAATGCTTTAAATTACTGAAGTGTTTTACAATATATTGCATTTTTTTCCAATGGAAGAAAATAAACTTTTTTATATAGAATTCTAAGTGTAGAAATGTGTATAATTACGATAATGTAGTATAAAAATGTATTTTGATCTCCGTTCTCATATTTATAGATGTAAAGTACAACAAGAAAATTAAATTTACTTAATTATATTAATGGTTACTTAATTATATTAATGGTGATGTTAGTTATTGATATTGTAAAAGAACCATTTAAAAAACAACATTCACAACACCTAATAGGTGGAATGTGGGGAATATGTCTCACTCATATTTGTGGAATGTGGGGAATATGTCTCTCTCATATTTGGCATTAGATATTTTTACAAGTTGAGGGGAAATTTGTTGTGGTAATGGCTTTCATAAAGATTAATTGATCTCATTTTTTCAAATTATGCACAAGTTATGATTACAAAGTTGTCTTTGTTTTAAGGAGAAGAATGAGTACTACTTTGTATAAGATAAACAAATGGACTCAAATAAATTTATAATGGATTTACGATAGACACATGTATTTTTTAAGTGCGATAGGCATTGAAGGCATCACCATGAAAGGAATTTATGTTATTTTTTGCATAGCTCGATTGGATGAATGGCTCAAATTATGTGTTATTGATAATAATACTAGAACATTGAGTACTTCTAGTTATTTTCTCAAATAAGATCAACTCCTTGACCAAATCATTGATCCACAAGTAGAGAATCAACAAATGGCAGGGTAGGGGGAATTCACACCCAATCAGGATTGATTTTCCAACCAAAAAATGCATACACTTGAAAAAACGTGTTTCCCTCGAGCAAGGCTTGATCTCAATGAGTGTGTGGGATAAAAACACTAAGTGATCAACAAGATCCATCAATGTGTCAAACATATCAAGTCAAGCATCAAACATCCCATTGTTTAACCATAGTGTGGTGGAGACATTCTTAGAATTAAAACACCCCCATACCCTTTTGAGTTATGGTTTGCAGGAACATTTACTCAAGCTCTTGATGCAAACCCCTATTTGATTATGTACGGTTCTTAGTAATGGATTTCCTTTGTTAGGAATTTTTTAACCACTCTAAACCTTGATGAATACCCCTAATTGGTTAGGTACAATTTTCAAAATTGACATCCCAAGGGTCCAAAAGAAATTAATTGCCAGGTTCAATACACATTAGTTCCCCTAGTTGGTTAGGTACACTCTTAGCCTCATTTCCGAGACAACCTCCCACACTAGGTATTATCACATAGTATGCTAATAAACACTGTCGAGTCCCCCAAATGCGGGTGGAAAAGGTGGAAGTAACACACGCGCTCCAACTCACATGACACCTGGGCATGAGAGACAGCCCCATGGCAGTGCTACAGTCGAGTCTACAAGTGAAACGATGCCTGCTCGCTGGGCTCACTAAGCATCTCGTCGGTGATGTCTTCTCATCCATCCTAGCTTGGAACTCCGTGCACCACCCCCTTGTCTCTCCGGAGTGTGGCTTTAAGGTCGCCAGTGGATCGATACTCCAGTCTGTTTAAAGGTTTAATGTCTAGGCCCTGGAATATAACCATTATCAATTCTCTGTGTTGGGCAGCGACCTGGGCTCCTCCCGCTTCTGTGCTCCACCAGCTGCTGCGGCTAACTGAAACTCTCCAACCAGCTCCTCACATTCACACTGTCCTCTGGTCTACTTCCATGGGATGCCCGAGAGGCACAAGGGGGGAAAACAAGAATACTGACGAACAACGGGATGCAACACAAAAGGGATATGTTGCAGAGGTCTGTATTCCGGTACACCTGCTCATCGATAATTGGGAAGCACGGTTGATGGATGATCATATCTCCACTTGGAGACAGGAACATTAATGGAATCCATACTAGTTGGTGAAGAACATGCTAGGAGAGCTTATGGAAGACATGCTCACCAATTGAGCCACATTAAGGCATGCAATGTAGACACTGAAAGCCACCTTGCCAAACATGGTAGCCACGCTTGGTAGCCTGGAGAACACCTTCAACTAGGATTCATATGCCCCCACCAGGAACCTCTGTCGTGATTTACGAATGTGTGGAAGCGCACACAAAGTCACCCCCACTACTACTGAAGCAAGCGCGATAGCCGAAAACATGGTCAACCACCAAGGCAGGGAGTTGGTCAAGTAGAAAGGCAAGGAGATGGTCAAGCAGAAAGGCAAGGATATGGTCAAGCAGAAAGGCAAGGAGCTAATTAAACTCTCCTTCCCTATTCCGACCACTACTGGCCCTATTCTCACCAAAAGAGTCTGCAATGATCAGGAGAATAACACTCCCGCTAGCCGAAAGACCGCCCCGCTACCTGTTAAGCTCCCTTCGAAGGACTCGAAGGAGGAAGCATATTACGGCTTCCCAATCCTGGAAGAAACTCCCTTTGATACAGACGCACCTTCAGTGCTCGGTTAAGGTGGTTACTCCATGTGTTTTCTAGCAACTTTATTTTAATATGCTTTTTAGTTCGTTATATAGTTCACCAGACTACTGGTTTTTAGGATTTTATAGACATGACAATACTACTAGCTTACCCTGGTCTCCCTAAACATGACAAGGATTTTTGTGTAATTTTGATCAAAATCTTTACGATCCTTTTGAACTCCTTGGGTGGTGGCTGATTCCTCTCAGGCCACCATAGACTGTATTTACTCTTTTATTTTTAACTCCTTCTGATTAATAGAATTTTACAGCCTTACAAAAAAAAACATTGTTGATTCAATGTCTAAGAGCGAGCGTGAGATCGAAATGGAGATCAAGTTGCAAAGATGCTAATATAAATTACAGGGACAAGAATTAACAAAGTAGAGACATTTGCTCTTAAATTTCACTTTTGACCATAATCATGCTCATGATAATTTTACCTTTGAATTTAGAACCTTCATTATTCCCATCCACAATTCCAATGCCAAACACCTGGTTTTTCCTTCATCTCTTGTTTATCCACAATGCCGATAGAAAATTTGTTCATGGTGGCTTTGGAGTAAAACATATGGTGAGTTATTTTCGATTCAGCAAAACAAATTTCATGTGTTATTTGATGCCTTTGTAAGTGAAACCATGTCCTTACGTATAAAATTCATAGATTGAGTGTACTTGTAATATCGGGAAGTGAAGGCAGTTTGTTTTACTATTAGGTACATGTATTGTGCACATTTCACCCTCGACTCTCATTAGTTTCATATGCCTGTGCATTTGCATAATGCTACAAGATAGTGGTGGAGACTGGCATTAATGGTAGGATATTGGCGAGTACACGAGGGCCTCTTGTTTTAAATAGAGATAACAAACAAGTATTTTTTCGTGTATGTCTAGGTGTTTTTTTTAAGTTCCATAGAAAATTTATATTAAAATACAAAAAATAGTACAAGCACAAGATGTGTGAGATCCCACTTGGGTTGCTCACAGATCCAATACAACCATCTGAGGACCATTGAAATATTGCCTACACAAGAGGCTACAAAATATACTAAAGCTAGAGACCTGCTTCTGCATTGGAGAACAATGATCTTGCTTAAAAGGTTCAACATTGAGAGCATAACAAAATAAATCCTCAAGCGACAACTACCAAAAATATTAAACTTAAAACAAAATGTCTAGATGTCCCGCTGACAAAATTCCAAGTGTATCATGATGCAACTAACAACCATTACCAAGGAGAGAAAGGTAAACAGTAGAGTTGCTTGGATTTGCATATGGTATCTGCATTATCCATCTTTTCCTCAATAACTAGGCATCGGTATCCCTCTGAACTAGAGGAACTATCAAGAGCCGCGTTTGCTGGAAAATATTTCATCTTCAAGAAGGAAGAGAGGTTCACCTGGGTTTTCGTTCCACATGCTTTTGCTTGTGTCCACTTTGTTCCACATGCTTTCACTTTTGTTCACTTTGTTGCACATGCTTTTGCTTGTGTCCACTAGTGGAAGCAATGTTTGATATTTTGGTATGTAGAGAAAAAAAAATAAGGAGTTGACATTCTTCAAGTTGTATTTATTCTATGTAGTCATGCAACACCTATCACCCAAAAAGAGAAGCATCACCCTCAGATATTTTTTCAATAGCGTGAGGGTGAGTGTCGGCTCACCCTCACTAATTTTGGACACACTTGGAAAATTGAAATGTCAAGTGATGCAAATACATTTCAGCTTTCGGTAGTTGCTGAAAATTTTGCTTTCCCTCACAGCAGTTTTCGAAACACTTCATTTTCCTTACCACAACCCTTAAAATCTTGGTTAAGCTACAGAAACAAGAATCTTGCACCAGAGGTAAGAGGCAGGTATTGCTAGGTTCCACTGTTGTTATTTTTCCCTTTCATGCTAAGTTTTTCATGAACCTAATAGGTTACGATTGCATGTAATAATGTGTTTCATGTCCATCCATTAGTGTGATGGAAGAACATTCTATTTTCGTGCACGTATTCCAGTTTTTCCTAAATAATTTTTATTATTAATGTTTTCATGCGTGTAGGTTACCGTTAGCACAATATGGGTGGGGAGCACTACCGATGTCTCGATCTCATCTGGATGAGCCTGAGTCATTAAGAGCTACGTAGGGTCTCATAAACCTCCTTTTTTGATAGGTTGAACCGGTCGGTGCAACCTATTGCACTTGATCACTATCAAAATTCCAGTTTTAATAAAAATCTAATTTGGGCATATCTGCATCTTTGCTCCACTTGAACATTATTTAGTTTCATTGTCCCTTTTACGTTTTTTTTAATTTTGAAAAATGTACATTATATATAAAAGGATTGTCAATTTTTTTCTCAAATTGTTTACCTAAGTTGTACATAATATTTCGTGTTTACGAACTATACGTAATCTGATTTTTAGTCTCTACTCGTTAGGCTTTCTGAAGTTGTATTTTTCAAATAGAATTTGTTCTCATGCACCATATTTGATGATTTCTCGTTCTATGAAATATGTAAAATTTATCGACCTAAATTTATGTAAATGACTAATCCGCAACATTTCATGTTTATTAATTAATGTTGGCGTATTAACATTTCTGGTTTTTCAAACTGCAATCAAAAACTGAATTTATGAGAAATGAAATATTTCTTTTGCACATCAAGATATTATGTTAAAATTTATTAGGCATGAGAAGAACTCTAATTATTAATGCATTTTTGTACTAATGCCTAAAGTGCAAAGTTCTTGCTCAATGAACTTGATTGATCAACACTGATTGGACTTTGCAGTTATCTTTATAAATATGAAATTAAATGGAATTGGCAGTCCTCTCATGACCATCAAAATTTCATTTTTAATAAAAATATAATTCATCCGCTTTCATTTTTCAAATTATTGTCTTTTTTAATTCTAAAAAGTATACATTATGTATAAAATAACTAAAAATTCTTTTATCAGTTTCGTTTACTAAATTGTACATAATATTTTATTTTTACAAACTACACATAATCTGGTTTTTGGTCTCTAGTCGTTAGGACTTTTGAAGCTATATTTTTCAAACAGAAGTTGTTTTCATTCACAGTATTTCATGATATCTTTTTATATGTGTTAGAGTTTTGATAATATAGCAGTATAAGTGCAGTTATTTGTAGTGGAAACAAATAAATATCACTAAAAGAGTAACCATGCACAAAAATAAAGAGACACAAGGATTTTATCCTAGGAAAACCCAAACTCAAGAAAAACCCAACCAACCTTTCTTATTCATAGATATAATTCAAGATACAAGTACATCAGATATATCAGATACAAAAGCAATCTCAAACCTAGAGATATAATTCTTCTAATGTTGCTCCTTCTCTTCCTCAGTCATGCACATGATCAGATGACTTGAGCGAATTTGTTGGCGTGCGAATGGGAAAGGGGTCCTCTATATTTATACTTGAATGGTGATTGAATTTTCCACATTTGTTGGGGTAGAATTGCACATTTAATGTATAATAATAATTTTTTATTATTGCTTCTTAGCTGACTTGAGGATGAGACCTCCTGATTCTACAAACACCAACACTGCCTCTTATCTAGGGAGGTATCATCATGCTAGAACACATCTGGATATCATCTCAGCATCACAGCTTGTATTGAACATCTTGTCATCATAAGAAAGGTCTATTTACATCCATGTGGCTACGACCAACATGACGTCCTCTACACAACTCAGTTCATTGAGGAGCATTGTTCAAGCACTCAATCCATCGAGGAGGATCATATAGAACAATTGGCTCCCTTTCTCTCCCTCTAAAAGAGAGTCACGCCATTCTCCTTGTCTCAAGGAGAACATTCCCTCGAGCAATGAGCGAGGTATTCTTCTTGCTTGTTCTACCTGAACACATCTTGTATTTCTTCAAAGTCTTCACGTCAACGAATCATCTCAAGTAAATGTTGATCACGAGCTTGCTTCAGGTTGATGGTTTCAAGGTCTCTTAGCCAAGTCTCATGGCTAAATCCATGCACTTGCATGAGTACAAGAGTGAGAATCTAGGGACTAATATCCACACCCCGTCACAGGGTGTCTAGGAGAAGGCACTTCCCTGCACCGAGCATTTACGAACTAATATCTCCACCCCATCACAGGATGTCCGATAGAATACACTACCTTGTTTTGAGTCATCTTAGGGACTAATATCTCCACCATGTGACATGATGTTTGAGAGAAGGAACTCTCCCACTTGACCCACCCCTAGCCAAGTTCCATGGCCAACATTGGGGAAATGCTTGATGCTCAACCTGTAGGAGGATAGTGTGTGCAACTGAGGACTAATATTCCCACCCTGTCACGAGATGTTTGGAAGAAGGCACTTCCCTAATCTGAGTTATTCACCTTTAGCAAAGTCACATGGCTAATACTAAGGGAATTTTCGATGCCTCAACACTACTCATCATGCAAGGAGCAATCTCCCCACCCTGTCACAGGATATATGGGTGAAGATGTTTCCCTGCCTCCGGGCCATTAACCCCTAACCAAGTCACATGGATAATACTGGGGGATAATCCACCCTGATGCTTCAAACATTTGTCTTCAACTTCATCACATCTCCCTCTATGCTAGAGCACTCGGCTCCATTTGCATCTGAGCATCCTACTCCCTCTACATTCGAGCATCTTACTCATAGAAGCCTCCTGCTTCTAAGCATCTTGCTTCCTCTCAAATACTAAATATCAACGGTATCTTCACATCCATCACTTGCTCTCTTGTTAAATAGATATCACCGTTTCTTCAGAACATGTCTCTTGTAGGTCATAGCACATGGTCTTTCCTACAAGTCAAATTCAATCCAATCTAAGTCGGCAACATTGTATAATCATGAAATTCAATCAGATCATATTGACATTTCAATGCAATGGAAATAATGACATATTGCACATAGTCATGTAATCAATCATGAAGGTTTAATATCTTATCCAGTGCTTCAGCACAACACCAATCCATATCCCAACGTACTCGGTAACTATCTAGATGCCTTCCATCTCTACTAGAACATATTTTCAAGAGTGTGCACTACTCTCATCATGTTAGCAAAGATTTTTCATCCTAGACTAGCTCCATTAATGGCTCATGGGATGTTGTGCATGCTGGGACCATAACCAAACCTGGGGTACAAACACCGCTGAAACAACATCATGTATGAAACTGGAAGATCATGCTCTACAACCAACATATTTGACCTTTATGGGGGTTCTTTGGCACAATTAGTACGTTTTCCATAGTAAAAGTGGGTCTCGAGGCTTATACCATGGATATGGAAGGAAAAGAAGGAATTTAGGCCCAAAATGAATATTTTCAGACTTAAGGGCCACGAACTAGGACTCAAACAATCACATCAACCCTTTCGAATAGATATTTAGTATCTGAGTGAGATATGGGTGAAATGAGGAGTTTTTTCACAACACATATGAGAGTCGTGGCCTGTAACATGGCTAGAGGAGGAAAACAAGGGCCTCATTCCCTAAACAAAGTTTTCTCATACTCAATGGCCATGAACAAGGCCTATAACTATGAATGTAGGAACTATTAGTATGATATTCACAATAAGAATGGGTCTCAAGAGCCCTACCATGGCTGAGGGAGGAAAACAAGGACCTAAACCCTTAAACAAATATTGTTAGGTTTAATGGCCTTGAAAAAATATATCACAAGCACTAGGCATAAGGGCTATGTTGTAAATCAACATGAGCATTGGACAAAGGGGGTCAGAATAACAGGAACCCACATTTCAAAATATGCTAAGATTTGAGAATTTTTACTCAGAGTAGTCTTTGCACATTCTAGGAATGTGCACACACTTTAGATGACACATGTCTTCTTATAACTCATACATGTTCTTTAAACTCAATTTATTTTTTGTCAAATGGAGAATTCCAAACTAAGTATTTGTTGACTTGATTGCTTTGGACTTAGGTTTGGAATGACAAACTTAGTGATTTAGGTTGCAAAAACCTCAAGACCTCCATTTTTCTAGATACCTCTCAATATCTTTATTTTTCACATTATTTTCAAATAAACTACACAAATTTATTACCCATGACAATACACTCATGTATTGTTTACTATTAATTTATTTTTGATATTTTGACAAATGTCAAAATCTTAAAATACATCTCCTTTTTTTATTATTACACTAACATCATCAAACCATGCATTGTATCATGGCCTCATTTATAATGAATTTCATAATTAAAAAAGAGTTACATTATAAATATTGAAAAAGTAGATGTGCATAAGGATAGTGCATTATCTACAGTTGTACAATTTTTTAAGAAATTCTAACACTAATCCTAAGATTATTTAATTTCTTACATTTCATTTTTTTACACCATATTTAAACTCATTGCAAAAGTAATTAAAATCATCTCTCCAACTTAACACGTTATTTTTCCATGTTTACATTACCACTAACATACTTTGAAAAACTATCATAACTTACACTCACTCTTAAATACAAAGTTATATAGCAACTTTACTTCATCTCCCTAATTTTTAAAGTTCTTTTCAAGTTATCTTACTAACACAACCACTTAACTTGTGGATGGTGAACACCAATATATCACAAATTAAATGCCACAAATAAGTTATCACTTACTTATTCTCCATAATATATCACAAATTAAATGCCACAAATAAGTTATCACTTACTTATTCTCCATATATATCACTTTTAAATGCAAAATTATATAACAACTTTACTTCACCTCCTTAATTCTTTTCAAATTATCTTAATATTTCATTCTAATTCTTTTCAAATTATCTTAATATTTCATTCAATATTTGATTTACCTATAATCCCTTACTCTTTAGAAATTTGTCTTATTTCATATTCTCTAATATTCTTTGCAAGTTTGTCTTATTATATGAAATTAATAAGCATACAAAATTTCAATATCATGTAGATATAAGTTTTAAGGAAAGCATTTTTTAACCATCAGGTGATTTCGTAGGCGATCCACGGACATTTTCTGCACACGAAATTAGTTTTACGAATTTAAAGGCAAATTATAGATCTGAATTCGCCATTTGTCAGTATTCATTTACCCATTCTTACTAAAATGCAATGCATGAGATTGGTCCGTACTAAGACTTGCCAAAGACAATACAGACGAACAAGGGAATCAATACTGACAGCATCTTCCCCGATCCATTTCATTTGAACTTCCAGAAGATTGAACATTAAAAGCTAGTTAGTCACGATTGCATAACT
The DNA here is from genome assembly GCA_027924585.1 of Larix kaempferi. Taxonomy (NCBI): domain Eukaryota; kingdom Viridiplantae; phylum Streptophyta; class Pinopsida; order Pinales; family Pinaceae; genus Larix; species Larix kaempferi. The sequence continues at coordinate 10,655,033 of BSBM01000267.1, read as the reverse complement.
CGCTTGAATGTGAATGCAAAAATTTACAGATTGATCACAAGCTGACTACCATCTATAAATAGCATATTTCTCCTCTCTATTCTACAACAAGCAGCTTATACTTGGTTTTGTTTACAGAGTTGAAGAGGTAATTATCAAGATGGTGGCTGGGACTACAACAACCGAACGTGTGTCTCAGGTTGAGGCAAAGAGACTGTGGAATACCACGGTGAAAGACAGCCACAACTTATTTCCAAAGCTTTTACCGGGAGGTTTCTCTTCTGCAATCTTCCTTGAAGGAGATGGAGGCGTGGGTACCATCAAGCAGTTCAATTTCGCTCAATCAGGCATTATACTTATTCTGTTCTGTTTTGTTTTGTTTTTTGTATCTAAGAAATTTGAATTTTGCGCTTGCTAGACACAGATGTTACCAAATACGAACTAATCACATTGATTACAATGGGTTAACTCAACTCCGTAAACTTGCATTAACATCATTATGCAGATTTTGCTGTATAATTTTGAATGAATTGCTCATAATTATATATTGTTTTTCATCGTCACGTCGCAGCTATCAAGGAGTTCAGCTACGTCAAGGAGCGAGTGGATGAAATTGACGAGGAGAAGTTGGTGTATAAGTATACAGTGATCGAAGGAGGGCCGCTGGGAAGCAAACTGAGTGCCTTGAGCTTTGAGATCAAATTCGTTGCCAGGGAAGAAGGGGGTGTGTGATAACCAGGACCTCCAACTATGAAACCCTCCCTGGTGCTCAATTTGATGAAGGAAAAGTGAAAGAGCTGAAGGAAAACTTGAATGCCATGTTCGAAAAGATTGAGCAGTATCTACTTTCCAACCCCAACTTATACTGCTAAATCTATTTATGTATATATCCAGAAAACAGTTTATTGCCGCGAGTTCATATGAATGAAACGGCATAAACTCTGCACAATAAAGAAAGAGTGGGATATGCATTCCTTCCTTTTGTTGTCTAGGGTTTATAGAATTCCCCATAAAACAGTTTACTGCCGCAAGGTCATATGAATGAAACGGCATAAACTCACGCACAATAAAGAAAGAGTGTGAAATGCATTCCTTCCCGTCGCCGTTTAGGGTTTATAAAATTCCCCATCGTTTAGGGTTTATAAAATTCCCCGTGTAAAATGCAAGCATAAGTCCATATGTTTCATATGTTGTACGTTCCACTATGGTGTGCGTTCCACCAAACTATTTGATCAATCAAAGACTTGTTTTAATTTAATTTATGAATGTGGTTGAAATTTTACGTTCACCTTATCGAGTCCAAAATTTATTAGGTTTCAATATTTTTCATGACTTCTAGATTCCGTCCGGTATTATGTTTTTACATAAAAACTAATCCACCAAACTATTTGGTTGGTCAACGATTTCTTTTAATTTAATTTATGAATGTAGTCGATTTTTTACGTTCAGCATATCCAGTACAAAATTGATTAAGTTTGAATATTTTTCATGACTTAAATACCGTTCGATGTTATTTTTTAAATAAAAATTAATTAATATTTATAAATGTTGGTACAGTGAAAAATGGGTGGAACGCGGAAGGGAAAAGTCTAACTCTTTCATAGAACTATTGGGTATAAAACTATATAATATTGACTTTAAATATTTATCAAAAGTTACTATCTAACGTCGATAGAGTTTTATGAAGGTATAAACATGTTGAGACAAGGGTGGCAAAGGTGACGTCCCTCCTGAATAGGCATAAAATCAGCTTGATGGTGGTCCGATCTAACACTTCTCTGTTGCGTTGTCCATGCCCATAATTAGAAGAGAGTTGTTTACGCAACTTTTTTTTGCACATGGACTCGATTAAATATGTGTAGATTTATGGTCAAAATAGAGCTGAGAATTGATCCTAAACACCCACGATTAGCCCAGAATTGGAATGGACAGCTGTAGGATGTGCCCAGAAATGTGTTTAGGACGTTGAAATATGTCCAGGTTGGTTTTTTTATTGTCATATGGGGTTGTTCATTCTCTGGTTTGAAAAAAAAATGTACTGAGAATTATACTCTTCCAAGATGTGCTTCTTGAACATGATCATAAAACCTACTTTTTATGGTTCCAAGATCTGAGAACCTCGCTTGCTGATGCCTGGCTGCGCTAGGATTGAAAGAGGACAAACTATCTTGTTACAACAGTGCCTTGAATGACCATTTTGAGTGGGGGAAGGCTTGTAGCATTTGTGGAGTGTGCGAGGATAAGGTCAAAGGCCATGCGTTGTGTGGGAGACAAGGAGGCATGAGAACATGAAGATGAAAAGGTGTCTTGTTGTACTTGAGCGGACAATCGAATGAGGTCAATGAATGATATGGCCGTTGCATGCATGTGTGAAGGAATATGGTTTTCGATCCAATTGTGTTCTTTGTCAAAGTCATGATGGCCAAGCATGTCAAGGTCATCAACATAGAGGTTGTTTCCACGACGGAGTTGAGAAAGGAGTTCCCATTCATCCATGGCAAGGGCTAAGGGAAAGTGGTTGGAAGTAGAAGTAGATTCATCGGAGGGAGGTGTACTGGGGGCTTCTGGAAAACGATCAACATGCCATGCAGTGTATGTGTCTTTAATGCGAAGCCAATTAGAAGTTATGGCCAATGCTGTGGATCCAATGTCATCGCGGAGGGTGCAAAAATCTTTGTATAGGAGGAGCTCACTCCAACAAAAGGAAACAAAGGAATCTGCAATAAAGGGTGGAATGGTAGTGAAGTGAGGAAAGACACGAACAAATTTGGGAGGGTAGTTTGGTTTCCATTGGGAATGCTTTCTACAAGGTGAGTATGACCAAGACCGTGCAACTTCAATAATAAGGAAGAGGTAGGTTGTAGATCAAATGGGAAGCCATAACGGCATTGAAGAGATGATCCTTTTTGGTGGAGGCAAGAAGATTCTGAACATTTTGTGTGCCTTTGGACACAATTAACAAGGTCTTTATAGTCATCCAAGTGATCAGTTGCAAGTATGGAATGTTATCCAATGGTGCATGGATCATTTATAGTAGAGTCTTGGAAGGATGGGGTTTGAAAATGGTTGACTCAAGGATTCCATGCTATATCAAACTTGTCAAAGTATTGTTTTGCATCTTTGACCTTGGTAGCATCTCCCCAGTCTAACGTGTCCATATTGGGTGCATTATCCAGCCATAAGAAGCCATGTATATGCGCAGATCCACTGTGTTGCCATCATACCTACATGGAAAATATAAATATCAGGAACGAACATTTAGGTTTTGAATACATTGAACTTTGATGGGAATATGATTTGTTACCAACCTGCACCAGTAGTCTTTTGTAGAAAGGCCTTTTTCAATAACCTCTTCCAGGAATATTTTGAATCTATTGTCCATGTATTGAGATGCAACCTGTGGATTGGCTATAAGGTTGCAAATTCTCCATTGGTGTTGTTGATTTGAAGTGGCTGGAACTTGTCCAGGCATCAAAGAATGCAAATCCGACCACTTCATGTCAGCTGTGCTGAGCGTGAAGAAGAATGTTGGTGTCCCTTGTTGAGTGATCATGTCAGTTAGTTCACCCCTGCTTTTGTTCCAGTAGGAGCGTGTCTCGCGAAGGGTGTAGCCAAAGCGCATGACTTGCTTAACGATTTTAGCATCGGACAAGTCTTGTAATTGTTATACAAGTTACGAGATGGTTGGAGGCAATGTATCTTCAATGTTACGTTTTACAAACATAGAAGCAGTAGAATGGCTATGATGGCGCATCATGAGGTTATATATGTAATAACAAAAACGAGGATGCTGGCCAAATCTATTGTCATGGTATCAAAGAAGGTGTAGTGCATAATTGTCCATACCAACCTCTTGAATGTGTGGTTGTTTAAGCATTGTGAATCCAGTGGGAAACAAGGTTGGGAAGGCCATTGAGAGGAGGCATATTGTGTTGTACTCATTGATAGGGGAAACGTCTATTGGGGGCCAGTCAATGCAAGGTGGAGTTGGTGCCTCGCTTGTTCCCAAGAAGCATTTGATTTCATCAACCTCAGTTCTACAATTTGTTTGTGTAGATATAAATGAGGCGGATTGTTCTTCATGGGGTTCAAGGAAGCTGGGTGATTGAATAGTAGCAATTGAGGTATGGTCAACAGGTGGGGTTTCATCGGGTGTGACATGATGAAGGAGGGACGAAATGTCAGTTGGTTCAAAAGGAAAAGAAGATAATGTGATTGAGTTAACTTGAACATCTTTGTAGTAGGGGTCATTTGAAAGCTTGTATTGGAGAGCAGCAAGAACATGTGCTCGAATAACAACTTAGAATTCATAAGGCTTCTTCATAGGACTGCATTTACGAACAATAAGGATGTCAATGTCTGAGAGTAAGTGAGGGAGGAAAGTGGCAATGCTAGTAATGTTTTGCGAGAAGCTAATAGTGTGGCCAGAATATGTATATTGTCCCCCACTAGCATGAGTGACTTGTAAAATTGGGTTAACACGAGAAATGAGTATTTTTTCAACTTGAGCAGGGACTGCTAGCACTGATAGTTGTATCCCAGGATCCATGTTGTTTGCCAAGGAATAGCGGTGGCCATTTTTTTGCACAATGCACCGAGAACATGCATATGCACCAGAAAAGTCTTTTGTTTTAATTCCAGGATAAGACTCCATGCATATAGAGCATACATTCATGGGAGATAGTTTGTCCAATATTGTACGGAACTGTTGTTGTGCACCATCTAGGTCGATGTTTGTTGGATGGGTTGGTGTGGATGTGGATGGTGCAGAGGGTGTTAGGGGAGGTTGAACAACGTGAAACGGAGAAGGGATATTAACAAGTTGATGAGCAGCTCTATATAGAAGGCGTTGATGCTTGCTATTTTCTTTTTTCTTTTGAGCATACAGAACTCTTCTGCATGCATTGATTTGATCATTGTTATCATTGGTTGACATGGCTACAAAAAAAGTGTTTGGTGGTTATGAACTTTATGGTGCCTTTGTTGGAAGAGAAACATACCATATATTTAATCATTGGAAGAGTAAACAAAGGTAGATTGTAAAAGACAAATGGAGCATGGATAATTTATGGTAAGTTGTTGCAAGAAAGAAATTAAAAAACTCTTGAACAGTGTTTATAAAGAAAAGAAGCATAAAGTTGACAAATCAATCTTAATTCTAAGTATAAATTTGAAAGTGGAAAGATAGGTTGAAATAAATATGTAATTTTAACACAATGTTACAACAAAGCTAAATAATATAATATTCAAGACTGGTCATTGTTGTTTACAAGTGCCACTTAGGTAGCAGTGTTTATACAAAAATTTGTAATTGCTAAGTATGAGGCATAAAGTACAGAAAGTCGGAATTGAATAGTAAATTTTTGGGGAAAGTGTTTTCGAAGGTAGAGTTCAAAGCCTGCGAGCAACTAGACGTTTATTAAGCACAATGTGTTCGCTTTCATCAATTGAATCGACAGGTGCCGATGATGGTGGAACCTCCTCTGACATGACCAGAAGCACCTTCAAGAAAGCATTTGAATTAAAAGTCTCTGTCTTTACTGATAAGGTCATAAGGTACTCTCGAGCACAAACACATTGAACAATTTCTAGGAAAGATGTTGGATCATTTGATAGAAGGCACAAATATTTTGCAGAGACCCCCATTAGTTGTTGCGCAGGATCATCAAAAGCTATGATACCGTATAGTTGTACAATAGCATCCATCAAGTCAAGTTTGAGTGTGTATCGGTAAGCACACTCTGTAAACTCCCCATCACATTTTGCACAATGCCAAACATTACCAACTTTGTGGGAAAAAAATTTCATGCATTGTATTCCATCAACAAATAGAGGGCATGCAAGGAAATGAAAGTCATCGATGTTAATATGGGTGATTGTAGCAATAAATGAATACCAAGTTACCTTCTCAGAGGGTTGGAGAGATTGTAGCGCAGAGATGGAAATGCATTTGCAGGAGCTAAAAGAAGACGAGTTGGATTTTCTGCTCAATGATGGAGAGGCTAAACGGAATCCATTGTCAGCAAACCATGATTGGATAAGTTGAACTTCCTCGATATTTGGGTTTATAAAGAGGTTGGTGTTGGAGATGGTTCCAATGGTTTTTCCATTGAACTCTATAAGACGCCCACCTTTTATTTCAAGGATAGGGGGAGTAGCCAAACCTCAAAGGTTTCCAAGTTGGGCACCCTCAATTGTGCAGTGCTCCCCCTAAGTGTTATTTCTATGCTATACCCAGACATGTTCCTCAACCCAACTGTTCGAGGAATGGTTTCAGAGCCATCCCTTTTGCGTATAGTTGATGCAAGGGAAACCGAAATGACAATTCTAATAAGTTCAACCATGGAATTGAGGGGTGTAGTTTTGATGTCATGGATAGATTTAACGTGGAAGCAATGAAAAGGGATCAATGGACACTCTTCCAAACATGGTTGAATTGTTGAGGAGGGGGTAAGGAAATTCTTGAAAGCACTTTTCAAATGGTTATATGTTGGGTTGACCAGTTTGATTGTGCCATTTGAGACCATGTAGACTATGCCAACTTGTATTTGGTAATATAATGAGGTGGCTAGTTCATTGAAAGTACATATATGAATCTCATCTCTGGTATCACTAACAAGGTCAAACCCAAAGAGTTGACCAAGCCCTTTTTGATTGGTGTAGGCGTTCATACTTTTCTTTGCAGTAACTCGCCCTTGAATGGTCCAAGTTTTATTGGAAGGGTTGAGCGATGTGAATTGAAGAGTAGGTGCAACAAGGTTTGGGGTTGGATTTTGCAAGGAAGGTATGGCAAGTGAAGGGTATTGGGGATCAAGGGCGTTGTTTTCTGAAATAGAGGAACTCCTGTGGGAGGTAAAGCTAGGGGTGAAGTTGAAAGGGGATGCGTCTCCAACCAATTGTTGTTTCCAATGTCACAATTTCGAATGTGCCCAATGCGATAGTCCTGGCATGCCCAATGTGATAGTCTTGGCAAGAAGAATTAAGGTAAGTAAGTATAAGTAAAAAAATATGTTACAATTATTGGGAGTGCAAAATAAAATAAATTAAAATTTAGATGCGGAAAGCAAAGCATACGTTGCATTATGTATAGTGTTGCATATACACTTGATGACTTTGATGATCGAACTTGCTTGGATTTGGTGGTTTTCCACAACGCTATTGTAGCTAGTTGGGAGCAATGTATTGTGCCTATGAATTCCATCAAAGATAGAGATTCGGAAGCAGGCAGTTGTTGAGTTAAGAGATCTTACTCGATTGAGAGCAACAACTTGTACAAGTGGGCATAGGTCAACAACACCATGCATCAGAAGTGAAACAACATTTTCGATCAACAGAGTGTCCATAGTGTGGTAGTGAAAATAGTTGGACTACAAAAGTAAGCTGGAAAAAGGGGCAATATTGATATTAAGTGTAAGGATAAAAGATATAGGAGAACATGGCAAAAGATCATTTGATATCTCAAGCAATACATAGCAATATTTGTGGAAAGAATACACAAATCAAGGGTTTGAAATTGGTTTCCTTTTAGAAATGAAAGTGCCTATTAGAGTAATAAGGAAACATGTAGAAACATCATATATTCTTTATTTTATTTTGAAACTTATATTGTACGTTATTTGAAGAGTTAAGATGTGACACAAGGTTACAAGAGTATTTGGGATGTTAATCAAGCATAAAGTTGTCAGGTTTTAGTTAATTGTTTAAGAGCATAGGAAAAGGAGCACAATAGATAGAAATATGAATTGGCTATTAGAAAGGAAGCATTATTCTGGATATAAAGCATGTTGATGAACATGTGAGGTGCTTCTCTTTTTAAACTCAGATATTAGTGTTTTATAATACATAACATGTGAAGAAAAGGTTACCACAATATTTGTTGGGTTTCTTAGTTGAACTTGCATCTAGGGATGTTCACCAAATATTAATTTATAAGGTTATAGTTGTTTGTTCCAGACCATAGCAACAATTAGGGTACCTATAACAAATAGTAAGAACACATACAAACATGAGTTTGATTTTAGACAATAACCTTGTTTTTTAATATAATGGCACAACTATAGTAGGAAACAACATAATAAAAAAAAGAATGGGCATTCATGCAAGTAAAGTATTTTAGTTGACTAACATGTTAACATGGGATATATGGTGCATAAGTGTTTGGAATTGGTTTACAAGCATGTTTTGTAAATATGTTTTGTAATATGATCTATCTACATCTACTGTTCTTATAATAGTGTATGGTTACTATTTGTGAGCATGTTTTTGGACCAACAACACTGTTTGTTTGTTGCCTTTAAGCTATTGTAAGTCTTGTGATAATGAAAAGAAATAATATAACAAGATTGTATGAGGAATAAATACTCCCTTCTATTAGACCAAGCTTTAAGGATTGATAAAGAACATCAATCACAAGTATAAATGTGAAGAAAATATTTTCATAGGCATATATGAATAAATTGATGTGATTGTTTTTTGAAGTAAAGAGTAATGACATAGATGACGTCTATGCAAGGTAAAAACATATTGTCACAATGAGAGCACTCATGGTGTATTAGGTCAGACTTGACATCTCGTAATAAGAGGTTCCTTTTACATGAGGCCACAAATAATCTGCTTAAGCCTTGGAATCCTAATGACTATACCAAAAAGGACTGGGCTTGTATGCTTTCTAAGGTAGAAAAGAGGCAATCTTAGTGGTATCTTAGGTGGTTGTCTAGAGGGAGGGAGATTGGTACTAATAAAATAAGTCATTAAAGCAATACTTGTTTACTAGGTCTCCTTATTTTTAATTCCTAAAGGCATATTGGAAAAAGTTAGGAAAATAGGCTTTAAGTTCCTTTGGTATGGTGAAAAGAAGAAACATTTTCCTTGGGTTTCTTGGAAAAGAGTAGCAATACCAAAGGAAATGGGAGGATGGAGGAATAAATAACATACATCATTTTTTAGCTAAGGGAATGTGGAGAATATTGACAGGTATGGGCCGTGCCAACCCTATTTTAGGTTGTGCATGTGGCCTTTCCTTACAACCAATATTTAGTTTGGGATCCTTCACTCGGTCGAGGGTCGAGAGAAAGACAGATAGAAGCTACGTGAGCCCGCGGACTATAACCTTCTCATAAGAACAATTCAATATCTAGATTCTAAACGGGAAACTGCAAAGATTTAGATTCATTGAACTTACCAGCGCTACTGGGTGTAAAAGTTACATCAAAATCCCTTTTTATCTTGAATCCACCAAAATTTTAAATGCCATAGCTCCGTTGAGAATTATTGCCACAATAAATATGAGGTTAATTACCATAGAATTATTGAGGAATTGTCCACATGCACCTTTTAAAACTCCCAAATTATTACCTCCTACAAAATATTGTCCCCATATCTGACTATGCCTCTTGCAACCAGAACCGACAACCTGTGATCAACAGTTCAGGATCAGATTTTGCATTAGTCATGTCTAGGGACGAAATGGTTTTGATAATTAATTAATATTGTTGCCTCTGCAAGAGAACTCATACATTTCACAAAATTTAGGAAGCAATTTGGATACTACTTTCTTGCCAATGGTCATATTTTTTAAGCTTGCATTCAGGAAGCTTGAGATTGAATTGTTGAAATTGAACTCAGAGTTGATTTTCAAAAAGCAAAGCCTTTTACCTAAACCCAGAGAATTATCTGGCCAAATGATCAGACCAGGGCAGCGTTGGTGGGCCTATTTGCATGTACAGGCCAGATTCTTGTAGTTTGGAGCAAGCTAGCGATCGTGCCTCCATATTATAGATAGTAGTTGTTCCTATCCTGCACCAAATCTGGGAACTGTGCAGTCAAATATTGGATTTATTCGAGTTCCAAGAATGCATTGTAATGATAAGAATTCATGCATTTAATTTGATTGTATTTTAAGCCCATGGATGTGAGGGAATTCACACCGATTTGGATACAAGCTGACCACATTTCTACCCGAATTTAGAACATTACCAAAACGGTTTTGAATGCATAGAACACCCATTTGAATGTTTTCAAAAAACTTTCACGAATAATTCATTTTTCAATAAATGTATTTATTGGGGTTAGTTATTACGGAGGCTCCCAAAGCTGACACGATTGCATATTTGTTCAATCGACTAACCCTACTACCCACATAGGAGAATAGGTGATGTTGTTGTCTAGACGAGTATTTACCTTATTTCAATGCATGCTTCCATGAGTCCTTGCATGAATTTTGCATTTGAAGTGGCAACAGACGATCCAAGTGTTTACTTGTTGCTTCCAATTTCTGTCAACCCTCATTTCTGTTGTTGAAATAACGTTGTTTTTCACAAACCTGCAAAATCCCATGATTTGTTGAACCTGCAGAAGCCATAAATTACAAATTTCACTCTCATCCTCTATGAAATAATCAAGTCTTCAAAATCTCATCGTGTACGAAATTAACCAGCGTTAGCGTTGATCAACTGGTAATTGTATGTCATTTGTAATCACAATTAGCGGGTGAGGAGTTGATAATGGTCGTGAATGGAAGCTCATGTAAGAGTGTTTTTGGTTCATGAACTATCTTTCCTTCCATATATACTACACATGAGGGCACATATGTGAGATGTTCTTTCTCATTGTTACCTGACTCATCATTATTTATGATCTAACTGAATCATAGGTGTATGGGAATAGTTTCATATAGCCTACACATTTGCTCAAGGTATTGAGGCAAGACGAAGGATTCTTCGACACTGAACGGACCACAACATCTGAAGTGGTTACCAGCATTTCTAATGATACTCTCGTTATACAGGACATTTTCGCTGAAAAGGTATGTGATCTTAGTTAGCCGATTCACTCATCTAATTTGTCCATACTCTTCAGGATTTTATTTATGTTCAAACTCTATAGGATCTTGTTTTTTTTGTTATGATTGTTGGATATAGAAATTGGTCGCTAAAACGATACCAATTCTCTTCAGAATTTGTCAATTTCAGTTACCCAGCTTCATCATGAATGTGTCTATGTCGGGGCTTATTTTGTGGCATTCTACTTGACATGGAGACTGGCAATAGTGTCATTTCCTTTCGTGATCTTGCTGACGATTCCAGGAATTTTGTATGGACAGATTCTGGTGGAGACGTCTCGCAAGCTCACTGAAGCTTATAACGTAGCTGGAAATATTGCAGAGAAAGCACTGTCATTGATTAGAATGGTCTAATCTTTCGTTGGAGAGGAGAGGACTATGGTCAAGTTCTCCGATGTGCTTAATGGAACTGTAAAGCTTGGACTTAAACAAGGCCTTGTCAAAGGCTTGGCCATAGGAAGCGGAGGATTGAGCTTCGGTATCTGGGCGTTCAATGCATGGTATGGTAGCAGATTGGTTATGTATCACGGAGCATTAGGAGGAAATATTTTCGTGACTTCAATATGCTTACTTCTCGGCGGCTTGAAAGATTTCAGTACCCTGTCTATCTACTTTTCTCTTTTGATTGCTTCTATAATTTCGGAATTAGCTAAAATGCAGATTTACCTAATTTTCTAAAGGATCTCAAACAAAATTTCTGCAATAATTGATATCTTTGCAGAGGTCTAGGAACTGCGCTTCCGATCCTCATATACTTTTCAGAAGCACGGGTTACTGGTAAACATATCTTTGAGATGATTGATAGAGATCCTGTCATTGATTCAGAGGATCTACGGGTGTGTGAAGCTAAAGAGCATTGATATGATTGAACGCCACAAAAATAGGCAAGTGTGAGATGCATTCCTTCCCCGTCGTCGTCGTCGTCGTTTAGGGTTATGAAATCCCCCGTATCCGGCAAGAATAAGCCGTGTATCGTGAATATGTGTGATGCTACTCTCAATTTCATGTATTACATTCAAAGTAGGGTGCATGTGTGATGCTATTTTTTTAAATAAAAAATTGTGTTGTAATTGAATGTTCCGTTAAGCTTATTATGTACAACATTTTTCATAACTTTTTAAATTCTGGGCGATGTTATATTGTTAAAAACAAGATTATGGATACAGGTCATGTTGAAATTATAAATTTCACAACACATGTTAGGTCGGAATGTGGGAAATATGTCTCACTCATATTTGGCATTAGATATTTTTACAAGTTGAGCGGAAATTTGTTGTAGTACTGGATTTTATAAAGATTAATTGATCTCATTTTTTCCAATTATGCAGAACAAGTTATGATTACAGAGTTGTATTTGTTTCAAGGAGAAGAATGAGTTATACTACCTCGTATTAAAGAAACAGATGGAATCAAATAATTATGATAGATACGTGTATTTTTTTAAAGTGTGATAGGCATTGAAGGCATCACCATGAAAGGATTTTATTATATTTTTTGCATAGCTAGATTGGATGAATGGCTCAAATTATGTGTTATTCATAATAATACTGGAACATTAAGTTCCGAGGAAAAAAAAAAAATACTGGAACATTAAGTACTTATAGTTATTTTCTTGAATAAGACCAACTCCTTGACCAAATCATTGATCCACAAGTAGAGAATCAACAAATGGAAGGGCGAGAGAATTCACACCCAATTAGGATCGAGTTTCCACCCAAAAAATGCAAACACTTGAAAAAAAAAATGTTTCCCTCAACCGAGGCTTAAGCTCAATGAGTGTGTAAAGCTCAATGAGTGTGTAGGATAAAAACACTAAGTGATCAACGAGATCCCTCACTCTGTCAACATATCAAGTCAAGCATCAAACATCCCATTGTTTAACCATAGTGTGGTGGCGATATTCTTAGAATTAAAACATCCATATACCCTTTCGAGTTATGGTTTGTAGGAACATGCACTCAAGCTCTTGATGCAAACCCCTAGTTGATTATGTACGGTTCTTAGTAATGGATTTCCTTTGTTAGGACTTTGTTAACCACTCTAACCCCTGATGAATACCCCTGGTTGGTTAGGTACAATTGTCAAAACTGACATCCCAAGGGTCCAAAAGAAATTAATTGCCAAGTTTAATAAACATTAGTTCCCCTAGTTGGTTAGGTATACTCTTAGCCTCATTTTCGAGACAACCTACCACACCAAGTATTAGCAATTTAGCACATAGTATGCTAATAAACCTTGTCGAGTCAATTTTTAAGAGCGAGCGTGAGATCGAAATGGAGATCGAGTTGCAAAGATGCTAATATAAATTAAAAGGACAAGAATCAACAAAGCAGAGACAGATGCTCTTAAATTTCACTTTTGACCATGATCATGATCATTTCTACCTTTGAATTTAGAATCTTCATTATTCCCATCCACAATTCCAATGCCAAACACCTAGTTTTTCCTTCATCTCTTGTTTATCCACACTCCTCTACGTCCCTACTGCAAAGGATAATCGTTTTTCCTTCGTCTATATTTAGCTACTAGAAAGAGAAATATAGTAGCCTACATTGAATCTATTTAGTAACCAGTAGTGGCATTTCCTGACCATTAGTAGCAGAAGTAGACCATTAGTTATTTGTAGTGGAAACAAATGAAGATCACTAAAAGAATAACCATGCACAAAAATAAAGAGACACAAGGATTTTATCCTGGGAAAACCCAAACTCAAGAAAAACCCAACCAACATTTCTTATTCATAGATATAATTCAAGATACGAGTACATCAGATATATCAGATACAAGAGCAATCTCAAACCTAGAGATAGAATTCTTCTACTGCTGCTCCTTCTTTTCCTCAGTTGTGCACTTGATCAGATGACTTGAGAGAATTGATTGGTGTGAGAATGAGAAAGGGGTCTTCTATGTTTATACTTGATTGGTGATTAACTTTTCCACATTTGTTGGGGTCGGCTTGCACATTTAATGTATAATCATAATTTTTTATTATTGCATCTTGGCTGACTTGAGGATGAGAGCTCCTGATGCTACAAACACCAACACTCCCTCTTATCTAGGGAGGTATCATCAAGCTAGAACACATATGGATATCATCTGAGCATCACGGCTTGTCTTGAACATATCATCATCATAAGAAAGGTCTATTTACGTCCATGTGGCTATGACAAACATGACGTCCTCTACACAACTCAGTTCATCAAGGAGCATTGTTCATCAACTCAATCCATAGAGGAGGATCATAGAGAACAATTGGCTCCATTTCTCTCCCTCTAAAAGAGAGTCACACCATCCTCCTTGTCTCAAGGATAACACTCCCTCTCAATGAGCGAGGTATTCTTCTTTCTCGTTCTACCTGAACACAACTTGGATTTCTTCAAAGTGTTCACGTCATAACTTGTCTTCAATGAATCATCTCAAGGAAAGGTTGATCATGAGCTTGCTTCAGGTTGATGGTTTCAAGGTCTCTTATCCAAGTCTCATGGCTAAATCCATGCACTTGCATAAGTACAAGAGGGATCATCTAGGGACTAATCTCCCCACCCTGTCACACGGTGTCCAGGAGAAGGCACTTCCCTGCTCAGATAACTTAGGAACTAATATCTCCACCCCATCATAGGATGTCTGAGGGAAGACACTGCCCTGTTTTGATTCTTCTTAGGGAATAATATCTCCACCATGTCACGAGATGTTTGAGAGAAGGAACTGTCCCATTTGAACCACCCCTAGCCAAGTCTCATGGCCAACATTGGGGAAATGCTCGATGCTCAACCTCTAGGAGGATAGTGTGTGCAACTAAGGACTAATATTCCCACCCCTTCACAAGATGTTTGGAAGAAGGTTCACTTCCCTACTCTGAACTATTCACCTCTAGCCAAGTCACATGGCTAATACTGAGGGAATGCTCAATGCCTCAACACTAATCATCATGAAAGGAGAAATCTCCCCACCATGCCACAAGATATCTGGGTGAAGATGTTTCCCTGCCTCTAGGCCATTCACCCCTAGCCAAGTCACATGGATAATGCTAGGTGAATTTCCACCCTGATGTTACAAACATCCATATTCAAGTTTATCACATCTCCCTCTATGTTATAGCACCCGAATCCCTTTGCATCTGAGCATCTTTCTCCCTTTACATTTGAGCATCTTGCTCATAGAAGCCTGCTACTTCTAAGAATATTGCTCCCTCTCAAATATTGAATATCAACGAGATATTCACATCCATCACTTGTCCTCTATTAAATAGCTATCACTTATTCTTCAGAGCATGTCTCTTGTAGCTCATAGCACATGGTATTTCCTACAAGTCAAATCCAATCTATGTTGGCAACATTGCATAATCATGAAATTCAATCAGTTCATATTGACATTTTAATGCAATGTAAATAATGACACAGTGCACACAGTCATGTAATCACTCATGAAAGTTTAATATCTTATCCAGTGCTTCAACACAACACCAATCCATATCCCAACGTACTCAATAACTATCTAGATTCCTTCCATCTCTACTAGAACATATTTTCAAGAGCGTGCACTACTCTCAACCTGTTAGCAAAGATTTTTCATCCTAGACTAGCTCCATTAATGGCTCATGGGATGCTGTGCATCACTATAGGTTACTTACTCAACACATACATAACATCATAAGCACATTAAGCACACACTGATTGTTAATCTCAGTCATATATAAATGCATAAAAAAAATGTATCATATGCTATTGCTCATCATAAATCTATTGTTCAATACACAAATTTATGAATGCATTAAATAATCATATCACACGACAAAACAAACTTATTACTCCAAAACATTAAATACTTATCTTTTATCGTTGATTTCCTTTTGAGGATTGAAGAACTAGACTAGGAGCCTCTTGCTCATCCCTGTTCATCTCCCACTTGATCCTTTCCTCCTTTCAAATATCTATGAAGTCCTTTCAAATATCTATGAAGTTCTTGGAAGTGTGTGGTCATGCACATCCCGTGAATCTATGAATTCCTCCCTCTCGAAAATCAGACACTCCTGGAGAGTCCTAGGTTCGAGTCGTTGGGCTATACACGAGCCTAACCATGTCAAATGAGTAACTTCAGGGTGTGCTTCACATCATAGATTGGCATACACTGCATCAAAAATACCAGAAGCTAAAATTGCACCCATCTTGCTCATGGTGTCCTCAAACTTGTCAAGAATGACACCGCCTGAAGCTACCTACACGAGGTTCACGTGCGTCATTTGTATGCACAATAACCATAACACATGATTATAAGATCACATTGACGAACGAAATCTACCACATCTGATGCTCTAGCAACGAAATAACCTCACTTAATGTTGTGCCTCAGAAGCACCATATATGGCTTCGTCATGCTTCCTTATGCCATAAACTAGCTCAATTGTATGAACAATATGTGATAATGGTAAATTGAAATATTTTGTAATCCTTGAATTTCCCAGTGCTTTTCAATTTTTTATTTATTTGTTTTTTAAAAATTGCTAATGCTTTGTCTTGCATATCAACTCCTAGCAACCTACGGTAGGTCCCTCTGCTCATATATGACACGCTGATATTTTTACCCAGTCTCCTTGTCTTTCTATATTGTGGTAACCATTAATTGAGGAGTCAATAAATTCATGCGATTGTGACCTCGAGTTGAGAAATGTTGTAAAAAAAAAGATTCGAAATCAATTTAAAAGGTATTAAATCGTGTTATGAGTATTAAATCTGTTGTTCCGCACTTAGTCATATGAATTTTCAGATATTAATCATCCCCCTAAATAGAGCCAAATTCATCAACGTATATCCAAGGAAGTAATGGTGATCCATTGTTACAAGTGAGCGAGTCGTCACTGTCAAATAGCAGAGAAAGAGTAAGCTGTCATATTTCTGCCGTCAAAGTTTCCTAGTCGCCATTTTTCTATTGAGCCCGCAGACCAAAAATATAGGATAAATAGAGAATCGTGAGTGGCTTTCTTCTGTTCCATTATCTCATCATAATTTTCTCGTAGTTGTGTCCATAGCCTTCATGGATGAGACTGAACAAATGGGTTATCTATGGTTGTTTGAATTCCTTAGACCGGTCAACTCATCAAAATGATGTCATCACTGATCTCCAAATACAACATTATCTGGTCAAATTGGAGTAAACAGATCTATGCCCACGATCTCAACCTGCGACGCATGGCGATTGTCAAGAATATAAAGTCGTGACTCTTCCAACTCTATTCACGGCGAACTCGTTTTGACACCTGCAGGATTATCTTTTCAACATTCGTCTGCTCACAATAGAACTTATAATTTCTATCTTGGTGGTTGCTCCATGCACCCACGATCCACATATGTATATGAAAAACACCTAAACCTGCAGTCTTTTGGTCTGGTCTGAACCAGCCCTTGGGAAACTTGATGGTCAATACTCTTATTTCTTGTGGCATTGATAATCTTAAAATTGCTCAAGTTCCATGGTCGATTTTTGATAATATAGCAGTATTAGTTCAATTATTTTGCAGCGGAAACAAATAAATATCACTGAAAAATTAACCATGCACAAAATTAAAGCAAAGAGACCTAAGGATTTATCGTAGGAAAACCCAATCTCGGGAAATACTGTCACGTTCCCTGACCTCCTTGGTAGCCTTCAGAGGCCATGGGAGACCCTCTGTATCTTTTGTTTTCTCCAATTTATTCCAATTCCAAACATAGCCGCAATGGGCTCATATCCGCAACCCGCAACCTCCATTCTGCAACCCACAGTCGGGATTCGGAAATCGGGTTTCCAAATTTTCCTCCTCGACGAATTGGCTCTACAAACTCCGCAATCCGCAATGCGGAAGTTGGAAGCCGGAAGCCAATTCTTGGTCTTCTATTTTACCCGTCCTCCCTCGGAAATTCCGCATTCTGCATGCGGAACATGGAATTCGGGATCCATAAAATGCCTTCGCGAGGGATTTTCTCCTCCGCAATTCCGCAATCCGCAATCCCGCGTTGCGGATGTCGGAATTGCGGAAACCATACTATGTAATCCCAGGATAAATTACCTCCCACAATCCGCAACCCGCGTTGCAGATGCGAAATGTGGAAGTCCAATGCGCCATTCCCATGGAAATCGGCCTCCCAACACAAGCAATCTGTATCCCTCTTTGCGGATGCAGAAAGGAGGAACTTCCATGCATCGTTTCCGTTGGATTCTCCCTTCTGACTCCTGCAACTTGCAGCCCGCCTTGCGGATGCAGAAATGCAGAAGTCCAACCACGATGCTCGAACTAACAGTACCCGACCTCCGCAATCCGCGTTCTGCATTGCGGATGCGGAAAGGTCGAGACCCCAGACCCCTGCTCCAACAAGCTTCTAAGGAAAACTTCTAAGGGTCATAACTCCCTCATTGTTGGTCCAAATTGAACAAGGATGGTACCATTGTAAATATCATGGAGAGCTCTATCCACTGGTGTAATCCCCACCTCATCTGAGCACTCCAACCATGCCAATTTTTCAACTGAAACTCTATTCATAACCACCTCTAAGTTCCTTTACCCTTCTACAAAGGACTCTGCCTCCTTCTTACCATGATGACTTCTCCCTCCACCTAAACCATAGAGGGGTTCCTAAACACCACAGGGTTATCCCCTTCCTTCCCCAAGTCCAGGTGAAGTCAAACTATCTCTCTTAAGAGTGAATACAATGCATACCTAATCATATATAATGAACTAAGCTAGTTAACACATCAACCACCTGCAAGGTTAGCAACACATAACATTAATGCAAATGATGAAGCATTCAAACATGCATTCAACTTCATATTCATGCTCACACATAGCTTCCTATTGGTCCATTCCATGTAATCCTTAAATCATTAACCTAGAGCATGACAAGCATAACATAACAAATGGATATAACACATGAAATATCAACATTTAACACACATAAGAACTTATCTTGGAACTGAAGTTTCCCCAAACAACTGGCTAAGTGAGGACAAATTTCCACCCAACCTTAGGTCTTTGTCCATCCTATACTCTTTCAGCTGAGAGACCATCCCCGATTTGAGTTGTGTATCCACTAAGGAGGGCTAATGTACTCTCTCACAGTCAAGGTCTCATCCCAGTGCAAATCCAACCTACAATTGCGTTTGTCAAGAAATCCATGGAATAAGGATTATGTTGCTAAGCTAGTGAGCTCAACCACAGAGCTGCAGGCATCTCATATCACTCAGCAAGCATGGCACCCACATTACCTACCTCACCCAACACAAGGAAGGCCCTCTTCTCTGTTGCACATTCCCTCAAGGCCCCTTCCCTCCACTACTATTCAGGGTGGGCATAGAAAAGTCCAACCATTGTTCTTCACAAGATTTCAGCCTTCACTGGGTTTATCAAGTAGATCCAACCCAAAGTTGACCTTCTTCATCGTTTTTCAAGCTAATCCTTCACAGGGTTGTGGCCTAAACTCTTCCTTCAACACGGCCTTCCGTAAAACAGATCTAAGTTTTCTCTCACCGGTTCTCTAAGCAGTTTAAGCTCTGCGTTTTATCTCCACGATTTGATCCATGGCTATCCCAACCGGTTCAACTCTTACATGGGGTTTCCTTGGGTGTTCTTGGCTCTGTAAATTCGGTTCACACAGGTTGCGATTTCTCTTGTTTCTTTAACGGTTGGGCTTTGCAAGTGCATGAATGAATTCTATTTCTTGGTCAACAATGGGATAGTAATCGGTATGGGAGAATTCCCAAGCGTGGAGTGGATTAAGGGACAAGCAAAAAATAGGGCCATACCTTGCCATATAGATTCACAGGCTGCCCCATACTCCATCGAATTCATGGGTCTGGTTTTCTCAACCACCCTCTTGAAGTTGCATTAATGTCAGCATGGGGAGTCAAATGTGTTCACAATTGGACATGTGGCGGCATGGATACCAATCCCATAACCACCTCACCTCTCCCTAGAGGATACACATGGTCCCTTCTCATTGGTTTCCTCATTAGCCAACTTCCTGGGTATTTTTATTGCAATAATTAATAATTACATCATTTACAATTCTTCATGACTTAAGAGACCATGTATAATCAACTCTCAAATACTTGCGTATGCAATTAAACCTGAACATCCTCTAGTGGGGCCTTGGCCTTGAGCTCCACACTAGGGAAAACACACATAGCATGTATACAATATTTACATTCAAGCCAATAAACCATAAGGGTCAAAATAGGGGTATTAAAAATCTCTCTCCCTTAAAATAATATCGTCCTCGGTGTTCTCAAAACTGAACAAAAATGGGAATGACTCTCTCATGGCATCCTCCAGCTCTCATGTGGCCTCTTCAGGACTAAAGTACATCCATTGCACCTTTACCTGCCCGATGGCCTTATTCCGGAGAAAAGTTACCTTCTTATCAAGTATGCATATAGGCTCCACTTGGAACTCTCCCTCTGGTTCCACCTCTATCGCATTCCAATCAATTATGTGATGAATATCATGTACATATTTCTTAAGCAAAGAGACATGGAAAACATTATGAGCTTTCATCTTAGTAGGTAATGCAATCCTATAAGCAACTGGTCCTACCATATCAAGGACTTCAAATGGTCCACGATATCTTGGTTCCAACTTGGCACAACTTCCCAATTTCATGGAACTCTTCCTTGGTTTCACTTTCAAGTAAACATGATCCCCAATCTAAAAGTCCTTATCCATTATTTTCAGATATGCATAACTCTTCTTCCTGTCCTGTGTTGCCTTTAAATTCTGCCTGATCTTAACAATCTCTTGCTCCGTCTCCTTGATCATTTATGGTCCAAGCACTACCCTGTTCACTGGGCTTTCCCAAATCACTGGAGTTCTGCATCCTTTGTCATACAACACTTCAAAAGGACTCATCTTCAATGATGCTTGATGTCCATTTTTGTATGCAAAATCTACCAAGTGTAGATAGTCTTCCCACTTGGATGGTTTATCCATCACATACATCCTCAATATGTCTTCAATAATCTGATTTAATCTCTCAGTCTGACCATCTGTTTGAGGATGATATGCTGTGCTAAAATTCAACTGAGTTCCTAATTCCTGTAACAATCCTTTCCAAAAATTGGATGTGAAATTTGTGTCCCGATCAAAAATTATTGCCTTGGGAAATCCATGCAATCTGAATATCTCTCTCATGAAGATATTTGCAATGTCATTGGCCTTGCGAGTGGACTTGACTGGAATGAAGTGAGCTACCTTTGATAGCTTGTCCACCACTACCATGATTGAATCATGCTTCTTCACTATCATTGGAAAACCTGTTATAAAATCCATAGAGATTACTTCCCACTTCCATTCTGGAATGGGAAATGGTTGCAACAATCCTATTGGATGTTGATTCTTTTCCTTGACTTGTTGTCACTTTTTACACCTAGAAATGTGCTCAGCTATGTCCTTCTTAATACCATGCCAAAAGTACTGTTTTCTTGCTGCTGTAATAGTTTTCTGATATCCTGGGTGTCTCGAATATGGCATTTGATGTATCTCATCCATAACCAGGTTCTTGAAATTTGCACTATTTGGAATGTACAGTCTAGTACCCCGATAGATGATAAAATCATCATCACCCAACTGATATCTTGCACATGCTTCATCCACATTACCTTGCTGCAATTTCTCCTTGACTTGAAGGTAAGCTTTATCACTAGCTTGAGCTTCAATAACCTTTTCCTTCAAATCTGATTTACACATACTTACTACTGCAATATGGAATTTTCTGTTGAGTTCATCAACAACCTTATTCTCCTTACCTTTGACATGCTTAATCTCCAAATCAAACTCACAAAGAAACTCCATCAATCTAGTTTACCTAGCATTCATATTTGGACGGTCAAACAAATATTTTAAACTCATGTGATCAGTCCTGAGTTGAAATATTCTCCCCAAGAGATAATGTCTCAATCTCTTGAGATAATGAACTATGGTTTCCAGCTCTAAATCATGTGTGTCATAGTTCCTTTCATGCTCTTTTAACTTTCTCAACTCATAGCAGATTACAAATCCTTCTTGCATGAGTACTCCATCGAGCTCTTCAATACAAGCACTTGTGCATACCACAAAGTCTTTCTTTGGATCTGCAATCTTCATAACAGGAGCACTGGTAAGAAACTCCCTCAGCTGCTTTGAAACTCTTCTCACATTTTTCAGACCATACAAATTTGATATTTTTCCATTGCAATGAAGTGATTGGGTGAGCTATTTTGGAGAATCCCTCAATGAATCTTCTGTAGTAGCCTTTAAGACCCATAAAATATCTAACATCTGTAACATTCCTTAGAGTAGGGAAATCCATTATGGCCTCAATCTTTTATGGATCCACTGCAATTCCTTCTACTAATATAATATGACCCAAATACTGTACTTTCTGCTGATAGAAATCAAACTTACTCAGCTTTGCATATAGTTGGTGCTCTCTAAGGACTTGAAACACCATCCTTAAATGTTCATTATGCTCTTCTTCATCCTTTGAGTAAAAAAGAATGTCATCCAATAACACAATCACAAACTTATCCAAATATTTGATGAATACGCTATTCATGAGACATATGAAAGTGGCAGGTGCATTGGTAAGGCCGAATGGCACCACTGTGAATTCATAATGGCCATACCTTGTCCTAGAAGTTGTCTTATAAATGTCTTATTCCTTTATTCTCACTTGATGGTATCCAGACCTCAAGTCAATATTTGAAAACACTATAGCTTATTTCATTTGATCAAACAAGTCATCAATCCTTGGCAGTGGATACTTGTTCTTAACTGTCACTTTATTGAGATGCATGTAATCAATACAAAGCCTCAATGTCCCATCCTTCTTCATGACAAATAAAACTGGTGCACCCCAGGGAGATACACTAAGTCTATTATATTCTTTGTCCATTAATTCTTTCAGCTGCATCTTCAATTCTACCAATTATGGTGTGCTCATTCTATAAGGAGCTTTGGAAATTGGTGTTTCCCCTGGAACAAGGTTAATGCAAAAGTCAATATCTCTCTTGGCTGGCAGTCCTGGCACTTAATCTGGGAATACATCCTGTAACTCTTGTAACAGTTGAAAGTATTCTAACCTAGGTCCTTTATCTTTTGATGAATCTGATATATGCACATCATATAATTGGAAACCCTTTTTATATAACTTTCTCAGCTGTAAGGATGAAATCTGCCTTGCTGAAACTTGCTTGGGAATTCCTCTGACCAACCTTGGCCTTCCTTCATCATCAATGCATTCAAGTGATTTCTCATAACAATCCAACTTGGCTCTATGTATTTCCAACCAATCTAATACAATTAGGGCATCATAAGATCCTAATGGCAAGACATTTAAATTTGTTTGTGTGAGGAGTCCATTCAATTCTATGGGGCACTCCATCACTACTTCTCTTACCTTTATCTTGGTCCCTGTGGCTAATTTAACTAGTCAAGCCTTACTATGCTTTATTTTACCAAGGGAAAACATTTCAACCACCTTAGGAGACACATAACTATGAGTAGATCCTGGATCAATCAAAACAAAAATAGAGTGCTTAGCAATCTTACCTTCAATATCCACCACTATTGATTGATGGTCTGCTTGGTGATCATCCAGTGATGCATAAATCCTAGGTGC
This sequence comes from Larix kaempferi, assembly GCA_027924585.1. Taxonomy (NCBI): domain Eukaryota; kingdom Viridiplantae; phylum Streptophyta; class Pinopsida; order Pinales; family Pinaceae; genus Larix; species Larix kaempferi. The sequence goes on along the minus strand of BSBM01000267.1, from coordinate 10,631,591 downwards.
TTCCCTTGCCATATCTCTCACTATAGTTGATCCTTCTATGTTGCGCAAGCTTCTGGGATTCTCTCTCCGATGTGGGCAATCTTTAAGAATATGGTTTCTTTTACATCCTCAACATTGGAGTGGCCCTTTTGGTGCCTTTTCTACTGCTACAACTAGCTTGAATTCTCTTCTTGCTTGCTGGTCTCGTGGAAGATTTATGGGATAATTTATGAATGGTGGTTTGAATCCATTTTTTTTTTGTTCAAACCTTATCCTACGCTTACCCTTCCATGTTGGATGCACCTCGGTTTTACCTTTACTCTGCTCATAGAAATGCTCTGCCATTATGATGGCTTCATCCAATCTTGGTGGGTTGAAAAACTCAATCCTATCTCTGTAATTCTGTGGTAGACTACCAAGGAAACATTGAATTTTTACTCTTTCACCCTTGATGTAGTCTACATACCTCAGTAGATCCAGAAACATGTGGACATGCTCGTCCATAGTATTATGTCCCAATTTGAGTTCATTGAACTCTTTTCTCTTGTTATCATAATACCTAGCTAATAGGTATTTCTCCTGGAAGTACCTTTTAAACATTTCCCAGTTGATTCTTCTTTCACTAATTCCTTTCAGTTACATGAGGTGTTCCCACCAAATTGAAGCTCTACCACATAGGTTATAGATGGAAACTATATCCTTTTCATTTTCTGAATACTCATGCATTCTGAAATACTTTTTAATTTTAAGAAGCCATGCCTCTACTTATTGACATGTTTTGCTTTCTCCATCAAAAGTGGGAGGCCTTGCCTTCCTAAATTCACCTTGTGGGATACCTCTGTGCTTCTTTTTTCTCTTAATTCTACTGGAAATATGGCTTGGGATTCCTTGAGAACCCTTGGAGTCATCTAACCCGTTGGAGGAATACCTTGGAGAGGGTGTTCTGTGTTTTCTACTCACAGAACTCCTTCTAGGGCTTGGAGTCTTCTTCTTAGAAAAACCTCTAGATTTACTTTCTTCATTTCTCCCTTCATGTCCTTCGTTTCTTGGATTAGACCCACCATTTATCCTTTGGTGCATATCGGTGAGGCTCTCCAAGATGGCCCCGTTGATTTGGTGTTTCTCTTCCCACGCCTTCATCAACCGCTCATTGAAGCTCACCATGGTCTCGACCAAGTTTGGGGGCATTACTTGCTCTCTTCTTCCATCAGAATTAGCCTCAATGAGTGCTTCTTTCACGATCTCACTCAAAACGTCGTCCTCAAGCTAAAACAGATCCTGTGCATTGTTAAGGGTAACCATTTTCCCGCTTCTTTGTATGCTTCCATGCTGTACGTTTCAACGATTAATTGCTGCAACCACTGTGCACAAAAAAGGCATCTATTAGACATTACAAGCATGTAAATAAACCCTAACAAATCCATTCAAATATGGAATTTATTCATTGGATAGTCAATCAACAATAACCGTTATTAAAATTGTGCAATGGCCATATTCCTTGCCCATAAATTCATGCACGGCTGGGCCCTAATAGCCCCAGTGCTGCAACTGAATCTCTGATACCACTTTGTCATGTTCCATGACCTCCTTGGTGGCCTTTAGAGGCCATGGGAGACCCTCTGTATATTTTTTTTCTCCAATTTCTTTCAATTCCACACACAACCACAATGGGCTCAAATCCGCAACCCGTAACCTCCATTCCGCAACCCGCAGTTGGGATTCCGAAATCGGGTTGCAAAATTTGCCTCCTCGATGAATTGGCTCTCTCGAATTTCATGCGCAATCCGCAATGCAGAAGTCGGGAACCGGAAGCCAATTCTCAGTCTTTTATTTCACTCATACGCCCTCCACAGTTCCGCATTTCGCATGAGGAACTCAGAATTTAGGATCCATAAAACCCCGTCCTGGGGAATTTTCTCCTCTGCAATCCGCAATCCCGCGTTGCAGATGTCGGAATTGTAGAAACCATATTACGTAGTCCCAGGACAAATTACCTCCCGCAATCTGCAATCCGCAATCCGTAACCCATGTTGTAGATGCGGAATGTAGGAGTCCAATGTGCCATTCCTATGGAAGTCGGTCTCCCGACACCCGCAATCTGCATCCCGCTTTGAGGATGCGGAAAGGAAAAACTTCCACAAGCCGTTTCCGTTGGATTCTCCCTTCTGAGTCCCACAACCTTTAGCCCTCCTTGCGTATGTGGAAAGGAGGAAGTCCAATCACGCCACTCCAGCTAACGGTCCCCAACCTCCGCAATCCGTGTTCCACATTGCGGATACGGATAGGTCCTTGCGGATGCAGAAATGTCGAGACCCTAGACTGCTGCTCCAGCAAGCTTCTAAGGAAAACTTCCAAGTGTCATAACTCCCTCATACTTGGTCCAAATTGGACAAGGCTGGTACCATTGGAAATCTCTTGGAGAGATATATCCACTAGTTTAATCCCCACCTCATCATAGCACTCCAACCATGACAATTTTCCAACATAAACTTTGTTCATAACCACCTCTAGGTGCTTTTATCCTTCTACAAAGGACTCTGCCTCCTTCGTTCCATGACTTCTCCCTCCACCTAACCCATAGAGGGGTTCTGAAAAACCACAGGGCTATCCCCTTCCTTCCCCAAGTCTAGTTGAAGTCAAAATATCCCTCTTAAGGGTGAATACAATGCACACTTAATCATATATAATGAACTAAGCATGGGGGATTCACTCAATAAACTTCTATCATAGCATGTTCGTTCATGGAATATGAAACAATACCCCTAATGTCATTAAATATTGGAAAATACCTTCCAAAATTATTTTTTTAACCCCCTCCCAATTTAGAAAAACCCCTATTTTCACTAGATATTGTATGTATCAATTTTTTCATTAACATTTTTTATACCCCTTTATATTTCTATCTATTATATTGATATGATACCCCTCTTATGACCCCACATGAATTATACAATGCACCTTGCTTCTTTCGATGTATATTGTGGATGCACATTACTTCACCCACAATGCAATTACTCAACCACATATCATTATGATTTGCAACATATAATGGTCTAATGAAGAGATAGGAGATCACTTCTTGTATGTCACTAGATCCAATGCACATAGTACAACATTTAGATTGCATGTTGCAGTTCCCCAATCGCTGACTAAGCCTATTGTGGGCTAGGTATCCAAGCCCCCAGGACCTGTAACAAGCTCTAGGAGGCTGACTAAACCTCCCAAGGCCTGTAATAAGCACAAGTGGTTGGGTATCCAAGTCCCCAAGGCCTATCAAGGGCCTATAACAGGCCCTTGAGGCTTAGATCCTCCCAAGGCTATTAGTAACAACCGACTGAGTCCTATTTGTAACAACTACCTATCAATGACCACTGTCTCTCGACTATAATCAAATGGAAACCCTCTTCACCACGAAACCCCTGGCCTCAAGCATGCCTCAAGATGCGATTTCCCTGCGCACTAGGAAGCCCGAGCCTTGCCTCAACCTGATTTCTCATCTGGCCATGATCCCACCATTTCCATTTGGCAGATATTTGTCAACCCGCCCATATAAAAAAGACCCCAAAGTATTTTTGTATTGTTACATTAAATAAAAAAACCCTTTTCCCCTTAATAGATAAGCAATATAATTTTTTGGTTTTCATGATTATTTAATACCCCAATACTAATGAACGTGATATTATATTGCCTTCTAGTGAAAACTCCATGGAACTAAGCTAGTTAACACATCAACCACCCACAAGGTTAGAAACACATAACATTCATGCAAATGATGAAGCATTCAAACATGCATTCAAATTCATATTCATGCTTTCACATAGCTTCTTGTTGGTCCATTCCATGTAATCCTTAAATCATTAACCTTGATCATGACAAGCATAACATAACAAATGGATATACCACATGAAGTATATTCAACATTTAACACATAAACACACTTATCTTGGAATTGAAGTTGCCCCAAGAAACTGGCTAAGTGAGGACAACTTTCCACCCAACCTTAGGTCTATGTCCATCTTATACTCTTTCAGCTAAGATATCACCCCCGGGCTGGGCTGTGTATCCACTAAGGAGGGCTAATGGACTCTCTCACAGTCAAGGTCTCATCCCAATGCTAAGCCAACCTACAGTTGGGTTTTTCAAGCAATCCAGGGAACAAGGAGGATGTTGCTAAGCTAGTGAGCTCAACCACAGAGCTGCAGGAATCTTAGATCACTCAACAAGTATGACACCCTCATTACCTACCTCACCCAACACAAGGAAGTCCCTCTTCTCTGCTGCACAGTCCCTCAAGGCCCCTTCTCTCTAGTGCTATTTAGGGTGTGCATAGAAAGGTCCAACCACTGTTATTCATGATATTTCAACCTTCACTAGGTTTATTAACAAGATCCAACCCCAAGTTGACCTTCTTCATTGTTTTTCAATCTAATCCTTCATAGGTCCGCGACCTAAACTCTGCCTTCAACTCGGCTTTCTGTAAAACAAATCTAAGGGTCCTATCATTGGTTCTCTAAGCCGTTCAAGCTCTGCATTTTATCTCCATGGTTTGATCCATTGCTATGCCAACTGGTTCAACTCTTACACAGGGTTTCCTTGGGTGTTCTCAGCTATGTAAATTTGGTTCACACAGGTTGTTATTTCTCTTGTTTCCTTCACAGTTGGGCTCTGCAAGTGTGTGAATGACTTCCGGTTCTTAGTCAACAATGGGAAAACAATCAGGATGGGTGAATTCCCAGGCGTGGAGTGGCTTAAGGGACAAGCAAAACACAGGGAAATACCCTTCCATTAGGATTCGCAGGTTGCCCCATACTCCATCGAATTCATGGGTCTGGTTTTCTCAACCACCCTCTTACAGTTGCATTAATGTCAGCATGGGGAGTCAAATGGGTTCACAATTGGACACAACATGGATACCAATCCCATAAGCCCCTCACCTCTCCCTAGTGGATACACATGGCTCCTTTTCATTGGTTTCCTCCTTAGCCAGCTTCTTGGGTATTTTTATTGCAATAATTAATAATTACATCATTTACAATTCTTCATGGCTTAACAACTCATAGATAATCAACTCTCAAATACTTGCCTATGCAATTAAACCTGAACATCCTCTGGTGGGGCCTTGGCCTTGAAAATCCTCCACACTAGGGAAAACACAAATAGCATGTATACAATATTTGCATTCCAGCCAATAAACCATAAGGATCAAAATAGGGGTATTAATAAAACCGAACCAACCTTTCTTATTCAGAGATATAATTCAAAATACAAGTACATCAAATATATTAGATACAAGAGAAATCTCAAACCCAAAGATAGAATTTTTCTGCTTTGCTCCTTCTCTTCCTTAATTGTGCACTTGATGAGATGACTTGAGTGAATTTCTTGGTGTGAGAACGAGAAAGTGGTCCTCTCTATTTATACTTGATTTGTGATTGAATTTTCCACATTTGTTAGGGCTAACTTGCACATTTAATATATAATAATAATTGTTTATTATTACTTCTTTGGCTGACTTGAGGATGAGATCTTCGGATGCTACAAACACCAACAGTGTGAATGTGCAATCTATAAAATTTATTGAGCTAAATTTATGTAAACGACTAATCCACAAAGTTTCATGTTTATTAATTAACATTGGTGCATTAATATTTCTGATTATTCAAACTACATTAAAAAATATTAATTTATGAGAAATGAAATATTTTGTTTACACATCAAAATATTATGTTAAAATTTGATTAGACGTGAGAATAACTCTAATTATTAATGCATTTTCGTACTAGCACCTAAAGTGCCAAGTTTTTGCATTATTTAGCTCAATGATCTAGATTGATTGACAATGGACTTTGCAAGCATTTTTATAAATTGGAAATTAAATGGAATTGCAAGTTTCCTTTCACACTTTTAAAGCAGATACTTCAATTTAGTTATGCATTAGAATAGATTAAATTATTTATGCATCTTTCAACTAACGACTAAAGCTTCATTTTTCAAGATTTTATTACATTATCCTTTGTCTTTTGTATATATTTCGCAAATTATTTTCTTCTCATCAATTAATTTGTCTATAGAAATCAATGCATTGATTAGATAAGATGCATATAGTTTTATTAGTGGACTAACCCTCGAATTTTTAAAATCATTTGTACATTTAGTCACGCATACCATATCATGCTTTAATTTATTGATGCTTTTGACTCCATTGTTCAACCGTGATTATTCCATCTACCTGATGGATCTAAACAATACCTAGGATTCCACCCCCATCTTCCCCTTGAACATCACTCCAAGGGATTTTATAGTTTTGTTTCCCGAACTGTGTTGTTTTGAGCATCAACAATTTACACCCTTCTCCATGTCAAGGACCTCATTACTCATACTTATTGCTCAAATCATCTTAATTCCATTGATATCCCCAATTACGAGTGAAGCATACCCCCGATGAAAACTCAAACCACCACAACCAACCTCCTTAGGGTTTCAAATTATCCTCCTACTTGGAATATGGGCATCATTAGTACGTTTTTCACAATAAGGATGGTTCTTACGACCCCTACCATGGCCAGGGTAGAGAAACAAGGGCCTTATACCCTAAATAAATATTCTTGAGCTTGATGGCCATCAACAAGGCCTCAAACCACAACATATATCCTTTATAAGGGATTTATTATCTTTGAGTAGGATATGGGTGTCATTTGTAGGTTCTTAGCACCACATTTGGGTCTCACGCTCACTGGGTGGGACCTCAATGCCATTACGATGTTTTGCACACCACATAATTATGCACATGGGGGATTGAACATGGTTAGGGAAGGAACATAAGGTGCTAAGTCCTATTTGAATCTTCTTATGATTAAGATTCATGTAGTAGACCTCAAACAACCACATAAGACCTCCATAGGGTATATTCGACCTTTATGGGGGTTCTTTGGCACCATTAGTATGTTTTCCATATTAAAAGTGGGTCTCAAGGCCTATACCATGGATATGGAAGGAAAAGAAGGAATTTAGGCCCAAAATTAATCTTTTCACACTTAAGGGCCACAAACTAGGACTCAAACAAGCACATCAACCCTTTTGAATAGATATTTAGTATCTGAGTGAGATATGGGTGCAATTAGGAATTTTTTCATAACACATATGAGAGTCAAGGCCTGTAACAAGGCTAGCAGAGCAAAACAAGGGCCTCATTCCCTAAACAAAGTTTTCTCGTACTCAATGGCCATGAACAAGGCCTAGAACTATGAATGTAGGAACTATTAGTATGATATTCACAATAAGAATGGGTCTCAAGGCCCCTATCATGGCCGAGGCAGGAAAACAAGGGCCTTAGGCCTTAAACAAAATTGTTAGGTTTATTGGCCTTGAACAAATATATCACAGGCACTAGGCATAAGGGGTATGTTGTAAATCAACATGAGCATTGGACAAAGGGGGTCAAAATAATAGGAACCCACATTTCAAAATATGCTAAGATTTGAGAATTTTTACTCATAGTAGTCTTGGCGCATTCTAGGAATGTGCACACACTTTAGATCACACATGTCTTCTTATAACTCATACATGTGTTTGGAATGACAAACTTAGTAGTTTGGTTTGCAAAAACATCAAGACCTCTATTTTTCTAGATGCCTCTCAATATCTTTATTTTTCACATTATTTTTAAATAGACTACACAAATTTATTAACCATGACACTACACTCATATATTGTTTACTACAAAATGCATTATATCATGGCCTCATCTATATAATGAATTTCATAATTAAAAAAATTTAACATTATAAATGTTGAAAAAGTAGATGTGCATAAGAATAGTGCATTATCTATAGTTGTACAATTTTTTAAGAAATTCTAACACACACTAAAACTTTAACACATCCAAAAATTGTCTAAATATTTTTTTTATTCCTAAGATAATTTAATTTCTTACATTTCATTTTTTTTCACCATATTTAAATTCATTGCAAAAGTACTTGAAATCATCTCTTCAACTTAACACGCTATTTTTCCATATTTACATTACCACTAACATTGAAAAACTATCATAACTTACACTCACGCTTAAATGCAAAGTTATATAGCAACTTTACTTCATCTCCTTAATTTTTAAAGTTATTTTCAAATTATCTTACTAAAACAACCACTTAACTTGTGGATAGTGAACACCAATATATCACAAATTAAATACCACAAATAAGTTATCACTTACTTATTCTCCATGTATATCACTCTTACACGCAAAATTATATAACAACTTTACTTCACCACCTTAATTCTTTTCAAATTATCTTAATATTTCATTCAATATTTGATTTACCCATAATCCCTTACGCTTTAGAAATTTGTCTTATTTCATAATCTTTGAGATTCTTTGCAAGTTTGTCTTATTATATAAAATTAATAAGCATACAAAATTTCAATATCATGTAGATATAAGTTTTAAGGAAAGCATTTTTTTACCATCAGGCGATTTCGTAGGCGATCCACGGACATTTTCTGCACACGAAATTAGTTTTACGAATTTAAAGGCAAATTATAGATCTGAATTCGCCATTTGTCAGTATTCATTTACCCATTCTTACTAAAATGCAATGCACGAGACTGGTCCGTACTAAGACTTGCCAAAGACAATACAGACAAACAAGGGAATCAATACTGCCAGCATCTTCCCCGATCCATTTCATTTGAACTTCTAGAAGATTGAACATTAAAAGCTAGTCAGTCACGATTGCATCACTCGCTTGAATGTGAATGCAAAAATTTACAGATTGATCACAAGCTGATTACCATCTATAAATAGCATATTTCTCCTCTCTATTCTACAACAAGTAGCTTATACTTGGTTTTGTTGACAGAGTTGAAGAGGTAATTATCAAGATGGTAGCTGGGACTACAACAACCGAACGTGTGTCTCAGGTTGAGGCAAAGAGACTGTGGAACGCAACGGTGAAAGACAGCCACAACTTATTTCCAAAGATTTTACCGGGAGGTTTCTCTTCTGCAATCTTCCTTGAAGGAGATGGAGGCGTGGGCACCATCAAGCAGTTCAATTTCGCTCAATCAGGCATTATACTTATTCTGTTTTTTTGTATCTAAGAAATTTGAATTTTTCGCTTGCTAGACACAGATGTTACCAAATACGAACTAATCACATTGATTACAACGGGTTAACTCAACTCCGTAAACTTGCATTAACATCATTATGCAGATTTTGCTGTATAATTTTGAATGAATTGCTCATAATTATATATTGTTTTTCATCGTCGCGTCGCAGCTATCAAGGAGTTCAGCTACGTCAAGGAGCGAGTGGATGAAATTGACGAGGAGAAGTTGGTGTATAAGTATACAGTGACCGAAGGAGGGCCGCTGGGGAGCAAACTGAGTGCCTTGAGCTTTGAGATCAAATTCGTTGCCAGGGAAGAAGGGGGGTGTGTGATAACCAGGACCTCCAACTATGAAACCCTCCCTGGTGCTCAATTTGACGAAGGAAAAGTGAAAGAGCTGAAGGAAAACATGAATACCATGTTCGAAAAGATCGAGCAGTATCTACTCTCGAACCCCAACTTATACTGCTAAATCTATTTATGTATGTATCCAGAAAACAGTTTACTGCCGCGAGTTCATATGAATGAAACGGCATAAACTCTGCACAATAAAGAAAGAGTGTGATATGCATTCCTTCCCGCCGCTGTCTAGGGTTTATAGAATTCCCCATAAAATAGTGTACTGCTGCGAGCTCATATGAATGAAACGGCATAAACTCTCGCACAATAAAGAAAGAGTGTGAAATGCATTCCTTCCCGTCGTCGTTTAGGGTTTATAAAATTCGCCGTCGTTTAGGGTTTATAAAATTCCCGTGTGAAATGCAAGCATAAGTCCATATGTTTCATATGTTGTGCGTTCCACCAAACTATTTGATCAATCAAAGACTTCTTTTAATTTAATTTATGAATGTGGTTGAAATTTTAGGTTCACCTTATAAAGTCCAAAATTTATTAGGTTGGAATATTTTTCATGACTTCTAGATTCCGTCCGATATTATTTTTTTAAAATAAAAACTAATCCACCAAACTATTTGGTCTGTCAACGACTTCTTTTAATTTAATTTATGAATGTAGTTGAAATTTTACGTTCAGCATATCCGGTACAAAATTTATTAGGTTTGAATATTTTTCATGACTTAAATACCGTACGATGTTATTTTTTAAATATAAATTAATTAACATTTATAAATGCAGTATTGTTGGTACAGTGAAAAATGGGTGGAATTTTTATATTCTAAATAAATAATTGACCTAAAATTTGAAAATTCAAATAATCAATATTTACAATATAAATGTGATACAGAATAATATTAGTGATGTATAAAATAATAATGTTTTCTCAATAAAATAATTGATATGTTGAATTGAAAATTAAATAGTATTCAAACAAGTGCTTTTTCAAGTAAAGTCTGGGTTGTAAATTTATGAAAGTCCTTTTTCTTTCATGTAAAATTAAATAGCCAACGTTTACATATTTTTTTTTTTCAAAACCAAAGATTTCAATATGAAATGTTTTATTTTTTTGATACATATGGGTTGTAAATTTATGAAAGTCCTTTTTCTTTCATATAAAATTAAATGGCCAATGTTTACATATTTTCCTTTTTTTCTTAAACCAAAGAATTCAATATGAAATGTTTTATTTGTTGTGATACATATTAAAAAGGTTTTGTACATTACACATTCAAGTTACCTTGGATATATGGACTACTTTGAAAGGTGGTCTCCTTAAATTCAATGGGTCTCCTTAAACTTTAAACTTCTCATAGTGTCACACCCTAATTATTAATGAAATTTTATACACCGACGTGTTTAAGGGGGGGGGTTAACGAAAACTCCAAGACTTTCACAATAATGTATAACGATATAATTTTATCTCATATTATAAAATATAAGAGATGCCATACTGTCTATGAAATTTGTACCCATAATACAAAACAATCAAAACATAAAAAATAATGGATTGCGTATTTGTTATGATTTTTCGTAGGGTTTTAATAGGGAGGGCCAAGAACCCATCAAAGTAACGAGTTATCTAATTGGGCGAGGATTTTTCCTGTTCGTGACAGCATTTCTCGGCACGATTTCAACGGAATCCGGGAAGAATTTTAAAAATTCTTGGAAATCAGAGTTAAAACTGCTCATCTCAGTGTTCTAGGGTATATCAAGGTCACTAAATTTATTTTCAGAACCACTATTTTAACACCACAAAAACTAGATTAAAAAAATATAAAATTGGTGAGACTCGATTAAAATCTTGCTGAAAAAGAGAAATCATCACGCTTTTAGACTTCAATATTGGAGCTCATTCAATGTAAATGTAAAGTGTATTGGATTCATTATGTGTGTAAGGTCCGCTAGGTAATTAGGAGGTTTTTATAGTTAGAGTTATCATCTGATTTAAAAATAAGGATGGAGCCCTCCTTATGAATCACGTGTAGAAGAACACTGTATTGGAGGTTAGTTCTTAGGGGTTTCACCCTTGAAGAGAGAAGTGAAGAGGATACCTTCCATAAAAGGATCAATTGTAAGGTGTTTTTCTAACTTAAGGGTTTTGATATTAATAAAGTCAGATAATATTTGATAACTTGTATGTGATTGCATATTTATATCTAGGGTACATACCATTTAGTATCATATCACTTTCCAAGGCCCAAAAGAGAGGATTTTTTTACTATTTTGTAGATTTTCAAAGGGAAAAAGTGAGCCATGAAACTCAAATTGGCTTTTGAGTATTTTTCAACAAAATTTGTAGAAACAAAGTGTAGATATGAGTTTCTCTTGGAAAAATAAACAATTTCAAAAAACAAATGCTCAAATTGGAGACCAAACAAAGGAGATATTGTAGTTTCAAATTATTTTTTAAGGCTTTCAAAAATGGCCACGACTCTTGCAAAGGAAATAAATTTTGAAAAAGTGGTTGGATTGCAACTAATCAATGCCATTGGATATAGATAAATTCGAGTTCTTTGATCTGGCATATTATATGATATATTTCTATCTAATATCCAATACACTATTTCCCTTGCATAATTATGCCCTCAAACCCTTTCCCAATTGAAGAATAAAAAAGTGGTGGAACATGCCATGGGAGGAATGAATGTGGATGACAAGATATTTGTGAAAATTTGAAAGCTATGAAGCAGAGAATTCATAAATTTGAGGAGAATTATGTTATTCACACCACATATTATTTCATCATTGAATAATATATCCAAGAAAAATATGCAAGATATAATTTAGGATTGATATATGGTCAACTATATTTTGAACAACTAGAAGAAGGAGCTAATCTAATTAGGCTAGAAGGAAATTGAAAAGGATCTCTCATTTGGAACTTAGCATGGGCACATCCAAACTTAATGTGCGATCACAGTTTTTTGGAGATTAGAGATGGAAACACAACTTTGTTATGGGATGATGCATAACAAAATTAAGTGAACACATTGTTGTTCCTCAATTCTAGGATCCCCAATAGCATGCCTATGAATGGAGAACATGGATCCCAATGGACCAAAGGGGAATATTAGATGGAAACCATCTAGAGATGTAGTTATGGAAAGACCTCCAATCTCAGAAAATTAAATTCAATCATGGATAAGACCAGATTCATTAGGGTTACAAGCAATCAAGACTATTCAACATCAAAGAGTCCTACCACATAGCAGTTTGCTACAAATACTGGCTAGAGGACGCAATTTGGAAGTCAATTTGGACCACCCAGCTCTGGCCTAAATTCTCAACTTTCTTATGGCTAGTCATTTGGAAAACATATCGTAAATTGGGATCAGATGATGAAAATATGTTTCTCAGGATCATCACAATGAAGCTTATGTGCTTGTACCATTGAGAATATGAAACATATCTTAAATAATTGTTAGTTGTGTAAATCCAATCCTTGGGATCGTGAAGCAACTATCTTAAGGAAATATGACCATCATAGATATTATGCTCTAACCACCCTCATCAACTGGAGATAAGATCCTTTTCAAAACCCTATCCTCAATACACCTTGGCACTTTTTTCCTAGTTTCCTCACTTGCGAGTTTTGAAGGAATGAAACATAAGAATCTTCAAGAAAAAATACATGACATTATATCAGGTTTGGTGTATTAGTAAAAGAAATATCGAGGAATCCCTTCAACAAAAAATATGGAATCAAGAATCCTTCCAATGTTGTGATTTGGAAAAAACCATCATGAAGGATTGGGACTGGGACTCTCACCTCCCTCAACCAACCAATATAGGCCGTAACAAACCACCCTCTAGTACAAGACTTGAGAATTGGAGGAAACCACCAACATATTTCTTGAAATTAAATTTCGACGGAGTTGGTAAGGGAAACCAAGGACAAGCAGGTTGTAGAGGCATTGTTAGTGGCAAACACAACTATATCAAATCGGTATATAGGGTGATTCCACGAAGGTGGTTCACCATTTTTGACGGATGGAAGCTAAAAAAATTGTTTTTCGAACCCTCGATCGAGATATTTTCAAGCCCTCGATCGAGGTTTTAAAAGCTCGATCAAGGGTTTTAAAAGCTCGATTGAGGGTTTTAAAATACCTCGATCGAGGGTTTTAAAAGACCTCGATCGAGGGTTGAAACAAGAGATCTATCTAGCTTTTAAAACCCTCGATCGAGCTTTTGAAAAGCTCTCAAAACCTTGATCGAGCTTTTGAAAAGCTCACAAAAGCTCAATCTAGCTTTTGAAAAACATAAAAAGGCTCATTTTAGGCCCTCAATCGAGGGTTTAAACTACCTCGATCGAGGTCTTGTAAAACCCTTGATCGAGGTATTGTTAAACCCTCGATCGAGGTATTTAGCTCGATCGAGGGCTTAAAAAACAGGTCGAGAGCTCTTTTCACTACAGAATGAAAGTTTTGTCTGCCTTCCACAGAGTTAAACCATGTCATTTAATGCTCATTAATGAGCGGACTTGATACCATTGGATTCAACAACGAATCCTCTATCCAGATATATAAAATTTACGCATTTTTATCTTCATATGTCTTTCGTTTTTAAATTTCTACTAAATCTTTCCCTAAAAAACCCTGCCGACGACTTCGATTGAGCTCAAAGATAAATCCACAACATTCAAAATACACATGCAAAAAATTTGAAAAAATACACAAGCCCTAGATAAACGCGTCCTCTTCAAAAGGTATTTTTAGTTTTGCAAATTATGTAAACAATCAAAAGATTTCATGCACGAACACACACGTGTGCAAAATGCGACTGAATTATTCATTGGTTAGTTTCGAATAATAATAATAAATATAATTTTTCGAGAAAAAATAAAAGAAAAATATGTAAGCCCTAGTGCATTCTGTCTAGATCATGTTCACCTATTTCATTTTTTAAAATTATTACCTTAACGTTAATTATCGTGCACGAACACAAACTACTTGTTAATTGCTCTTCAAATTTGTAAGTACACACGTTTCATTAAATGAAAATTCGACACGATAAATGACATTGGTATATTTCGAAAAAAATATCATTGGAAAGCCAACATAATTCTCTACATTTCGTTTTTCAATCTCATGTCAAAATTCATTTGGAAAATATGAGTTTCGAGGGCTTCAATTTAATACATGGATAAAATTTCCGTTTTTCACCGTCATATTTGGCCAAAGAGAGTTACCCATCTTCATGGAATCACCAATTAGTAATGGGAATGAAAATCGCCATTCAAAAAAGGTACACAAAACTAGTTGTAAAAGGGGACTCTCAAATCCTCATCGAATTTCTCCTAAAATTTATTACTAGAACTCAAGCCAACAAACTTCTTACAAGTTGGAGGCTTACCGATGGTATAGCATAGATAGGCCACATGATACCTAGGATTGTGGTCATCCCCCCTCCACATGTAAAAAGTAAATGGAATCAATTCGAAAATCGTCTACCCAATGCCACGGGGGATTAACTCAGTGAACTTGTTACATAGCATGATCGCTGGCAGGATATTAAAGAATATCCATAATTTCACTAAATGTTGGAAAATGCCTCCTAAAATTGTATTGTTGAACCCTTGTCCCAATATACCTTTCCAATTAAGAAAACCCCTAGTTTCACCAAATATTGTAGGTATCCATTTTTATCAACCCATTTTTAATACCCCCTTTATATTATATTATCAAGTTGTAACAAGCATGATCCCTAATGCATCTTAGTATAATCAAACGGGATGCTAAATAAAATAATGGTATAATGCTAATAATGATTCCACTGGGATTGCAGGGGTGACTAATCAATTTGTAGTGTTGGATAGTGGAAGACCCAACAAAATAGTAATGGGGAAGGAAAAATGCATAAAAGGAAACCCACTCAAGGGATCAATGTAACATAGAATGTAAAACACTGATAATCCAATAGTGAGTGGAATGCTTAGAAAATATGAGAATTGTAGATGTTTCACACCATATCCTACCAATCTACCAATTTTATATCGTGTAAATATAAGTATATCCATAGAGAGATCATATACGCTTAATAAATTAAAATCCATGAAAATAGAAAAATTGAAACCCTTTCGCGGATGGAACTGCCCTACCTTCCTATCAAAACAAACATCATAGTGGAGAATGGGGATTTGATGAAACCATATTAGGTGCTAGGGAAAGGATATTTGAGGTGGGGGGGGGGGACCTTCTTGCTTTTACGTAAAAAGGTCAACACCAAAATTTTCTACAACAAGTCGAAATTGCAATAGGTCATATTTCTACTTTTTCCTATAATGATTTGCAATTATTAATGACATAAGAATGTAAAAGGAACTATCTATGCATGTAAAATTATCATATGCGAGGAAATTTGGAAGCTAAACACATTGATGGAACTTGAAATCCTAGATTGAGAATTCCTTTTATCAACTAATTAAGGACTTCATAAAGTATAAATAAAATTATATTGCTATTTAATTATTATCTATGCATGTCAAATGATCATAGAGAAGGACCCTTGGAAGCTAAATACATCGATGGAACTTGAAATCCTACACTGAGAATTCCTTTTATGAATTAATTAAGGACTTAATAAAGTATAAATAAAATTCTATTGTTGATTAATATTGATTTGAAAGTGGACAAAATTTGACTTTCAACATTGACTTTCTACATTTAACTTTACTTAACATTACATAAAACTCTATTAAACATAAACATTAAATATTTTAAAAACAATATCATAAAACAAATATAAAAACATTATATTTGACATGCACACACATTATGTGTGTGTGTGTGTGTGAAACAAGCTAACATTTAAAAAAATAAAACTATTTTTAAATAAATTATAATACAAAAAAATCATACAACCAAGAAACTCACTAGTAAAAAAACTTATAGTGCAGGGACATTTTTGCATTCAACTATGGAGGCTATTCTGATTATATTAATTGTATATTTTTTAAAAGTAATAAATACGGTAATTAAATATATAATAATTACAATGGACATAAAGGAAACCCAGTGCCATGGACACAAAGGGAACTCAAGGTACCTTTTTTCGGAAGGATTTTTCCACCTCCACTCGATTGGGTGTTCAAGGTGACAAGGCATCCTACAAAAAAACCATGAAAATCATGAAATGAGACCATTGGGTAACAAGTGAAAAACTATAACAATAGGTTTGTAAACAAAAAATAGGTGATGGTTACGTGTAATAGAATACTTGAGAGCAGAACAACTGAGAAATGTGCTAGCTAGCAAGATGGCTCCAAACTTGCCTGAAATAACACCGCAATCATTAAGAAGATGAAATAATACATATTTACTAGAGAAAAATAAGATACAAGTAACAAAAAGTAGTAGAATATATTATACTTGAGATGAGATTTTATAAAAAAAAGGACATCATAACGGTAATCTAGAAAATAACTATACCAAATCTATACAAGTTTACACAACTATGCAAACCAACTTCAAAAATTTAATATAGAGCCAAATGTCCAGATAGTATTACAAACTTGAGTATCACTTGTCCATCAAACTCAATACCTCATGCTATTGACCCCTGATTTTCCCTCTGCCTCCCCTCCACCACTTGATCTACACAAAATGTAATAAAATATACCCTAAATATTTGTATTTCCATATAACATAATTAATCCCCCTTGGCCCCTTAATACAGGGAAATATATTTTCTCATTTTCATATCATAGTTTATTCCCCAACATGAATGGACATGATAGGATGTTTCCTACTTGATTGAGCCCACCATGCCCAATGCAGGGATCGACTATGAGCAATATTTCCAAATGTAGCCCCTAAGGACTATATGTAATCTCATTATGGAAAAGCACAACCTCACCCCATGTAGGGTGTTTAGCCTAGGACATGACACTCGTCGTCCAATGGGAGAAGGAAGTGATAATAGTTTATCTAGAAAGACGATTAGGAAAACATACACCAAAGTTGACATTCTCCACCTCAAAGAAAATATGGAAAGGTACAAAGAAGGATCACAAGTTGGGACCTCTGGAGTTGGATCATTGTAATCATGAGTGATTAGTACAGGTCTTCTCAAGTCCCTTGTGGTATAATTATGGTGACACGATGGATGCAGAAATCGACACTCATAGTTTATTTGTTGACTGAATATCGATGAGAGGATTAAATGTTTGTTTATGGTCAGTAGATCCACTTAATCTGCCTCCTTTGTAATGTGAGTTGGCCCTCACAACACCAGCATGGTATTTTGATTAGCCTAATTCCATCACAGACGCAAGAAATCAAAATACTCTGCGAACAGAGAAGATGGACTCACAGGGTTCGAAAGGAGGAGGTCGAAGGATCAAATTATATGAAGAATAGAGACATTAAGAGAACCATGCATACATCCCAATAATATAGAAGGAACATACTAGAGGAAGTTAGGAAAAAATCAAGTTGCGAATGTGAAAATCCTCACAGGAGATCTAAGAGATGATGTATACCTCACAAGTGTAATTATGATTAAGCAGGAAAATAGAAGAAGAGTGATCAATGCAGTATAATGAGCAACAAAATAATATGGTACAGTAGAACTCGGATAAAAGCAATAATACTTCACACACACTAACTAATTAATCACAATATGGACAAATAAGTAGTACAAGCATGAGGATTCGAATGCCTAAGGTGGCAATTTGAATTAGCCTTCATGGAGTGATCAAAGGATCACTGGAGTGTCATCGGAGCACAACTAGGTGTCCTCATGATCATCAGTGGAGTCATCAATGCACAAGTAACTGTAAACTGTCAGTCAAACTGAGTCTAACTGAGTGTAGCAGGTGTAACTAAATGTAACTAGCACACGGAGACACTAACTGGATGAAGGAGGCTCAGTGGAGGATGCAGTAGGAGCTTACTAGAGTTAGAACAGGCAGTTTAGTCTCACTGGAGGTCCATCAGAGTGATAAGGTTAGTAAAGAGTCAGTTAATCCTTAAATCAAGGAAGTAACTGAATATAATTGGACTGGTAGGTGAAGAAGGTGCCTTTGTCATGCAGTGGAGCAAAGGAGGGCGCATTAGTCACTCGGAGGGCTGAAACTGCAAGGAAAGAAGCTCTCGGGGCCAGCTCACTGAGGGCTAGGTGCTGGTGCTGATGACTGGAATGCATGCAAAATGCATGCAAACCCTAATATTTGCATGCATGACTGAAAATGAAAACAATGGAAATGTTTCTAGGACTAGGATGGAGTATAGGAATATCCTAACACCCCCCCTTAATCCATCCTAGTCCCTGGTAACTAGGACCAAAGGTCACCCAATACAATCAAATGAATAATAATAATAAAGAGCAGTCCATTAATCGAGAAAATGGGGAAAACCTCATGGGGAAAATACCCCCCCTCAAAATAAACTGTAGGTCACACACAATAATAAATGATCCAAACTCAAGAAGGTGTGATGCTTGGTCATATGTCTGGAGGTATCTTCTTCTTGGGAAGAAGTGGATCATGCTCAAAAAGCATGTGTTTGTACTTACTCTTTAGTTCGAATGTGATGAGAACAAATCTAACAGTATGAGAATGATCCTTGAACCTGTGATTTGAATCAGCTGAGGTAGGATCAATTTTTTGAATGTGCATATAGTCTTTTGTCTTCTCCTTCGAACCACCATGGGTGAGATTATGCCAAAAAGAACTATTACATGTTTGCTTGAAATTAAAATCATATTTTAGACTTAAAAAATAGTTTCTTGAGATCTCCTTTGAACCAGCAGGGGTGAGATCAGAACTATCATATGCATGAGAAATTTTCCCAAGCAGTAATTGCTTAGAACCTAATTTAGATACAAGACTTGAATCATGGTTTCTTGAGATCTCCTTTGAACCATGAGAGGTGAGATCAAAACACGGGGGGTTCACTCAGTGAACTTGTTACATAGCACGATCGTTCGCGTGATATTAAAGAATATCCCTAATTTCACTAAATATTGGAAAATGTGTCCTAAAATTGTATTTTTGAACCCCCCTCCCAATATGCCTTTCCAATTAAGAAAACCCCTAGTTTCACCAGATATTGTAGGTATCCATTTTTAATCAACCCATTTTTAACAAGTCCCCTTTATATCATATTATCAAATTGTAACAAACATGATCCCTAACACATCTTAGTATAATCAAACAAGATGCTAAATAAAATAATAGTATAATTCTAATAAAGATCCCGCTATTATTGCAGTGGTGACTGATCAATTTGTAGCATTGTATAGTGGAAGACCCAATGAAATAGACTGGGGAAGGAAAAATGCATAAAATGAAACCTAGTCAAGAGATCAACATAACAAAAAATGTAAAAGACTGATAGTCCAATAATTAGTGCAATGCTTAGAAAAGATGATAATTGCATATGTTTCACACCACAACCTACTAGTATACCAATTTTATATCATGTAAATACAAGTATAGCCATAGATAGCTCATGTTTTCTATAAGCTTAATAAATTTAACTCTAAAAAAATGAAAAATTGAAACCCTTTCATGGATAGAATCCCCTACCTTCCTATAAAAACAAGCATCATTGATGTTTGAATCAAAATGAACATAGAAAAAGTCCTCTTACTTTTCAATAACACCATATGATCATGTGCATAGCTTAGATTTGGGTCATTCACAAGATCCAATGAATTTCTTCCACTTCATCTACATTTATTCTTGCAATCAAGGGAATTAACAATATTTAGTTACCTTTTTCTTGGTTTGTATCTAGTTTTTTTTCTATCTTTACAGTAGAGGAAAAAATACCCATTGTTAGGTTTTAAGCATGCAATAGTTATAAAGATACACAGATGGTGAAACTTATATGATACCATTTCATGGTACCAATAACACATACAATATGTAAATAAGGATTTATATTTTCACCTATGTTCATGTCAGTTCCAATACGACATTAATGTGGATGCCTTACATATAAGAATTGAAATTACAATTATGAATGTGCCAAATATAACTCAATATAACAACTATTCCTAACTGGAAATGTGAAAATATTAAAGAAGAATACAAAAAGTTGAAAGAGATAATTGGTCAAGAAAAATTGATCTAACTTTTCTTGGTTCCAATGAGCCAAGAAAGATTGATCTCACTTTTCTTAGTTGTCATGGAGCAAGGTTTAATTGAATCTCAATACCCACCGAAACCCCAACCTAAAATATGAAGAGTTAGATATTTTACTTGAATGCCTACAAAAAAAGCAATACAATTGTTCAAGTCCAGAACCCCTGATTAGCTACATCTCTTAACTTAAAGATGAAAAACAATATAATATCAATTCAAACCAAGCCTAAATAAGCTATTAAATGAGGATTTATCAAGGCCAATAATCCAAAAAGACTTCCATAGATATTATCATTGGTACACTATCATCAGATTTATGCAAAACTTAGGATCATAAGCAATATGAAATAAAAATGGAGGGTCCTTATGTTTTAGGTGGGTATGACTTGAGCCCATGATTTGGAGGTATGAATCCATCCCACGATTTGGAGGTTATTCCTCGGCACAACCAAATAAAATAACCCCCAATATTTATATTACTGTGTCAAATTAAAAACCCCCCTTGACCCCTTAATACATGGCAATATATTTTTGAGGTTTTTAAGAGTATTCAAAACCCCAATATGAATGGAGGTGATATGATATTGCCTCACTAGTGAACCCCCCGTGGATCAAAACCAGTAATTGCATGAGAATTTATCCCAAGCGAATGGCAATGGCCATAATCTTCAATAACCTTCGGAAAGCATGAATTAATGATCATATAGTAGTATAAAAGAGATGATTGCCTGAGAGGAGCGAATGCATTACCTCTAATAGCTGATTTTACCTCCAAAATAATCATGTGATCATGATGCAAACCAACAGACTCTGGTGCAAGAGAGGATTTAGGACCTTCTGCAATATCTAGAGTGTGAGCTGGCACAGAAAGAGAAGAAAGTTTGAGCATGAGTGGAGAATCTGCAAGTTCTTTGTCAACAACTTCAATATGAGATGATATCGGTTCATGATCTGAGAGACCATCAAGGAGAGCGAATGGATCACTTTGCTTGCTTTCGAATGGGTTTGGACCAATCCCTTCATTCTTTCTGCCAAAGTTTTCATCCAGGTGAGCCCATAACTCTTTTGGAGTCCATAAATATCTTGGAGTTTCAACAGCATCACGGTATTCGAAATGAAATCTCAGGTATTTAGGCAAAGAAAGCATCATTGATCCAAAGGCCATGTCACCTTTATTCAACCAGTCAATATTCTCTTCAGAGGATTCGAACTCTCTTTCAAAATAACAATCAAAGAGATCATGGCTCTTCAAATATGATATCATTCTTGGTTTCCATTCATCATAGTTGAATGGAGAAAGAGGAGTAATTCCTGATGAATGCATAGAAGCTGTAGAGGACCTGCAAAAACAATATAGAATAACTGCAATTGCTACTGCTGCAAAAATGCAAAAACTGCTGCACTTGAAATCTTGGTAATAACCTACAAAAAACTCTCAAGAATGGAGATAAACAATACTCTCAACATGCTCTGATACCATGTGAAAATCCTCACAGCAGATCTAAGAGATGATGTATACCTCACAAGAGTAATTATGATTAAGCAGGAAAATAGAAGAAGAGTGATCAATGCAGTATAATGAGCAACAAAATAATATGGTACAGTAGAACTCGGATAGAAGCAATAATACCTCACACACACTAACTAATTAATCACAATATGGAAAAATAAGTAGTGCAAGCATGAGGATTCGAATGCCTAAGGTGACAATTCGAATTAGCCTTCATGGAGTGATCAAAGGATCACTAGAGTGTCATTGGAGCACAACTAGGTGTCCTCATGATCATCAGTGGAGTCGTCAATGCACAAGTAACTGTCAACTGTCAGTCAAACTGAGTCTAACTGAGTGTAGTAGGTGTAACTGAATGTAACTAGCACATGGAGACACTAACTGGATGAAGGAGGCTCTGTGGAGGATGCAGTAGGAGCTTACTAGAGTCAGAACATGCAGTTTAGTCTCACTGGAGGTCCATCGAAATGATAAGGTCAGTAAAGAGTCAGTTAATCCTTAAATCAAGGAACTAACTGAAGATAACTTAATATAACTTAATATAACTAGACTGGTAGGTGTAGAAGGCGCCTTTGTCATGCAATGGATAAAAGGAGGGCGCATTAGTCACTGGGAGGGCTAAAACTGCAAGGAAAGAAGCTCTTAGGGCTAGCTCACTGAGGGCTAGGTGCTGGTGTTGACAACTGGAATGCATGGAAACCCTAATATTTGCATGCATGACTGAAAATGCAAACAATGGAAATGCTGCTAGGACTAGGATGGAGTATAGGAATATCCTAATAGCGAAGCTGGAAATCCATGGAGAAGCTAGCGAGGTGTCTGAAATGCATAATGTAGAGGATTTTTAGGCTTAGGTCGTGGACCTTGGAAACACCAAGGATAGAATATCTCACTTCCACACATACTTGACCTTTACTGACCAATTGAGGTACTGTTAGGAAAGACTCTAGTAGAAATAGGGGAGGCACATGCAAACATTCTGAGCTAGCTAGAGATGATGGAGGAGGAATTAGAACCTCTTTGAATTGTTCCATACCAAATTAGGATGGCTGAGGCCAATAAAAATATCCTCGCGAGGATAATGGGAATAAAATTCAAAGTGAGATCGACTCTAATGACCCCGACAAAACCTTGCTTTGTGTACTTGGAAACAAATGAGGACATGGTTTAGAAGAAGAAACCCAGGAAACCCTCCTCATCCAACACTAAATGATCGAAATCCTAGTAATTTTCTATTTTTCTATGGCATATGCGTAATAATATGTGTTCCCTAGTATTAGTATATCCATGGTTTATATGCAAGTTTATATATGTCTGTAAAATCCCAAAAATTCACAAAAACTTAAAAAATTTCAGCGTAGCATTTACTACTTAAACTAACTGTGTGGAATTATAAATAATGCTTCTAAGTCGTCATGCTAGAATGAATGTTTGTAATGATCATTCGATGTAATGTTTTGCATCTTGTTATGAAATGAAATTTAATTCTACTCTAAGATGCTATTAGATGTTCTCCTTATCTCGACTATATTCTTATATTACCTATGTCAATGTTCAATTGATATTAATGTTTATAAGTGCTAACTGTTGTTCTTCTTTTGATGATGAAAGGGGTCCTAAGGGAACCCCAGGCTTACTTAGCATTCATTCTAAAGCATTTGAACAGTTCCTTTCGCAGATTACAGGTAAGGGTGACACATTAGATCAAGTAATACCAATATAATTTAAAATTGCTCTTTCAGTTAGTCGTCAAAGGTTCTGTAATAAATTTCTGAGGTACTTATAATGTGACTCGTCTAAGTTTGTATTGGTACACTATACAATGCATACAATTCCTTTGTTTATCATTTAGGTGATGAAATTGAGTTTTATAGCAATGGTTTAGGATATTATGCGTTGCAATTATTTGAAAAGGGATAAGTGCTTTGATGATACCTAGGTTGAAAGCATGGTACCCTCTAATCCTATAACATGTGGACTACATGTAAATTACATGCTTATCCAAAAAGTGTGAACTATATTCAATTTCCAATGAACCTTATAGTGTAACTATATAGTGTAAACTATATACAAATCTCATAGCATAAAAACTATATACCATCCTATACCATACAAACTATATGCAATTTCCTATAGCATACAAACTATATGCAAATCCTATAGCATACAAACTATATGCAATTACCTTTATATGTGAAGTTTGTGCCATGGTTAAAACATGAACTACATGATAATACAAGCATCAAATTTTGAAACCTTTTAAGCATGTGATCAATACCTAGTTGATACCATGATATAACTATGACTTACATTGGGAAATATATATTTATGGCAGGGTTGCAATCATAGTCGACATGCCAACGTAACAATGTGATAAGGACAGGGTAATTAATGGGGTAGTGGGAATATGTTGGCACGCGTTCGCATCCAAACTTGGAATTTAACACACCTACCTATCAGTTTAGCGGAAAATCTCCGTGGCTGCCATCGTGGCGCTTAACACGTGAAGGAACTGTGACAAATAGTCAACATGGTCGAGCTATATTTGCTTTAGTTGGAAAGTTATCCTAGCTAGTCTCCATGGTGGCGATGGTTAATAATGTTGTCATAACTGTGGTGGTTGCTTGGGGATACGAGGTGCTTGATGAGTGATCTCCACCAATATTGATCTTATGTGATTCTTGGGCTTTGGAACTTAACCCTAATCTCCACTACGTTTCGAGGTTATTGTTTCCTTAGGCATTCAAGTTTTGGAGAGTGGCTCTGTGGAGAGGTTGATAGGCCTGAGAAACTTCAGGGTTTCATTAGCAGGTTTTTGGGAGCTTCTCCCATGATTCGAACCCGTGACCTGAAGGTTTTGTTTTTATATCTGTAAATAGTTGAAGATCCGAACCCTTATTGTGCGATTTTACAGCAATAGTTTGATGTTGGAATGACTCCAGGGTTGATGATAGCTCTGCATGTAGGTTGATCCAGTATTCGGCTTTCCTTGAATGTCGAGTGATGGTTCTCAGAGTTGTTTTCCAACCTTCGTTGCATTTAGTGGTGAGGTGATGGATACGGTTTACAGTGGCTATGGCATCATTGCTCCATAAGTAACTCATTGAAACTTAATGTATAGGATTTGAACCTGTCTTCTTCTATTAGTTTAAGAGTTGCAGTTGTTGTTTATTTCTTTTTGATGAAACTTCTTTGATGATACTTGTTTTGACCATACTCATGTTTTGTGTGGTAGGTTCCTTCGGCTTTGGTTCCCAAGCTTGAGTTGTGAACAATGGAAATTGCGAATGAACTGGTAAGCTTCAGTGATTTCCCTAATGTTTCGGTTAGGTGCTTGTTGGACCTTCTTATGTTCTTAGCGGAGACTTCATTTTTATTGTGAAGCTATGGAAAGTCACCACCGTAATAATTTTTGGGAGCTATCTGGCATCTTGGGGAAGATGAAATCCTCAACCCATTCCGCGTTAATCCTGTGGTGTTTGTTTTCAGCGTAGATAATTTGTAATGACAAAGACACAGTCGAGAGGGTTTACCCTCGACTATTCTGGTTAATCAAATATTTTAGTTCCTGTAACTTAAGGATGTTTATGTGTGTTGAAAACTGTGAGTCATGCTCCAGTTTATGTGATAAATTAATGTTTTGAACTATTGTGTGTTTATAATGGCTAAGTACCAAAGGTTTTAACCTTATACTGTGAAGTCGAAACCCTAACCTATAGGTTTCGATGGTAGCTTTGATTGTTATGTGTTAATGGTTGTCGATTTTGGTGATGGCCGAGAGTCGAGACTAAACGTTTTGTTTTGTAACTTGGAAACCCTAACCTATTCGGTTGAGGAGGTGACTTTGGAAATTATGATAAGTTGAACTAAAAACAATTGGTAACCTAGCTTTGTGTATTTATATGGTTTGTTAGAGTTGATGTGTACAATGGGAAAGTAATGCCACTGTCTAATGTTGATGCTGAGATATTTCTTCCTTTTAGTTGAGCAATGCATGTGATAAAAGTTTGTGTGACTATACTTTACGATGATGAAATGATTTCTAAAATGTCGAAGTATAGGAGTTAAGGATTCTGATGATAAAAGGATATTTGTCCAAATAGACTTATTCTATGTTTAAGAAGTTTTGATAAAGGTGATATGAGTTAACCGGTTCTGGTTACTCCATTTGACTTGTTAGTTACTTCGAATGTGGGAGTCAGTAATTTTTTTAAAATTGAAAATAAAATATAATACAGGAATGAATAGAAGTCTTTGCAAGGTTTAGAAAAACATGGTAAACATAAAACCCTAGATTATTCTATTCCCGTCAGAAGTAGAAATATAATAAAATGTTGTAAATACTGTTAAGTTTATTTTGCAGCTGTTATAATTTCATGAAGGTTGATAAAACAAATAAAATGAAAGTATAATACTATATTTTTTTTGAAAGGAATGATAAAAAATTAATGCATAACATGTATGTGTATTTTGTGAGGAAGTAAATGACATAAAGTGTAAACCCTAGGTCTTTGTACAGGGATGAAATATTTATTTATGTCACTATGTAAAAGAAGATATTAGAATACCTGTAATATGAAATTCTATTATTCATCCTGAGTCTAGACAGATATTTTATATTATAGAATATAACTGATAAGAAATATTAATGAAATACAGCAGTGTTAGTCTATTCATTCATTTGGAAATCTACCTATCATTCATCTATCTTAATTATCCTTCTCTGCACTAGAGTACTATACAGAAAACAATATGGGGAAAAATACAGAGAAGTTATTTGTTCAATCATTTCATTTACTTAATCATCATTACACAAAATCATGACTAGATCAGGATTAAAAAAAAAAACTTCTGTAAGATGATAACTTATGAATACTAAATCAACAATTACAGAAAATAATTTAACTACTTAGAAACAAAAAACACAAGTAGAACCTATAACAAATGATAGGGTGGACAAACACCCAAGGAGGCCTATTCCTCCCAACCTTCTCTAGAAGAAGCAGCCAAACTACTTGCCTCCTTTGGACCCCCGAGCCTGTTTACTGAACCACCAAGTAGATGAACTTTGTGTAGAAGCAAGGCAGTCAGAAATTGTACAGGAAGCTTTTAGGACTCTGCACTAAGCAGTATAATATGCAGCCTTACACCATGATAAAAAACTAGCATATCCCCTCATCGAATCTCTTGGGTGCAAGCAGCAAAACCCCAAGGTAAATTTCCTCGTCAGGAAAAGTGCACGGGGGGTTCACTTAGTGAACTTGTTACATAGCACAATCGTTCGGAAGATATTAAAGAATACCCCTAATTTCACAAAATATTGGAAAATGCATCATAAAATTGTATTGTTGAACCCCCCTCCCAATATGCCTTTCCAATTAAGAAAACCCCTAGTTTCACCAGATATTGTAGGTATCCATTTTTATCAACCCATTTTTAACACTCCCTTTATATCATATTATCAAATTGTTACAAATAGGAGCCCTGCCACATCTTAGTATAAGCAAACAAGATGCTAAATAAAATAATAGTATAATGCTAATAATGATCCCACTAGGATTGCAAGGGTGACTGATCAATTTCTATCATTGGAAAGTGGAACACCCAAAGAAATAGTACTGGGGAAGGAAAAATGCATAAAACGCAAGCTAGTCAAGAGATCAACATAACAAAGAATGTAAAAGACCGATAGTCCAATTGTTAGGGCAATGCTTATAAAATATGAGAATTGCAAATGTTTCACACTGCAACCTTCTAATCTACCAATTTTATATCATGTACATACAAATATATCCATAGAGAACTCATGTTTTCTATAAGCTTAATAAATTAATCTCCATAAAAATGCAAAATTGAAACCCTTTATGGAAGGACGCCCAGGCTACCTTCCTATCAAAACAAACATCATTGATGTTTGAACCCAAATGAACATAGAAAAATTCCTTTTACTTTTCAATAACACCATTGATCATGTGCATAGCTTGGATTTGGGTCATTCACAAGATCCAATGAATGGCCTCCACTTCCTCTACATTTATTCTTGCAATCACTGGAATTAACAACATTTAGTTACTTTCTCTTAGGTTATATCTATTTTTTTTTATCTTTAAAGGATAGGGAAAAAACTCCATTGTTAGGTTTCAAGCATGCAATAGTTATAAAGATACATAGATAGTGAAACGTATATGATACCATTTCATAGTAACGATAACACATAGGGTATGCAAATAAGGATTTAGATTTTCACCTATGTTCATGTTAATTCTGGAATATAATATTAAGACAGATGCATTACATATAAGAATTGAAATTACAATTATGAATGTGCCAAATATAACTCAATCTAACAACTATTCCTAACTGGCAATGTGAAAATATTAAAGAAGAATACAAAAAGTTGAAAGAAATAATTAGTCAAGAAACATTGATCTAACTTTTCTTGGTTCCAGTGAGCCAAGAAAGATTGATCTCACTTTTCTTGGTTGTCATGGAGCAAGGTTTAATTGAATCTCAATGCCCACCTAAACCCCAACCTAAAAAATGATGATTTAAATCGTTTACTTGAATTCCTACAAAAATACAATACAATTGTTCATGTCCGGAACTCCCATTTAACTACATCTCTTAACTTAAAAATGAAAAACAATATAACGTCAATTCAAAGCAAGACTAAATAAGCTATTAAATGAGGATTTCTCAAGGACAATAATCCAAAGAGACTTCCATCGATATTATCATTGGTACACTATTATCAAATTTATGCAAAACTTAGGATCATAAACAATCTCAAATAAAAATGGAAGGTCCTTAAGTTTTAGGTGGGTATGAGTTGAGCCTGTGATTTGGACGTATGAATCCATACTACGATTTGGAAGTTATTTTTCAGCATTCCCAAATAAAATAACCCCCAATATTTATATTAATATGTCAAATTAAAACCCCCCTTGACCCCTTAATACGAGGCAATATATTTTTGAGGTTTTTAAGAGTATTCAACACCCCCAATATGAATGGACGTGATATGATATTGCCTCACTAGTGAACCCCCCGTGGAAAAGTGATGGACCTCAGTCCAAAATTTGATGGCTCTTAAAAAGATTGCCTAGGTATTTAATGGTCAATTTTCAATAAATGAGCCTCAAGCTCCCGTCCCATCTTTCAGGGCACTAAGACCATAATTCAAGGGAGTTGTCCCATACCAACAACTAGTTACTTGCCTCATGAAGCTCCCATTTGTCCATTTCCTTCTACCCTAGATTCCATTCCACCTAGTGGGTCAGTAAACACTCTTTCAACAGTCTCCTTAGGTTTTTGTCTCCTATTTAATTTATTCAATAATAAAATATTGTGCAAATTACAGTCATCCTTGGACACTTGTCCAATATAAAACTTTACAATAAAAGTTAAGATAATGTTTCCAACATAAAATGTTTTTCAGCAAAAAGGGGTATGTTACAATGTCCTTGTAATTGCGATAGTTATGAACAATTTCTCCTTTTTTGAAAAACTATATTATTGAAAACCAACCTGTGGCAATTTTGTTTCCCTTGAGGAAAAATACCCGGCTAGTATATAGTCAGATAACAATACTCTGGCTTGATATTGGATATGATGCATCTAAAGCCCTCATCTCCTTCTCGTTTCCCTTGGGCAAGAAAGCTAGGAAAACCCCTTTTATCACTTCATGTACAATATATGAGAAGAAACATGGTTTGGGTTTCAATTTGCATATTTGATTATTTTTCAACATTGCTAACTTTACACACGCATATTCAAATCATTATGAAGAAACATAGTTTGGGTTTCAACTTGCATATTTGACTCTTTTTCAACATTGCTCACTTTACTCATTTTCTTATAGTTTATTGAATTCAATTTTTTGACCTCTAAGATCAATTTCCTACCTACTATCATGTGGTCCTCCCTATATTTTAGGCTTATAACATTATGCTTATACAAATGTTATATTTACTTTACTTGTTGGGTACCCTCTATATTTCTATAGAAAATATCTCAACATGTGTCTATAATGCCCCCCGTTACTTATTGCATTAGTGTTAGGGGGAATGTTGGGGTTATAGTGTAGGCATGGGACATATTTATGATGGCCACACGAGTGGGTCCTATCATTACACAATAGTATTAAAGTATGTAGGTTTATATTTATAGTATTTAAAGGGCATGGGGGCTCATAAGAATATAAATGCACAACTTAACAAATTAAGTTAAATTAATCATGGATTAGGTTGAAGAATGGGTTGTTAAAAGAAAATAATAAGATAGGTAATTCTGAGCTATTTATCTATTAAATGTAATTTTGCATGGGAATTATTGCATGTGGACATGTGTCCATCCTTTAGAAGTTTGAGAAATATTAAATAGGAAGAAGGAGAAGAGGAATGGGTTCTTATCTCTCCCTTGTTCCTCTTCCTTCAGGAGTCTTAGGTGTTTGGGTGGAGATGGAGGATTGAGGTGGTGGGTAGATTTCAGATGAAAATGATGTGGATGGCTTGGTATTGTTGAGTGAGGGCTTGGGGGATTGGGGGGAACCTACAACAATTAAATGATGAAAAATGCACGATATATCAGAAATAGCATAACATAGAAGGGATTTATTGATCGAATGCCACTTCGAGGGGGAAAACTCCTTTGAGCAAGCTCAATACAAATAACTCATGGATGCCTTCATTAGCCTCAACATGTACTTATATACTAAGTCTAAGCTAAACAAATATTACTCTCCATGAATGTGGGATAATACAATATACTCACGGGATGACTTACAAAGCATATGAGTCTAACAACAATATACTAACAAAGTAAAGAGAAGGGTTGACATGGATTTCTAACATCCCCTCCCCCTTAGAAAAAGCTTTTTCCTCAAAACTGTAGATGTGGAAATTGTTGTTGAATATGAAGGAGTGGTTCCCATGTAGCATCCTTTGGTTGCATTCTATACCATTGAATCAATACCTCTATGATGGATCGATAGAGAAGCTAATAAGTGCTCCTATTTAGGATGACCTCTGACTCCAAAATGATGGATCCTTCATTATCCAGTTCTGGTAAAACAGTTTTTTCTCCGATGTTGGTGCCAAGAAATTTCTTTAGACAAGAGACATGAAATACTGGATGAATGTGGGAATAAGGAGGAAGTTCTAGTTTATAACCAATGGAACCAATATTCTGAAGAACCTTATATGGCCCATAGAACTCTAGAGACAGCTTATGAATCCCTTTGAGTTTCAAGGAGTATTGATTGTAAGACTGTATATGAAGAAAAACTATATCACCTACTTGAAAAGTGTGCTCAGAACGATGTTGATCGTCTTGTTGTTTCATTCGATTTCTTTCCATGTGAATATTGTCCTACAAAATGTGAAGAATCTGATCTCGGGTTCGAAGTATGTGTCAAATTCTTGAATGGGTGAACTACTGGGGGTGTATGGAAGAAGCACTAGCAGTGCCTGACCATAGAATTCTTCATAGGTAGTGTGGTAGGAGGTATTGTACCACCATTCAGCAAGAGGGAGCCAATTTTCCCACTAATGTTCTTGTTCGGAGGTGAAGCAACGAAGATAAGTTTCCAAACATTTGTTGATAACTTCAGTGTGACCATTTGTTTGTGGGTGATACCCAGAACTCATCTTCATTTTGGTGCTGGTCACATACCCAAAATCTAAACATTTTATGTTATGAGAAAAACATTATGTTATATGTTGTTGTAAAGTTTTTATGATTATTGACCAAGTGAGGTCAAGGATGACTGTAATTAATTTCTCAAATATTTTATTATTAATAAATAAAAGAAGAGACAAATATCCCAAGGAGACTGTTGAAAGAGTGTTCACTGACCCACTAGGAGGAATGAACTGGGGTGGAGAGCAAATTGACACTTGGCAGCATCATCAATGCACCTCTAGCTATTGCAGGTGGCAACTTCCCTACATTTATGGTCTTGTTTCCCAAGGAAGTGGAACAGAGCAGGTGGCTCAATAATTGTAAAACTGATCAAAGACCTAGGCAATCTATTACACCCATCGAATTGGAGCAGGAGGCTAATAAAGTTTTACCTTGTTATAATTCTGCACATAGAAAGAGAGAGGAATGCACAAGAGATTCGATGAGGGGAAGGCTAGAGTGCTTGATTGAGATAACTATGTTAATATAAGTTAGTACTGCTATATGCAGAACTCAATATTGTTGAAAAGAAAAAGTATCATTATGGATTATTGTCAACATCACTGTTGAGTTGCAGAGGATAACATTTTCCTCGACACAACATCTTCACCCTAGTGGTTCAGTGAACAGGCTCGGGGGTCCCAAGGAAAGTGACTTGGATGTCTTCAGGAAAAGGTTGGGTGGAACGGGCTCCCTTGGGTGTTTGTTTCCCTCTTCAGTTAACAGTTTTTTATTGTCTCATTGTTTTTTATTTTTATATTTATTTCTGAACGTGTTTTTATGTATCATGAATTCTAGATTTGTTTCAGCTAGTATAGAAGATAATTATCAATCTGATTCTGTACCGAGATTGAAGGAATAGATTAGAAATGTAGTATGATTGAATAAAATACTTCTCTATATTTTTCCACACACAGTTAAGTGCCATACTCTAGTACATAGAAGTTAATTTATAAATAGATCATAATGATTGAATATCATAGATAGAATTTGTTTTATGAAGATCTGTATTAGCAAAAATACTCTAATTTAAATGCAACAAAATACTACTTATTTATAAGACAGAACTGTTAACAAAAACTCTAGCAGTTGTTGCATAAACAGAAAGCAAAGTCTACTTTATATTTAACATACTATATTCATATACAGAAGAGAAGTGAACCCTAGGTTTTTACATGTACATTATATAAATAAAGTTACTCTATCAAATCAATTCAGGACTTAACAAAAAACAGAGTAACTATACAATCATAGTATCTAGTCCAGGAAACAACTCTTATTGAATCCTTATAGTTTCAATAGTAAAATAAATCATCTTCACATACAGAGTTTTCTACCTGCGTATAAGAGTATCCATACATATACTTGTGCATTATTAAACCATAAGCATAATACATCTTTTCATCACATAGTATCAACATAAAAGTAATTTATACAGAGATTTCTATATATATAAAAATAAGCTGAGTCATTTACTTTACTGGAGAAAGATGCTATTCTAATAATAATCATAAGAATTATTCAAGGATAAAACCCTGTACTCAATAACCAGTCATAAGACTGTAGGGTTTCGCGCACAAGTTCCAGAACTAAAACTAGTTATGTTTCACAACATAGAATCAAGCAACAAAATGGGTTCAAGCCATGATAGAGGGCTCACCCAAGTCTAAATTATTTACACATATATAACTACAACGTGAAATTTAAAGGAGTCATACAAGACCCAAGTTCGAGACCTGTAAGGGCTCACCCAAATGGGTCAATGCAAATATTACGAGCTAGCATCATTTATAAACAACATGAATGGTACAAGTATCCAGTATAAGTTATACAAATAATAAGAATTAAGCTAAACCGTGATGCAAGTGAAAACGCATGTACAATCTGGATGGGTATCCATATAAACAGAGTTCAAGGGATCGAGTCTCGACTTGCCCAGACTTGATTTTTTTAAAAGTATTAAATCTCTTTTGTAAATTTTATTTTCGTAAACAAGATTAGGGTTTTAACCCTGTAAACATGTTCATAACTGGAAAAGAAATTACCAACAGAGTTAAAAGTCAGGGCTTATGCCCGAAAGTAAAAGTTAAAAATAAATAGCAAGTAGACAGGGTTAATCGAATTTCATTTTAATATTGTGCATAATTCCTTTATAAAATACTTTGATAGGAAAATCAACCGACACAAAGGGTTTTAAAACCCAGAAAATTATATGCCATTACATCCAACCAGAATACACATTAGCCATTCAAAAATGCAGTCATAACCTAATTTACAGAGTTACAATAGGGGCTAGGATAATGCCCAGAATCGAATCCCATGAACTATTAACTTACACACATAACACATTTCATTTTATTTCAGAGTCGTAGCTCGAGAGCATATATAAACCATTTCAAGTTTGTACACACAACCCTTTTCACCAAAATGGAAATACCATTAATAAATTTAAGGGAAGCGTTGAGAAACCAATGCGATCAAAGAGCTCAAGGGTTCAACCCTCATCATTTTACAAAATGTCATACGGCTTCTAATTGTAAAAGTAAACTGTAAAAACCAAATACAGGTGGTAACCTCATCTCAGCAAAGTACTGACTGGCATCGTTGCCCTACCATCACCATCTACATAAAGAGTCATGACTCATAAATTTGAGAGAACCGCTGAGGCTTACCAGGGCCTTCTTCGAAACCACAATGGAGTAGTTTCCCAGGAGTTAGTTTAAAGCTCAACCGAGAGGAAACCCTGTCACTCCACATTAAACACCAACAAGTCAAATGAGTTTAGAAATGGTATAAAAGAACTATAAAGAAAACCAACAAATCACTCTACATTGTAAATTGATGGCTTACCTATAGCAGGTTCCATTCAGCTAAGCCTCCATCTGTAACAATGAATCCACCATTGAAACCCTAGAACATTGCATAAAGCATTCAAACCCTAACATCTCGGAAGGCTGTTAGCCTCTACCACCAGTGTTGAAAAAGGAGCAAAATGAAAGAGCTAGCGAGGGTTTGGTAGTCTTTCAAATGCATGGTTAGGGTTATCCCAAAACCCAAAGTCATCACGTTTTCCTTGCCACGAGGATCTGCCAATGGGCATTCCACCACGGTCTTATTAAATCAACATTTAAGTCTAAATCCGCCTCCTGCCAATGCAGAGTTCCACTATGTTACAAATCTTGGCCTACGTTGGATAAACTAGATAGTCAGGTTGCAATAGCCTCCTAATGACCTTACACATTCATGTTATAAGTTTACATATGTGGTTGTGGGATAATGACCCTGCCACATTTAATTAAACCATGCATAAAAATTATAGTGAACGGAATCAATTATAATATGTGATAAACCATGATCATAATACAATATAACTGAAAACAATAATGTATGAATAACTTGGAATGGGGATTTCATCAACCCATAGTAAGTTGCATATAGGATGCACTTATGTTATGTTTAAGATAAATATAAATCCTATACTATATACATTTAGGTCTTACCCTAAGTAGCAAGAAGACCTTTTATAAGTACGTCTTTAACACCAAAGTCTAGATTAAATACAACATTGACATACAACAATTCTATTCGCCAACTGAATATTTCACTCTCACTTGTAATCTGTACAAAGGTAGTAAGAGCGTTAGCTATAAAATATCTAAGTAAGCCCCAGGGTACCCATAAGACCCCTTCAACACAAAGGAAACAAACAATTAGTATCCATTATCCAAATTATACACAGTAAGAGATAAACAAACGAGAATGTATTAAAATATTCAGACAGTAAAGTTGAGATATAAATATTCAATAAATGTTATATCATTGAATTCAGACAGTAGCATGTATTAAAAGATAGTTATGACAAAGTAAAGAAATTAAATCATGTAGACGAGGCAAGGAATTTACAATACTGACAACGGTTGAAGCATGTGTCGTCATATGCATAACTGAAATGTTATTGAAAGGAGTAAACTATCATTTTCATACTTTCCGCATAATGAATACTAGCATTTATTACGGAAAATAAAATTTTATTTTTTTTGTAATTTTTGGGGATGTTATAGTGCTAGTGTGGTGAAATAGTTCTATCCAAAAATGTCTAGTGAAAGTTGCATCGCGATCTGAGAAAATGGAAGAAGGGATTCCATGAAGACAAAATATTTGGTCTAGGGAAATCTGTGCGACTAAGGAGGCGATATAGGGATGGTTGAGGGAACAAAAATGACTATATTTGGAGAGGCGATCAACCACAACCAAAATCATTGTCTTCCCTCCATATTTAGGGAGCCCTTCAATGAAATCCATAGAAATATCTGTCCAAATCCATGTAGGGATGGGAAAGGGTTCGAGCAATCTTGGAAGGAGGGTCGTTTCACCCTTGTTGCACTGGAAGGTATCACATTCAGCCACCATCTATTGAATTGTCCTTTTAATTCCCTTCCAAAAGAAGTTACATTGTGCCCACTCATACGTTTTGAGGAACCCATAGTGCCCTACCGATGGAGAAGCATGGAGTTCATAGAAGACATCCTGTTGAATATATGTGCTCTGGGGAAGCACTAGACGACCCTTGTATCTCAGGGAAGAACCATCCCAAGATTAATGCGGTACAACAATAGGGTTGTTGGACAACCGTTGGATGATTTGAGATAATGAGGAGTCATTGACATAGCCCTGCTGAAAATATTGCAACCAATTTGGAACATGCATAGAAATAGCTGAAAGAGAAACTTGGTCATCAAATGTATGAGAAAGAACATCCGCCACAAGATTGTCCTTTCCCTTCTTGTAAGTGATCTCATAATCATAACCCATGACTTTTCTAACCCATTTTTGTTGTGCTGGGGAGGAGATCCGTTGCTCTAGGAAAAATTTCAGACTCTGGTGATCAATCTTGATGCAGAAATGATTCCCTAATAGGTATGGCCTCCACTTTTGTATTGCATGAAAAATAGCCATAATTTCCTTCTCATATGTAGACGCGACTAAATTCTTACCGGAAAGGGATTTGCTGGTGAACTCAATGGGATGTTCATCTCGAAGGAGAACAACACCAAGTCCATTGTCGCAAGCATCACTCTAAATAGTGAAGGGCTTGGAAAAATTGGGCATAGCTAGAATAGGTGTAGTACACATAGCTTGTTTCAGTTTTTCAAATGCACACTCAGTAGCTTGTGTCCAAGTAAAAGCATCCTTTTTCAATAGAGTGGTTAATGGAGTTTCAATATTCCCGTAATCCTTGAAAAACTTGCGGTAGTATCCATTAAATCCCAAAAAACCATGAAGGCTCTTGAGTGTCTGAGGATGTGACCAATTTTTCATGGCATCTATTTTGGAAGGATCCATGTGAACCCCTTGTGCTGAAATAATATGCCCGAGATACTCTACTTCCTCCTGTCCAAAATCACATTTAGACTGTTTGGCATGGAGATGATGATCAGAGAAAATTTGCAGTACAAGATCCAGATGTTGGAGATGCTCAGCCCATGTTTTACTATAGATGAGGATATAATCAAAGAAGACCATAATGAATTTCCGCAAGTAGGGCCGAGATATTTTATTCATCAATGCCTGGAATGTGGAAGGAGCATTAGAGAGGCCAAAAGGCATGACCAGAAACTCATAGTGGCCATCATGTGTGCGGAAAGATGTTTTAAGGATATCATCTTCATGAACCTGAATTTGGTGATACCTAGAACGAAGATCCAACTTGGAGAAAAAATGAGCACCATGAAGCTCATCAACAACAGGAATTGGAAACTTATCCTTGATTGTGAGGTGATTAAGTGCTTGGAATTCAATGCAGAGGCGCCATGACCCATCTTTTTTTAGGACAAGAAGAACTGGTGAAGAAAATGAACTGGTACTAGGGTGAATAATACCTTGCTTCAGTAAGTCCCAAATGAGCATCTCAATATCCGTCTTTTGGTGAAAGGGGTAGCAATAGGGCTTGATGTTGGGAGGAACGCTTCTAAGAAGAAGTAGAATACAATGGTCCTCTGGTATTGAAGGTGGAAATGCCACTGGTTCAACAAAGACACATGCATATCTATCCAAAATTTGATGTAGATCCAAAGGTAGTGGAGACCACTAATGGTTGCATCTAAATGGAATGGAGTTGAGCGATGAAACCATGTGAATTATTCTTAAGGAGATTTTCCATGCGATGTGAACTGATGATGCTGAGAGACCCTGGTTGTAATCCCTTCAATGTGTGTTTTTTCCCATTGACTAAAAAATGCATCCAAACTTCAACAAAATACCATAAGATGGGGCCAAGTGTGCATAACCATTGAGTGCCCAAAACCACATCACATCCACCTAAGGGCAAGGAAAACATGTCGGAGCGCAGGTTATAATCTTCAATAGAGATATGAACATTGTGACACTTCCCCTTGCAACGTAAGGTGCCCTCATTGGCAATCATGACTTCAAAGTTGGAGCAAGGATGGACAAAACAATCATCTTGTTTGGAAATTCAAGGTTCAATGAAGTTATGAGTGCTACCATAATTAATGAGTACTATAAGAGGGATATTATCGAAGTAACCCTTGAACCGTATTGTCTGTGGGGTGGTGACTCCGGCTAAAGCATGGAGAGATATCTCTGGGTGGTCATCTTGAGAAGGAGGGTCAACAGGAGACTGCTGAATGTTGACTTGATCATCTACTGTATCATGATATTCTTCACAAATTTCAGTTGCAAATGGAGAAATCCACATCCAGGAGATAGATATTTTGCTCAACACATCTATGTCCCTGAGTGAATTTCTCATCACAATTATAACAAATCCCTTTTTCTCTACGTGCCTGCATCTCTGCTTTAGACAAATGCTTCATAGGAGTTTCTCTAGGAGCTGGTGTGATGGGAGGTCATTGGGAAACCATATTTCTAAATGGAACAAAAGAGGATTTGGAGCGTTTTTGGGATATGATCTTGTACTCCACTAATTTAGCCAACCCTAGGGCTTCCATCATTGTGGTGGGACAGAACATTTTAACCTCAAATCGGATTGCATCCTTCAGACCACTGAAAAAACAACTACTGTAGAATTCATCAGGAAATCCTTCTATGTGATTGACCATTTTCTCAAATCATGTCTGATACTTTCTCACAGTGCCAATTTGGCGAAGTTTAGTGAGTGCTCCTATGAAGTCATCAAAAGCACTAGGGCCAAATCATTGCAAAAGGAGTTGAAAAAAATATGTCCATTTTGGCTCTTCATGAGCCTTGATGTACCAGCAGAACCATTGAAGGGATTCAT
The DNA here is from genome assembly GCA_027924585.1 of Larix kaempferi. NCBI lineage: Eukaryota > Viridiplantae > Streptophyta > Pinopsida > Pinales > Pinaceae > Larix > Larix kaempferi. Next base: position 10,592,568 of record BSBM01000267.1, on the reverse strand, counting down.
GTTCGAAATGAAAGGATGAAAGTGGAACGTTGTTGACATCAAAAGGATTATCAAGACTAAAATATTGTTCTTCCCGGTATAGTCATCCAATCGGACCATCACAATTGAAGCAAGGAAAATCAAGCTTTGGCCCACGAAATTTGCTGGAAGAAGAGAACCCAGTGTCTGCAGAAGACTCTGGCTGTCATGTATTGTTCATGGATGAATGCTGAAGATGGAGGCCGAGAATTTTTTCATCCATATCTTGGGGTTTGGTCTTGAGGGATGCAAGTTCTTACTCCATGTTTTTTTCTCCTACGCAGGTGACAACCATAACCAGTATATTTTTATTTTATTTAAGGGGAGAATGGGTATAAAAAAAAACAAAAACTTCTTTAGTAAAGGAAAATTTGGATCTGTGAAAAAATCTGATGGGTAATTGGGGTTTGATTAGGTTTTGGACACTTTCTAATGGATAGGGAAGCAGAAAATGGGGATTTCAGAAGCGAGGTGAAAAAATATGAAATTTTTTCCAAGAGAGACAAAGAATCAGAAATAGGAAATGAACACTGTGGAAAAATTTGAAGGCGATTGGGTGAAATCAAAGAAGTTATGGAAAACCCTAAAAATAGACAGATGTGGGATTTCTGGATTTGAGAAGTGGAATTTGGGATAGGGTCCTCAGGAAGTAAATGTGCATAATGGAAGTGCAAGGGTTCTAGTGAATTTTCAAGAGAAACGAAGCTAAATCAAAGAAGATATGTCTCGAAATTGATCTTCAACAGCTTAGAATTGATCTACAATGGCTCTGGATAGATGCAATCTGCTATTATGAGTTGGCAATAGATATGGACACCAGGTATGCTCGACTTCCTAAAGGTTCAGCGGATTCACTCGAATACCAATGATATCTAACATCTTGCGTATTGGGGCAATACCCCTCACTCCACGGCTCAGGTAAAAATGATAACCGCTTTGTCACAAATGACAGCTCTTGGTTTACCTCACGGGTGGGAACTAGTCAATCAGGTAGGGTTTGTTTCCCATTTCGCTGGTAGGTCCTCTCAATGGGACAGCTACTTTGGGGTTCTTGTGGTACTCCTCACAATGAGTTTTAGGGCTATGCCCAAGTACTTCCCACAGTTAAGTGGAGAGGGATTATTCCCGGATCCAAACCTGCAATTGACAAGAACAATACAGATGTAAAGAAAAAGAACTACTGCAATAATCACAGTTCCTAGAAGCCACTATGAAAAAAAATTTGGCAGAAATTCCACCTAGAGAGCCCAAGAAAGTGCTCTGATACCATATGGGGGGAACCTCCAGCAATTAAATGATGAAAAATGCATGATATATCGGAAATAACAGAACATGGAAGGGATTTATTGATCGCAGGCCACTTCGAGGGGGAAACCTCCTTTGAGCAAGCTCAATATAAATAACTTGTGGATGACTTCATTGGCCTCAACACGTACTTATGTACTAAGTCTAATCTAAAAAACTATTACTCCCCATGAATGTGGGATAATACAATATACTCACGAGGCAGCTTACAAAGCATATGCATCCAACAACAATATACTAACAAAGTAAAGAGAAGGGTTGACACGGGTTCCTAACAAGGATCTTAGTCTATGATTGAGGGGTTGGTTGGGAGGAGAGCGGTTTCCCACACGTGGTTTCAAAGTTGTTGTTGATGGACATCCTGCTCACTTCAAAGGTACAACTGTAAGTTTACTTATGGATTTAGGTATGAATTCTTGATTGTCCCTCGCTTTTCTATCAATGTTTGGAGAATTTATTTTCGGATGAGATAATCATTGGGTTTTCGAAATTAATTTAATATTCTAAGAAGTATATTATTTGTGTTTTTTCCTTTATTGTGAGATTTTGGGCCTTACAGTGTGTGTGTGCACGCTATCATGGTTACCCATGTTATGCAAATGTTTATGATATGTAGTACAACATTCATTAGTACTTATAACATCATCATTGAATTTAATGTTGAGCCTCATTATCTATTTATTGAAATGGGTGGATTCTATGGTATAGAATTGAGTGTTGATTCTAGATCACAAATGGAATCTAAAAGCCTACCACACTTTTATTTATAATAGTGTTTGTACTTTCATAATTTTATGGTTGAGTAAAAAATTCTTTCAATGTGGCATGTCTTAAGTGATTATGAAATGAAAATAGAATCTAGAAAACTTACCATGCCTCTACTTACAAATGTGTTTATACTTGCATCGACATTCTTTGGTTGAGTAAAAAAGTTTCTTTCAATGAGGCACTTCTCAATTGATTTCTAAAAAAGAATATATTGAAAGCCAAATTAAGTGCCCTATTAAAAGAAGAATTTTGATTCAATGAGAGAATTATCCAGACCTACAAACTCTATTGTGAATGGAAGTGGTTATGTTTTGGAATCGAATGAGAAGTGCATTGTTGAAAGAGGATTTTTTTCTCAATGAGACAATGATGCAAATACAAAAAGATTTCTGAATAAAGGTGTGGTAAGACCTCTAGACTATCTTTGTGTTTCATACTCACTTCAAAAGTGCCCCGTTGAAATATTTTTTTGACTTAGGTAGTGTTGATGCCTGGAAAAATCCTTGCACCGATAGTAGGGATTCTCTCCAATAAAAATTCCTAGCTAGACTATTCACTGTTTGGAATGGGGAATTCGTTCGGTTAATGGTCCGGCTACCGTAGAATGTAGTTTGAATTTAAATTTACCGGTTGTGTCTCGGTTCGCTATTTATGTTTTATATTTGGGGATGCAAATGTAAAATGCTCCAACTTGATCCACGGGGGGTTCACTAGTGAGGCAATATCATATCACGTCCATTCATATTGGGGGGTTGAATACTCTTAAAAACCTCAAAAATATATTGCCCCGTATTAAGGGGTCAAGGGGGTTTTTTTATTTGACATAGTAATATAAATATTGGGGGTTATTTTATTTGGGAGTGTTGAGGAATAACCTCCAAATCGTGGGATGGATTCATACGTCCAAATCACGGTCTCAATTCATACCCACCTAAGACTTAAGGACCTTCCATTTTTATTTGATATTGCTTATGATCCTAAGTTTTGAATAAATTTGATAATAGTGTACCAATGATAATATCGATGGAAGTCTCTTTGGATTATTGTCCTTGAGCAATGTAACATCCCGATAATTTCATAAAATTTAAAAAAAAATTATACCAGCATTAAATGTTAAAATTGTGATTGCGGAAGTAATAAATGCTTGTTAAGGCAGTATTAAATAATAAAGTCATTAATGTATATAACAATTTAACTACTATAAGATGGAGTTCTCCTTGACAAGGTACTGACAGTTTTAATTTCGGGATGGTGATGAAAGGGTTCCTGCGAGGTGCCCCAAGACTTACTTAGCTAATTAGCTAAAGCATTTGTACCTGTCCTTCTTGCGAATATTCGCAGGTAAGGATAACAATGACAAAACAATGTTTAAGAGTATTTATATTTTCCAATTAGTCGTCTTATTTGGTTAAAGAAATTATAAGTACCTCCTTGTTTCAGGTATGGAATTCTATCCAAGTTCTAAATGTATTATTTCGAAAAAAAATACAAGTTGCGGAAGTTAATAATATTTAAACAGGGTTCAAAAGTACATTATCTTGGTAGAAATATCTATGCTTAAAAATCTTAAAATTAATTACTAGATTTGAAGAATGAATTGCTAATATGATTCTGCCAATATTTTCCAATTCATGAAACCTTTTACTACCAGGTGAAACGATTGATGGACAAATTCAATTTGAACTTTATTCCTTTATTATAACATCAAGTTTCACTTACTATTTCAATGCTTGGTATTTTATTTAAGATAACTATGGTAGCTTCTACTTTCTCCATATATAATTTATATATATATGGATATAGTCTTGATATTTATAAAGTCAAAATCATATTTTATTTAAGAACATAATACAATATAAGTGTGGACCCTTTTTAACTATAGGGTGAACCATTCTAATGTGATATTGGTGCATTATTATAATAAACAACTTTTATATGGTTTATTGTAATAATATTACAATGTACCGATACTATTTTCTAACCTAAGTTCTAACTATCTAAATCTTATATGCATGCGATTATTACCAATACAAACTTTTGATTTATGTAATCATGTATTCGATGGTTAATACCATAGCGATGAAGTGATATACAATGCAATCCTGACCTTACTCTATGTATTGATAATGAACGACATTACACCAAGCATTAAATATGACACTGGTAAGGAAGTGATGGTTATTAATGTCGCTGCTGCATCGATCTGACAGGTTGATGGTGTCTCGTCCAAACATTAATGGTTCTGAACCAACTCTTTAGTGGAGTGTAATGATGTCTATCCACGTTGTCAAACCACGTGAAGCCTGGTTAACATGTGACTCACGAAATCGAACTATGCGTAGTGAACAAGTAGCTCTCCTCCGAACTGTACATGGGATTGACTCCTTGGCATGCAGCCTTGGCATTGTCGTAGCTGTTACAATAAATGAGGTATTTATGTTATGGTTTCTCGATTCTCAAAGCATCAGGCTATCACCTTCTCGCTCGTCGATCACAATAGATCTGGGTCGTTGAATGATAAACCCTAAATTCTCATTGTAAGTAATGTTGGAGGGTTTCTCAGTCTTCACTTTCACGTTTTGGAGTTAGAGTGTGAGGCCGACACGCTGCTAAAACTTAGGGTTAGCAAGTTTGCTTGGAGTTTGGAACCCGCGACCTCTGCGTTATTTTAATGGTGTTTTGCAGACCTGTAAGTGAATGCTCAGTAGTTGATACCACAACCTTGGTGTGGTTTCTATTTCAGGGTGAAAGTCTATTTTTACAGTGCTAGGGTTGGATCTTTGGCCTTTCCACTCAAGGTAATACGTCTCTATGTTCCATCATTGAAATTTGAGTTTTCATAAATCCTTTATTTTGATTCATTCTAATTTATTTAGATGTATGTTTCACTTGCAGGGTCAATCAAAGGTCTAACATCCAAGCTTGCTAGACAAATGAACGTCGAGGACTCCGCTGTCCTGGTAAGTCTCGGGTTCATCCATAACCCTGGACTCGTCGGAAGTTAAAACGTTTTTCTCAATAAAAGAGTTAGGTTAATCCGTAAGCAATGATAATGTTTAGGGAGCATAGTATAATTATATAACAGGAAACTCCAAAATATGGGCGTCATTACCCATAGGAACCCCAAGAAATCCGAAGTCAAACAACTCCGTCAACAACCAAAGCATAGTTAGTTATATATATGCTATAGGCTCTATTAGCCCGTAAAATCCATAACGTTGTCCTCAACCCAGCATTTTCTATTCAAAAGACAGGGTTTTAAACACTCTATGCAGAATCCCACGGTTGTAAGATTGTATGAAATACAAATCCTATTGAAATATAGTTGCGGAGGTCACTTACCGTAGTAGAGAATTAGCATCTCTCATTCTATATCTCAACGCGATTTTTCCCAAACTGAACAGGAATGCTGTATATATAATACACAAAATAAAAACGAGCTCTGTATGAGCTTTCCTCTCCCTCCCTATCCGCTGCAATGGTGATCTACCACTCATTATACAGAATAGGATTTTACCATTGTTCATCCAAGAATAAGCTAAAATGAACTCACGATTTTTAAATCAACCAAAGCAATTCTATCGATGATAGTGAAGAACATACTTCTCTAAATGAAGAACTAAACTACCTCAGATTATAGATCGTCGAACCCTCTACCAAGCAAAGTGTATGCATAGATGGGAAAATAGATCTCTGTATAGAAAACAATCTATGTCCAACGGAAATAACCATCAAGATATAAAAACGCCATCGTAAGCAGTGGCTAAAAAAAATAAGGATTCAAGATCCTCTCACTTGGAGAGATCGCTCCAAAATTGCACGCACAAAGGCAAGCTAAAAAAAATAGTTTTAGTAGGCGATAACCCGATTCGCTATCGCAGGACCGAAAAAAAAGTATGAACTAAATATATAACAATGTAATGAGTTCATAATGACCACTTAAATAAATAGATCTATCTCAAATCATATACATAACTCAACGTTTCTTAAAAATCCCTAGTTCAGATCTATAAGTTGAATACAGTTCAGAAATCGGATACAATACAAAATAAAATACTAGTGGATTAACCTCGCCACATTGTAAACTGAAAATATTTTACAATGGCATCTTCGCCATAGTACAGCTTGCAAGCTTTGCTTTAAAGGATTGAAAGTCATTTGACTTGGTATTATAATACTGGTTTTTAGTTACACAAGAAAATCCATCTTTTAGCACCACAAGTTAGCACCACTTATAGTTTGTGGTGTAAATGTGGTGGTATTGGCACCACTTACATTTATGTGGTGTTAAAGTGGTGTTATTAGCACCATTTATATTTTGTGGTGTTAAAGTGGTGGTATTAGCACCATTTATAGTTTGTGGTGTTAATATAGTGTCATATTAGTTAATATTATTGGAAATTGAGTTTTACCTTTATGAGAATTGACATGTTGGCAAATACCATAAAGTGGTGCTAATCTATTATTTTCCACATGGACATGTACACTTAGGATTTAATTGTGTGGATTTGCACCATAAACAAATTCACAAATAATTATTTTGAAAATAACTGAATTCAATATTTATTTATTTTTTCATCAATTAAAATAAATGATCAAATAAATAAGTTCAAATATTTATATTTAGAATATTTAAGCAAATAAATTCACGTGATTCATTTATGAGGTTTACACCACAAGCACAACAAGTTCAAAAAAAATATTTGGAAAATAGCTCAATTCATTTATTCATTTTTTATATTATTTAAACATATAAATACAATTGACACATAAATAAAAATAACTATTTTTAATTTATTAATATTATAAAGTAGTAATAAAATGATTTGAATTTAAATTTGATTATTCATTTGAGATATTTTTATCTTCTTAAATTTTTTTGATGGAAATTCGAATTATTATTAGGGTTTTAACACAAGACATGGGTCTTAGATCCATCTATATGATCAATGGAGGAAACCTCTAGCTAAGGGCCTAAAAGAAGCTTTTAGGAATCTAGTACCAAGAAAAACACCACAAAGGTCCCCACACATATTCCTAAGAGTATTCTTAACCTCTACGTATGGGCATTCACACTATTATAAGTTTTTAATCACTAGGGATAGGTCCAGTGGCCCTCAACATTGTTGTTGAACCCACAATTATAGGCCTTAGCCTAAAGGAATCCTAAGCATAAAGAAATGTAATGTTGTGAAATACCATATAGTGGGGCTAAACTCATATTTGTCACGTGGACATGTATACAAAAGATTTAATTAAGATGATTTGCACCATAAACACAACATCACAAATAATTATTTTGTAATAACTTAATTCAATTTTTTGCATTCAAATAAATGCCCATGATTAATTTATGAGGTTTTAAATGACAATCACAGCAAATTCAATTATTTGTTTTTATCACTATTTAAACCAACAAGCTCACATGATTCATTTATGAGGTGTTGCACCACAAACACAACAAGTTCACAAATAATTATTTTGTAAATAGCTCAAGTAAACTATTCATTTTCAATATTATTTGAAAGCAAATAAATATCCATGATTCTTAAATTTGACAAATAATTAAATACAACCATTTTTAATTTATTACTATTATAAAATATTAATAAAAATGATTTGAATTGAAATTTCATTATTTGATAGGACATATTTTTATTGATATTATTTAATTTTCTAATGGATATTAATATCATTACAAGGCTTTGTGCACAAGGCATGGGTCTCAAATCCTTGGAGATGTTCGAGGGAGGAAACCTCTTCCTTGGGCCCTAAATGAATATTTTAGGAATCTAGGACCAAGAAATATGATCAACACACACATATATTCCTAAGAATATTCTTAACATCTATGCATGGATATTAATTGCATTATAAGGTTTTGATCACTGGTGATAGATCTATTGACCCATAACCTAGTTAAGAGAAGAAACCTAGGCCTTGGCCTAAATTGAACTTCTAGGCATGTAGGAATAATAATGATTTGTCACACTAACACAAATGACTTTTTGAGAAGATCTATGGCCTTATAATAGGCATAATGGGGGGAGTTGGAGGAACTAAAACTAGGTATAAGTCTTTAGGGCATAGAGATGATTAAGGAAGGAACCTCATGCCTTGGACCTTAGAGGAAACCTCTAGGCATATAATATTAATAAGTATACCTTGAAACACCACATAAGGACTCCTAAGGCTATCCTTTGCTTGATATTGGGGGTATGAATGTAAGTAAGAGGTTTTTTTTAAGCACTATATATGGGTGTTTAGGCCCTTAACATGTTTGAGAGAGGAAACCTAGGCCTTATTCCTTTGTAAAATATTTTGTGCATTCAAGGAAAAATACAACAACTCAAAGCACTACACATGATATATCGGGGTTATTGTTTACCTTGTAAAATATTTTGTGCATTCAAGGAAAAATACAACAACTCAAAGCACTACACATGACATATCGGGGTTATTGTTTACCTCTAATTAAGGAAAAAACACCATTATGATTTTTTTGTTGGTATGCACGAGTCTTAGGTTTTTCTATGATGTCATAGGAGAAAACTTGGGCCTTAAACCCTAAGGGAAGCTTTAAAACACACCCATAAACTCCAAACACTTTCCTTGGCATCTGAGCATTCATATAAGTGACACTAGGTATGCAAACATTAGAGATACTCATGAGAGGAACTACAGGAACTAGGCCCTAAATGACAGTTTTAGTCATATCGGGCTAATAGCAATGACTCAAACTATCACTTAGCAGATCATGCAATGGATAAGATATATATCATTATTCTCAAAGCGGGATATGGGTGGAAATATGTGGTTTTGCGTACTAGCGATGGGCCTGAGTAAATAATTGGGGACGAAATTGAAAGAATTATACCCTAACATAATATTATTGAGGTAATGGGCAATGATCAAGACCATGAACCATAACGTACACCATTTAAAGTTGATATTTGACATAATAGTTGGATATGAGCATAATCAAGAGTTTTTGCATAGAGGGATGGATCTCAAGTCCTTTATTGGAGTCATAAAAGTAAAGCAAGAGCCTTATGTAGGTGTCCCAAGGCCTTCGTAATGATATTACATAGAATATGAACATGACTTTATCCCTAAAGAAACCATTAAGGCATCCAAATACATTGAGACACTATGTATCTAGGTCTTATGGCCTTTTAGCCTTAGATAAGATCAATGGAGGAGACCTAAATATCGACCACTAAAAGAATCTTCTAGCCATCCAGGGCTAAGAAGGTTTCCTCCAACAACAACACATGGTTAGTGGAGGATACCTTAACCTTTTCCCCCAAAGGAAGCTTGTAACTATCTAGGGGTAAGAATTTTTCCTCCACCAACCATACACAATCTCCTAGTTGTATAATTGGCCTATGATTGAGGATGTTGTTATAGTTAGGTGGTGTTAAGTAACTTGCACATGTATTAAGCCCATGGAATTATGTTCCATGGAAGAAGACCATGTTAAATATAGTCATAAGAGGAAGAAAGGAGGCTTATGTAGATGTCCTAAGGACTTGGTAATAAAATTCAAGGGAATAATACCATGTCTTTGGCCTTAAAGACACCATTGATTCATCCATATATGTGAACAATATGTTGAACAACTATGCATGACTTTCTCGAGGTATCCATGGTGCCATGTATCTGGGTATTTTGGCCTTAGTCCGTTTGACATGGCTAGTGGAGAAGACTTTAATTTTAATCCCATCTTTCCTCCACCATCCACACATGGCCGCTTGACGGTATCATTGCCTTATGATTGAAGTTGATAGTGACATTAGGTGGTTTTCAGTAGTAACTATGTGTCATGGCGCCTTAGGAATAATGTTATAAATAAGAAGACTAGTTTTGCAAACTAAATAAATTGTTGTGGTATCCACAGCTATGAACAATGCCTCGACGAACCATGCATGACTTCATAGGGGTACCCATGGCACTATGTAACTAGGTTTCTATTCGTGTGGCTTTAGATGTGGTCAGTGGAGGACACCCAGTCCTTGATCTCGAAAGGAATCTTCTATCCATCCAAGTCTAAAGAGGTTGCCTCTAGAAACCACACATGGTCTCTTGAGTGTATCATTGGCCTATGATTCATGATGTTGGTTCTATTAGGTGGATTTCACTAGACAATAGGTGTATTAAGGTATTATGAATCATGTTCAAAGGAAGAATACCATGCCTTTATCCCTACAGAATTCATTGAGGCATCCAAATCCATGAACACTACCTCAAAGCAACATGCATGACTTTGTAGGGGCATCTATGGAACTATGTATCCAGGTCTTGTGGCCTTGGGGACTCAGACATGATTAGTGGAGGAAACCTAAACATTGGGGTCTAAAGGTATATTCTAGCCATCTAGGGCTAAGTAGGTTTCCTCCACCAACAACACATGGCTTGTTGAGCATGTCATTGGCCTATGATTGAGGATGTTGGTGCCATTAGGTGGCTTTTTAGTATTATGTAGGTGTCCTAAGGCCTTGGGAATGAAATTCTAGGGAAGAATATCATAAATTTGGCTCGAAAGAAACCATTGAGGCATCCAAATCCATGAGCAATGCTTCAAAGCACTACACATTACTTTGCATGGGTATCCATAGTGTTATGTTTCTAGTTCTTATGTTATTGGGGATTTGTACATTGTCAATGGAGGACACATCAACTTCAATATCTAAAGCAATATTCTAGCCATCGAGGGACAAGAATGTTTCACTCACCAACAACACATGGCCTCCTAAGGGTATCACTATCGTATGATTGATGATGTATATTCCACTAGGTGGTTTTGAGAAATATTTGCATGTCCTAGGGCCTTGGAAATAAATTTCCAAGTAAGAAGAACATCCCTTTAGCACTAAGGAAACCATATAGGCATCCAAAGCCATGAATAATGGCTCGAAGCACTATGCATGACTTTGTAGGGGTATCCATGACACTATGTATCAAAAACTTAGGGACTTCGGAGCCTTGGATGATTTTCAACAATATGTATGTGGAAAGATGTAAAATAAGCTTTTAGGAATGCAAGCCTACGAATTATAGTTCAAACCACCACACATGACCTATCAATAACATCCATGATCACTATGTGGGGATATAAATGCAATTAGGAGGTTAACAATAATAGCTATGAGTCTCAAGGCTCTGCACATGGTTAAAGGAGGAACCCAACTCTAAGATTTTCATAGGATTATAACACAAAGTTAAGCTAGAAATCATCCAATTTAAGTAGATAATCTTTAAATTCTCCTCAAAGATAAAATTGCATCTTCTTCAAATTGTTTAGGAAGAGATGAGAAAACACAAAGTCAGGGGATTGTTCATTATATGGAATCCGAACTACCTTTATAGAATAAATATAACTGAGCTATATAATCCTTAATACATTGGAGATTCATTTTGAATAGAACTAGGGGCTTGTGATTCACACTAATATTATCGGGTATGAGAGGATAATAATAAGATCCCTTAGGATACCCATTGATGATAGGATAAATGATCATTGAAATAGTCTAAAAAATGAGAAATACATTAAATATTTTTTCTACCTAAGCCTCACCAACCTAGTTGCTTCTCTTGATAGCATTTAACACATATTGGGTTATGTCAATTAGCCCCACCTCTCCCCCCTTGCAACTAAAGTATTATGTTGGGGGGATCTTCCTATTCTCTAACCATGAGCTCTACCAATAAGGGTTTCTTCACCCATGCCTAATACTTTGTTTAGTTAAACCTCCACTCTAATGACCATGTTGGATTTCTATATTTTCACCATGTTTTTTTAGCCTTGTCACATTAATAACTTTCCACTACTTGTACAGAGGGGGATGTATCTATGCTTTGAGTGAGAAGAGGAGCATTAGAATGTTCTGTACCGTAGAGTGAGGACTTGTACAGATGAGCCACGATGAAGCCATCGTAATATTGTATTTAAGCATGTATACCATTTCCATACAATGAAACACCTTTGTCACCATGTGGGGAAGTCCCTAGAACAACATGTGAGGCAAAGCACGAGGCTTACTAATATAGAACTTGTCCTAATGGTTCTTTTGGACAACATTTTGGATCATTTGTCATGTGTTCTACCTCCACTTGGACAACCTCATGTGCTAGTCAGGATTTGCTTGATCCAAGGATTTTCTACAAGACTTCTCATAAACAAAGCCTTCTTAGAGGTAAAAATCTATTTATAATTGGTTACTTCAAAATTTATAACTATACTTATGATTGTTACTTCAAAATTTATAACTATATTTATTACCATTTTTTATTGTACACATTATAGAATGAAAAATTTTAATAAATTATTCAATAACTATTATTTCTTAAATTGTAATAATTCATTTTTTATGTCTTAAATTTTTTGTTTAGATTTAAATTATACAACTTTTTAAGATGAATGAAGATTTCTTTGAAAACTTCAAAAAATAGGAGTTAGATTTTCCTCCATCTTAAGAAAAAAATTACATGAGTTTCTAAAAGTAAAAATGTTAACTCATTTTCCCTCCATCTTAAAAAGAAAAATTACATTTTCCCTCCATCTTGAAAAGAAAAGTTACATGTGGTCACGTAGAAAGCCAGCTAGGCCATGGTACATGGAGAGCTCTGTTTCCTTGTTTGTTCTCATTTTCATTTTGGCGCGTCTTGAATTTTCCTTCTGTTAGGGTTGTTAGGGTTTGGAGTGAGTATTATGGTGAAGAGATATTGTACTGGTATACTTTACTTCGGTTCCTCTTGATTCATGGCCTCTCATTTCCAGGTTTTATCTCTATTCAGTGGTTCTTATTTTACCTTTTACATATGCTATTATCATTCTTAGTTCGATTCCATGCCCTTATGTATTTCGTTTAATGTAGACCGCCATTATCAATGGAGTTGACTATGGCTATGATCACAACTTTTTTTTGAGGTGAACAAGCCCACGGCCAACATCCCCAAAATGGGTATGATTAAATCTTTATTTTAACTCTGCTGGGTATTAACCCTCTTTTACTTGCTTATGCAAGCAAATACTTCACCCATATCTGGTTGAATGCGACTTGAGTCACAGGTATGATAATTGCATTGTTTAATGTTTCTATAAAATTGGGATGAATACATTCTATTTCTAGGATTCAGTATTATGTTCATACATGGGTTTGATACAAAGCTTCCTTATGCGTATAACCCTCGATGTAATCTGTACAATCCCTTTATTATTTTTAATACCCTCGCCGCTTTAGCTCTGCCTGGTATTTCTTGGATTCAGTATTATGTTCATACATGGGTTTGATACAAAGCTTCCTTATGCGTATAACCCTCGATGTAATATGTACAATCCCTTTAATTTTTTTAATACCCTCGCCGCTTTAGCTCTACCTGGGTTTAATGACGAGTAATACATTTCTTTTGAGGTGATTGTATGTCTATTTATTAAGTATGAAAATACCGTTGCCGTGAACAATGGGTGGTTAAAGAGAAATAATGGGTACCCATAAACATAATTGTATGAAGAAACATCTTAGTGTCTTCTTGTTTCATTCTTATAAGGAAATATTAGTCTTAAATACCTGCTGCAATCCTACATTAAAGCTGCAATTTTGGGCTTCAAAATCATTTCCAGATCTTCAAAGCTTCTTGCTAGATGCACTTCATCAAGACTGTGCTGAAAAGTTCCGTTGCCAATATTAGCCATCTGCAAGAGAATATTTATTGTAGGATCGATTCTAAACATAATTGTATGAAGAAACATTCCAGGGTCTTTTTGTTTCATTTTGTTGACATAATATAGAGGATCACATCCACCATTATTTCCCCCATCGCTCAAAAACAAAATCATTGGTCTTTTGCTCTCAGTTGTAGGATCTGTTGATGATTTTATCATCATCTTCTCCGCCATTTCCAACCCTCATGAATAAACAGTTCCTCCATATGCGTCATAATCAAGAAGCAAATCAACAACATCATCCCTCATTGCTTTCATCTCTACAGCTACAACTGTGTTGTAGTCAAAGAGAATCACTGACACCGAATCATCAGATACCGCCCTCAGACGAGTTCTTATAAATCTCAATATCGCATCATACACACAACCAAGCCTACAATCATGCAACGGCGAAAACATGGACATTGATGGCTTAATATCCGACTGGTCCATGGAACCAGATTTATCAATAACAAAAATGACATGATGAGAAACATTCTTGGAATGATCACAGCAAAAATGATGACCATCATCCGTTATATAACCCACAGAACTGACATTCGATCCACTTCTTTCAATCGGAGCATGCCAAAGTTTCTCAGTGCAATAAGATTTTTGAACTGTGCTAGCCTTATTTTCTGAGAGCTCTTCATGCTCCTCCGATCTGCAATAATGATTGCAAAGACCAAACTCGTTCTTTTCTTCTACATTGCATGGATCAACGAACCTAATATATTTCCAGTAAGTTTCATGCGTCATCTCATCCTTGGGAACATCCAGGTAGGGACCATATCTCTTAGTTTCATGCCTGGAGCCATCATAGAGTTTGCTGGTACAGTTTTCTGGGCAAAGAACCAAACGAATGTGGCCCCTGCCTTGTTTCCTACAATGCATATTGCACATTTCTGCCAACCCTGTTTTTCCCATGTGTACTTCTAGTCATCAATGTCAATCTCTTCGGTCTCTGAAATAAATTTAGCCCATCTCACATTTCCATGAACTGTATTGTGCAAGCCAGGATGATCGCCGGGAAGTTAGCAGAAATAACCACACGCAGGACATCTGATGTCACAATAATGTATGGCGTCCTCTTTATTTGTATGAACGTGGGATCCTTCATGAGTCCTCTTAAAGGTTGGGATGAGGATACAACAATCTTTTCGTAGACCGTTCTGCTCTGATACATGTTCATACTCGAAGGACTGTCTACTCCCTTGGAACTCTCGCGTTTGGCGAACTAATTCAGTATAAATTTCACATATTCTTGGCACCTCACATTTCTCAGGGAAAACATGCTCATTCCCACATAGATGCTCTGCATCTTGTTTCAATTCATGAAAATGGTCTTTATGGCCGCATGTTCTCGTACAACCCTTCACGACACATGGACTCTAACAATATCTTTCATGGAGAGCATGTCTATCATGATCTCCAAACTCAATTGGGACAACGCATTGGTTCTCGCAACTTGGAAGTGAACATTTTCTCTTGCACATGTGTTGGGGAGAGTTGCACTTATGTAGCCCCTCATGCCCAAGTTTCATAGAGCACAACTTATTACAATTGGATGACTTCCTAAACAAGTCACAAACTGCAGAGCAAGTGTGATTTTTCATTTTATAGTCATGCGGGCCTTCATGCCCTGCCAAATCTCTGCAATCTTCCACTGAACTCCTGGCATCGTCCATGGTGCAAAAGGTGCACTTTTCTGAACATACATGGCTACCCATGCAAGAATGTGAGGAGGCATGGCCTTTTTCTAGCACACATCTCCAATAGCATTCAAAGCATTTACAACCACAAACAGAGAGCCTTTGTTTCATTTATGCGATAGCCGCAGCTGCCTCTAACTGCAATTTTTGCACCTCATCAGCAACAGAAAAATCCACGGTGTTTGATATCAACCACTGTTCAACTCGGTTTCGCCTTCGCTCTGCCAATGCACACAAAAACGTTTCGAAAACAGAGTGCCACCATTCACAATAATTTCCTCTCCTCAATACAAAACACTCTAATATTGACCTGAGCTGAGATATAATGCTTCCGACAACTTTAGTTTGTCCTTGTGAAGGTGCCAACTCTAACCCAGTATTGGGGAAATCAAACGTGAACTGCTCCACAGCCACTGGAGAGTCTGAAACTTCTTCATGTGAATCGAAATTAACTAACATTTGGATTTCCCCTATGCCAGGGAGGCATCCTCTACTTATAGCAGATTCTAGATTTCTCCGTAGTATGTCCACCTTTAGAGCTATACGTTTACTATCTAGAGGTGTCCAGTCTTTGGCTGCAATTTGAGCAATCACTAACTTCACATCATTCAAAAAAGTGATACCGTTCTGATAGCAGGAGCTCATCTCTTGTATGGTACGATTTCACTCAGGCTATCTTTGTATTCAGGTCGATTATATGGAGGCATTGCGGCTAGTTCAACTTTCCCATCATACATTTTTGACACAAAATTTTCGGGAGTTTTCGAACATATTCTGGTATTTTTTTTCTCGGAATTCATGTTTCAAATATTCAACATCTGATCTGTCCACATCTTTAATGACAATATAGAAGATTCCTTTGAAGCGCTTTTTGTCCTGGTCCTGCTTAATAAGGTTAATCCCATTCTGGAAGCGGTCAAAGACTACCTCTGTCTCTTCGTCCAAATGAAAGTCCTGTTACAAACAGACATGAGTACTATGTTACAGTAGAAAACGATGTCCTAAAATCAATAAATTCAAGACCTTATGGTCTTGTCTCTTTGTCCAGACGAAGGTAAGAATAGTGGGTGGTTAAATGGGAGAAAAATGACAGGAATCGGTAAAAGCAAATTTTGTTTGATGAAGCCATATATATTAAAGGAATAGATTGCATAATTAGGGTTAGTAAGGTTTTTTAAGAGGGTGTTGAATTCATACAGTCCCATTGAAAAATATTCATTAAAGTTCATTTAGATATGGGAGGAAGAACCGGTAATAGGCATAAGGCCGTTAATTTTGATTCTATATTTGATTCGGCGTCCAACTAGAATAATTGTTTCAGCCTCCCTTCATAGTAATTCTTAATCCTCTTCCAATTTATCCCATATCAATTCCACCTGGTTCTTCCATTCCATATAATTTTAATGAATGAAATTATATAACAGTAAAAGTCTTTTTGATTCTATATTTGATTCAGCGTCCAACCAGAATAATTGGCTCAGCTTCCCATTCACAGTAGATTCTTGAGCCTCTTCCAAATTATCTCATTTCAACTCCACCTCGTTCTTCCTTTCCATACAATTTTAATGAATGAAATTATATAATACTAACAGTTTTGCAGAATGGTCAATTTATATATGCAATCAAAATTTACATTTTCAATTAATTTGATATTAAGTTTAAGCAAAGATTATATTAATAGATTTGCAATTTCAACCAATTTGATTTCAATTTCAGCAAAAGATTACATTGGTAGATGCCATGTTCCAATGTGAGAATTCAGAACCAAAAAAACAAAAATTTAACTCGTTATCCTATTCCAACATGTATCGTGCATGAGGCTTTCCGCTCAATATAGGACATTGATTTCCTGGCTGAAGCTACCCAACTTTCTTTGTCTTTTGGCATGTTGTGTAGTTATTTTGCGCAGTTATCCAAGATCTCCAAGGAAGTGGATTTTGATTTGTATCATGCCATTTCGTTGTACATAAGTCTCCTTTTAGAAAAAGATGGCATGTTATGTTTGAAATTCGAGCTGAAGGCTTCGACTGTGTTGTTAGAAGCTCTCTCTATGCCTCTGTATGATGACAATAGAGAAAGAAAGTACCAGGACGCAGTAAGAAATGACTCGATTTTTATGGGGGCTGGTAAAGAAATGGTACAATAGTGTTCAATCCCTTTAAATTCCTCTGTAAAAGTCTTTGGGTTTGATAGTGTATTTTTCCTTTTGTTTATCATCAGTTATGGCCATTTATTGTTCAACCCCTGTAAATGTCCTTTTGTTTGATAACAGTTATCACACGGGGGCCTTTTATCTAAATTGGTAAGCTTTTTTTCTTTTCAAAAGACATCTGAATTGGTAAGCTTATTTATACTGTATACATCAAACAAAATTGTAATGCATGGGTATAACATTGGACCATATGACAATTTAATATATTTCAATTTGCAATGTATTTATGTTGTTTAAAGATATCTCTAATATAACTACCTTATCCCTGATCTTAGGGGATCTCGGTAAAGCCATCCCCCTGGCCTTACTTATTATAAACAAAAACCTGACAAAAGCAGCCTATATTCCCAGAGGTTTAGTATTTATATGACCTACCAAGCATATAGTGTCTAATAAGTCTCTCTGGCTATGCTCTTTTTTATATTTGCCTCCCTCCTTCGGGAAATATATGTCGAACTGGTATGCTTACCAAGAATGCGGGTTCGAATCTGTTTACTCTATGAGTATATAGATCTGTGGTGGGGTATATTTTAAGGTTCTAGGTCTCAGTACTATGGTGAGGTCTAGTGCTAAGGTGTTGTATTGTTCCTAAGTTGTTGTTCCGTGGAGCGCTCCTCTCAAAAGCTGTATTCTGCTCTAATATAACTACCGTGGTTTGTCAATCATCTCTCACATTTTTATTGAAAGTGTGGGATTGTTTCAATCTTAATGGTAATGATTGGTATTGGGATTGTGTCACTTTTTTATGACAAAGTGTACATTTTTCTAAGTTGGTTTATGGAAAACAAAACATTTTGAGACAGAATTATGAAATCATGGTTAGGAAGTTATATATATATACTGTTTTATTGATATAAAGATTAAATATACTGATATAGCATAATGATATCTTTGAATCATGATGAATATAAATCCCCTTAGGTCAGATATCAGAACAGTTTTCTAATCAAATCACAATTTGCTTATGACTTGATGCCACAAACCATCACAAACTTTCAGCCTTGAAAGCATCAGAGTCAAAATGCAAGGGGATTCTCTGATAATAGGTACGTTTTTCCTACAATTTTAAAATTTGCATTTCTTTCAGTTTTTTGCAATTTTTTAATCTTGAAACCAGTTAGTGTTGCTAATGAATTCCATTTCGTTTTCACCAATGAATTGTTTAAATACATCATTTGGAGTTACTTCTTGCCCGACCTTGTAACTTTTTTATAAAATAAAGCACAATTCACTTCAAAAAATAGCTATAGTGCATTCAGAGAGCACAGTAGTATCAACTCTCTCCTAACAAAAGATGAATCCCTCCTTCAAATCTAATGATAATTTTTATAGTGGGTCTACTTCAAAATTGTTCTGTTTGTATATATTCTGAAAGTTGATTTCTGATTTAGAATAACCGACATTGTTGATTTTTGCTTGGCATTGTTGTTGTAGAAACATATACAACCATATAACATCATGTTCTACAACTCTTATCCGCAAAAAAAATGGCTAGTCCGGAAAATTGATTTAGCCAAAAAAATGTCAAAGTTGTTCACAGATCAGGATCTACATGCTTCTGTGCAAAGCACATGCCTCATGTAAATGACGCTAAAATTGAGGTAAATAACACTTTGCATTTATATAAGATCTTGTATATAAAGCATTCATTTTTGTTTTATCTTATATCATACATTATATTAAGTACTAGTATTGATTTGGAGCAGATTGCTATACCAATCATTTGGATTTGGTTTCTCAAGCATACCAGATAAAGAGTCAAAGCAACAAAAAAGTATCAAATGTAGCTCATTAATGTATGAGCAGTTAAAACATAGAACAAAAAAAACTTGCAGTTGCAATACAGCAAATGCTATCTCATATTTTGAAAGAAGACCATGGCAGACTTCCTGGCCAAATCTTTGGCTATTCACATTGTCATGGCTTCATGTTCTGATTGTAATCTTAGATTTTGCTAATTTTGAAACAAGGTTGTGCAAAATTATGACAACATATTTGACAAATTGCATTGTTATGACTTCATTGTCTCATTCAATTTTTCTATTTTAAATGCCCACTGATGGCAATAGCAATTTTTTGTTCCAACAACATGCTTAATGACATGCAAAAGCTGTAACTCCTTGCAGGGAAATTGCCACTCCGTGGCTCTTCACTTATGTCTATTTAATGTATTGAATTATTGATTTTGTTAATGGTGGATTAAAACGAAATCAAATTTAAGAAAATGTTTTAATATACATTTTTAACTTTGTTAAGAAGTATATATATATGTGTGTGGTGCAAAAAAATATAAATCACATATTATATATAAATATATATAATATGTGATTTATATTTTTTTGCACCATTTATTATTTTATGGTGCTTTGCACCACTTGTTATTTTATGGTGTTTTGCACCATATACAAGTTTGTGTATATTTAATAAAAATAATAATAATTTTGGTGTTTTGCACCAAAAAGTCTCAATCCAGGTTGGATTGGTTTCGGTGTTTTGCACCACAAAACTTCAATCCACTTAAGATTGGTTTTGGTGGTTTGCACCATACACCCTAGAATGCCACATATTCATTTAACACCAAAAACAATTTTTTTACAAACACCACTTTTGCACCATAAATCTTAGCACCGCTTGCGTATCCCCACATTATCACCACTTTTGCACCACTATTTGAAAATTGAGGATTTCTCAAATCCTTTACAAATAGTGGTGCTAATGTGAGGCTAAAATGCTTTTTTTCTTGCAGTGTTGGTACTGTTAAAGTTGTTGCGTAGTTTGACGCTCAATCTAAAGAAATGAACTTCTGTAGTTAGATTCTGGAAATAAATAAGAATGGAGGTTTTGAAGATTTCGATTTGAACTGTCAGAAAAGTAATTTAATAAATAGGCCTTAAATTTTTAGTGACAAAGTATTGTTTCCAAAGTCGTAAACAAAATTTTTGATATGTAGAAGATCTAGGTTTTGAAGCTCAAGTACTGCCTGTGTGTCTTCTATCAATAATGTTTAAAACAGTTGTAATGAAAAGTCCAGAGTCAACCTAGGGTTTTGAAGTGAAATTGTAAGAATAATGGGATTTGAACAAGGATTCAAACTTCACTTTTGGTTTAAAAAGTGAGAAAACAAATACTAGAAAATTTTATGAAATAAAAATAAATACTAAGATTTATATAATACTGTCTACAATGTCTTTGCATGTAAATACTGTAACTCTACTTTCAAAGCTTATAATGACTCTCGGAAAGGAACAGATTTATTTTTATAACCGTTGAAAAGAAAATTCAAAGATATCGAAGAAAGAAATATTATGAAATATTCAAGATGCTAGATGGTCTAAAACAACTGTTACAATTCATAAATAATTAGTAAGGTAAGAATAATTGATAAGTATTTAAACTATAGTTTTGCTATGCTGGCATTTTAAGAGAAATTGTTCTGTAATTTAAGATCAATCTTTCTTGGCTCACTGGAACCAAGAAAAGTTTGATCAATGTTTCTTGACTAATTATTTATTTCAACTTTTTGCATTCTTCTTTAATTTTTTCACATTTCCAGTTAGGAATAGTTGTTAGATTGAGTTATATTTGGCACATTCATAATTGTAATTTCAATTCTTATATGCAAGGCATCCGTTTTAATATTATATTGAAATTAACATGAACATAGGTGAAAATCTAAATCCTTATTTAGATACCCTATGTGTTATCATTACCATGAAATGGTATCATATAAGTTTAACTATTTGTGTATCTTTATAACTATTGCATGCTTGAAACCTAACAGTGGATATTTTCCCCTATCTAGATATAACCCAAGAAAAGGTAACTAAATGTTGTTAATTCCCGTGATTGCAAGAATAAATGTAGAGGAAGTGGAGGCAATTCATTGGATCTTGTGAATGACCCAAATCCAAGCTATGCACATGATCATATGGTGTTATTGAAAAGTAAAAGGAATTTTTCTATGTTCATTTGGGTTCAAACATCGACAATGATGTTTTTTTTTATAGGAAGGTAGGGGCATCCTTCCACAAAAGGGTTACAATTTTGCATTTTTATGGAGATTAATTTATTAAGCATATAGAAAACATGAGTTATCTATGGCTATATTTGTATTACATGATATAAAATTGGTAGATTGGTAGGTTGTGGTGTGAAACATTTGCAATTATCATATTTTCTAAGCATTGCACTAACAATTGGACTATCAGTTTTTTACATTCTTTGTTAATATGTTGATCCCTTGACTAGGTTTTGTTTTATGCATTTTGCCTTCCCCGGTACTTTATTTCTTTGGGTGTTCCACTCTCCAATGCTACAAATTGATCGGTCACCCCTGCGATCCTAGTGGGATCATTGTTATAATTATACTATTATTTTATTTAGCATCGTGTTTGCTTATACTAAGATGTGGCAGGGCTCTTGTTTGTTACAACTTGATAATATGATATAAAGGGGGTGTTAAAATGGGTTGATAAAAATGGATACCTACAATATCTAGTGAAACTAGGGGTTTTCTTAATTGGAAAGACATATTGGGAGGGGGGTTCAACAATACAATTTTAGGATGCATTTTCCAATATTTAGTGAAATTAGGGGTATTCTTTAATATCACGCGAACGATCGTGCTATGCAACAAGTTCATTGAGTGAACCCCCCGTGGCTCCAACTCTAACAATGCATGATTCTAACTAAACTAGATTTGATTATAGGTGAAGCCTCACAAGTGATGCGTATACTGTAAAAAAAATGTTGGAATTAATATACGCTTCATTTCTAAGAAGTTTGATGCGATTACAAATTTAAAAAGCATTTTAATACTGTAATGACCTAAATGCATTTTAATACCACAAATAGAACTTGAAATAAATTAGAACATAAGAACTTGAACTAGTAACTACATTTAAAAAAATTATCTAATATATGTATATATTGATAATTATCTTCATTTTAAAGATTTAGATTATCACCATCATTCCAAAGATAGAAAGATTTAAGTTATTAATGTCTAATAATGATTTTGATTTTTTATAAAAAAATGTAAAAAGTTTTAATGTATCTCTTTAGCTCAATATTATGATATTTTCACAAACATATATACCTCATTTCCACAATCTTGTACATAGGTTTTCAATAGTTTAAGAATTTTGTTATATATCTTATAATAAAATCAATAAAATTATATTTGAAGAAACAATTGATAAGAGTGGTGGACAAGCATATAGTGGCAATTAAGATAACCCTCATTGTGAAGTTTGAAGTGTTCTATCTTTCTAGATATCTTTTTAAGAATGGTGCAAAGGCATATTTTATATTGCCAATTAAGATAACCATCCTTGTGAAGTTTGTGGTGTTCAACCTTTCTACATAGATATATTCCATGTCTAAATTTTTAAGCCACGAACTAGGCTTTTTGTCTTTCTACCAATTATTATAGTCACTTGTTATAATCGTATATTTTTCTTTTTAATATTGATAAAATACAAATATTTGGCCTTCTATGGAGTCTTAACACTTAGACATCTGTGTTCCAATTGATTAAATATATTTTCCCTATTTATAATGTATCATGTTCATAAAAATCAATGGTATAGGGAAGAGATGTTTGATCTAGTTTCTTCATAGAATGAAGGAAGAAATATAAAAGGGAAATATACAAAAAAAGATATTGCAAAGAACATAGTAATATAAAAAAACCCAAATTCTATTAATGGATGAAATAGAAAAACATTGTAAACCACAAAGTAATACAAAAATATGTGAAGATAGATGTATGTGTCACGTATGCTCATTCCAATAAATATTACAAGAGACTAAAAGTGCCTAATAACTTAAAGTGTTGATCAGTTTCATGTCTTGAAGAAAATGTTAAATTTGACAATTTTTTGATAAGATATATTAGTAATGTTTTGACTTTCAAACTTTATTTTAGAAATAAAATTTCTATATATAATATTTTTAATATGTTTTTTACAAATATATGGTATATGCTTTCTTGAATTTATGTGATTGTCACTTTTAGGAAAAAAATATGAAATAATATCATTTTTATACAAAAAATCTCTAAAAATTCATTGAAAATGATTTTAAATGTCTTTATTTTCTGAAATTCTTTACAATTTTGTCAATAAAAATGTCTTATTTTGTCCATAAAAATGTGTTATTTTATAGAAAAAATTGCAAAATGTATATGTTTTTTATTATAAATTCCTTATAAATGTATGTTATTTTGTTAAATTTCTAAAAACACACTTGAAAATAGAAATTACATATATTTTATGACAAAGATAATTCAAAGGCCCAAAAAAACGCCTCAAAATGAAAATGTGTGATACTGGTATCAACTCTTTTTGAAACGGAGGTAAAAATAGCTACTAAAATTAGGAGAGAGAAAAACGAGAACTGTGTCGAGCTCTCGTTTCATAGTATAAGTGGTTTAGTCTAATAAAATACATATTTTAACTAATTGACTAATCTATCCTTACAAGGAGCAAGTTTTAAAATATGAGTAATTTATGAGATTGTTAATACCAATTCAATAGCTAGCTAATTGAAATAAAGCATACATAATCACATTAAAATGATTATACGAAGATAACTTTGATGTACATTAATTTCATTCATTACTCAATTATACACAAAAAAATTGCATTTCATGATTAAAATCAGCAAAATCAATCACATACCATTAGAATAGTCCAATAAAGTAGGAAATATCTTACAACGTAAAGATGAAGGAAGGAAGAATTAATTATGCGCATTCATTTGTAACATTCCATGCAAACTCCATGTAAGCTTTCATCCAACAAAAAGGTTCTTTCTCATTAGCAAAAAAATAATTTTCATACAAAATGGTACTAGCCTCCTATTACACCAGTCAAAAGCCCCACTCTCATTCTACCCCATTCTATTTATCTTTACAAAGATTTGTCTCTATGTGACCAATCACTTCACATTCCCTCTTAACTTTTGGTTCCCACATTTTTTTCCTTTTGTGGTTACACCCAAAAATAACCAAAAATAAATAATAAATTACAATTTACATTAATTTTATGGAGGATTTTCTTAACTTCAAATGTAATTGTCCCAAAGGTCACTTTCGTAAGATATCACATTTAATTGTCGAGGTTCTAATAAATTTAAAGAAACTTCATGAGTGAACAGTTCATTGACCATATCTATTAATCCCTTTGTCATTTCCTTGTGACCTTCTCCTAGAAAGTATGCATTTAGAGTTGCTTTACCAATATGTTGCTGAAGATCCTCTGCAGTGAGGATGCCTAACCTTTTAATGTAATCCATATCCTCCCCCAAACTATTTCTTAACTCTACTAGGCTTGTTCTTTGGATGTCAATTCATCAATAGCCTTATGGATTGGAAGATGACATTTCTCATATGCTTTGCATATAACTTGATAAATTTCTTCACACTTTGTAATTGATCTCTTATCTTCGTTTTATGCTCTCTTTTTCGACTTCCGACAACTTTCCAAAAGAGCTATATCTAACTTTAATTCAGCAGCAAGTCTTTTAGGTAAGTGAGTAGGAATTTACTTGATTTTCCCTTTCCACCCAATTAGCTTCTTCACTTTATTAAATGTGTCTACTAGCTTATGTTTTATAGTGGCAACTTCCATAGAGATTTGTTTCAGTCTATCCATCATTTCTCTTAATTCATAAATTTTCCCTTTCAATAAATCTTGGGAGTGGAAATTTTGCTTTTGTAATTCACAAGCATGTTCACAAAATGGTGCCATGTCATGATTTTGTGCTTGATAATTTCTGAACTGCTCCATCAAGGACTCCTTTTATTTAATCCATTCATCCATCTGAACTTGCATAGATACATTTTCAATCGTCAAAGACTTTACCTATTGATTTAACTGGGTTTTCTTCCCTTCTAGTTCTTTGATTCGAGCTTGAAAATCAACTCTTTCTCCTTCCATAATTACTAGTTGTACATTTAGAGAATCATTTTCATCTTCAAGGCCTTGATAATCTAGCAAAAGTTTTTCTTTCTCTGATTCCATGGTGTCCCACTTTCTTTTCATCTCAATCCCTTCACTTCGAGCTTGCATTAAGTTATCTTTTAACTTGAGCATCTTTTCTTTGTTGCGTTCTAAATCATCAATTAATTTATCTATGTTGTCTGCATTTGCTTGTGCTGCAACAATATTTATAGAAACAATAAATTTTGGATATTTGGTAGTACCCTCTACTAGAGTACTTTCCTATATAGTTACAATATCGGGTTGGGAACCAATTTTCAATCTCTTTTATGTTCTCTTTAGAATGGTATTTCTTTTGGGATAAAAAACAATAGTATCAATCTTAGCTATAGAATGTTGCTTGGAAGGAGTAAACGGCGTGAGTCCAAGCTCAGCCAACGGAAGATGAACTCTAGCAAGAGGTATTTCTGGATTACTATCAGCGGGCTTGGCCACTTCCATATCTTTTGGATTCTGATTTTCTTCTTGATTTCTCTTTTCCTCCACATCTTTCTTGATCTTTTGTTCTTCTTCTTTCTTCTTGTCGGCTTCATCTTGTAATTTATGTTCGGATATCCACATCATCTATTTCAGGATACATCATCTATTTCAGGATCCTGCATGATCTATTTCAGGATATGCAGAATCTAGGGTTTTGCATGCACCTACATGCACTTGCATGCATCCCAGTCACCAGTTTGATGCCTCCAGCACCTTATCCACCTTCTTCTAGCACCCGGGAGCCACCTACCACAGAGTTTTAGCCCTCCTAAGCTGAAAGGCGCCCACTTCTCACCTACTGCCAGAGAAGGGCGCACTTGTTCACCTACCACTGCAGTTCCACTTCAGTTACATTCAGTTAGCTCCAATTCTCCCTGATTTGAGGCTAGTTTCACTCCTGACTGACTGTATCACTTCCGTTTGACCTCCAGTTTGATTAGGTGACTTGTTCTGACTTCAGTTAGCCTCCCATGCGCCCCCACTAAGCCTCCAGATCCTATATCAGTGCTACACACTTCAGTTACACTTATTACACTCAGTTAAACTCAGATTGACACCTGGATGACTGGTTGTTGTGATTGATGAGCAACACCGATGATTGATGAGGACTCCTAGATAGAGTCAAGCTACTCCATTCAGTGATTCGAAGGACCTCCTTAGGCAATTCGAATTGCTCAGTAATTGTGACAGTTTGTATTGTAATTCATTCACCCTTTCTGGGATAGAAAGCACTGCTGCATGTTTTGCACAGTTTTGCACCACATTTTCTATGTTCATCTGTTGTGATTGATTTACTTGTTCATTAGATCTGCTGTGACTAATTTTACATGGTATCAGAGCCATGACAGGGACAAGATTTCTTTTCTACAGGTGTTCTACATGAAGAGAGAGCAATCTTTGCTCACCAATATATTTTAGCAGCGGCATGCAAAATCTCATGTGCATTCGCTCATGTGCATGCAAGGCTGAAAACATAGTGTTTGTTTGTGTGTGATTTGCAGGTTTCTTACTTCCTCCATGTGCATTCGCTAATGCAAAGATGGAGACTTCTTCTTCACAAAATATTCTTACTCCATTCAACTATGATGAATGGAAACCAAAGATGATTGCATTCTTGAAGATACAATGTCTTTTTGATATGTGCATTGGTAATACAAGAGATTTTGATTCCGATGAAGAGGAGAATGATTGGCTCAATGATTGTGATAGAGCTTTTGGAGCAATATGTCTTGCTATGTCTCCTTGTATGCGCTACCTCATTAAGACTGCTGAAAATCCAAGTGATCTATGGGTCCAACTTGACAGAGAATTTGGAAAGCAGGAAGAAGAGGATCATGCTAGCCTTTTGGAGAACGAGCCCAGTGAGATCTCCTTATGTGTTCTTTCCGATCATGTGTTGGCCTCAACAATTGTTCAAGATGAAGAAGAAACTGTAGATTCAACACTCATTCTCTCAAAGTCTTCTATTTCGAATTCTGAGCAAGATAAACAAGCTCATACTCTAGATTCCGAAGAGGTTCTTGAATCCTCTCTTTCACATGAGTTTGTCGGCATGCGGAATAATGATCTACTTGATGTTTTGGAGGTAAAATCTGATTTTGGAGGTGAAGCATTCGCCCTCCTTGATTGCATGCCTTCTATAAACTTATGTTCTATCATTTGCAAAGTTTCTCAGAGTTTTAATGAAGATGAAGAGCACTACCATTCGCTTGAGTTCAATTCTCATGCACTTTTTGCTGATTTTGGTTTTGATCTCACCCTTGTTGGTTCAAAGGAGATCTCAAGAAACCATTCATCTATTTTTGGAGCTGATTTAACTTCTATTGATAAGAAGTTCAAGTTTCAAGATCTATTTGATCCGATTGGAGCTATTCCTACCTCACTTGGTTCAAATCACAGGTTCCAGGATCATCCTCATATTTTCATATTTGTTCTCACCTTTTTCGGTATGAAGAGCAAGTTCTTAAAGTCTCCACATTCGCTTGCATCCACTGATGGAGAATTCAAGCACATGTTTTTGGAGCATGATCCATTTACTCCCAAGAGTAAGATACCTCCAGACATATCTACTTGATTTTGGAGCAGTTAAATCTTTTGGTGTACTACAGTCTATTTTGAGGGGGGGTATTTTTCCCATGAGGTTTTCCCCATTTCCTCGGTTTATTGACTGTTATTAGTTTTTGGATTATTGTATTGGGGTGACCTTTGGTCTTAGTTACCAGGGCCCCACATTATTTTTAGTTGGCACATCATAGTCTAGCTTGAGGGGGGGTGTTCGGATATCCACATCATCTATTTCAGGATACATCATCTATTTCAGGATCCTGCATGATCTATTTCAGGATATGCAGAATCTAGGGTTTTGCATGCACCTGCATGCACTTGCATGCATCCCAGTCACCAGTTTGATGCCTCCAGCACCTTATCCACCTTCTTCTAGCACCCGGGAGCCACCTACCACAGAGTTTTAGCCCTCCTAAGCTGAAAGGCGCCCACTTCTCACCTACTGCCAGAGAAGGGCGCACTTGTTCACCTACCACTGCAGTTCCACTTCAGTTACATTCAGTTAGCTCCGATTCTCCCTGATTTGAGGCTAGTTTCACTCCCGACTAACTGTATCACTTCCGTTTGACCTCCAGTTTGATTAGGTGACTTGTTCTGACTTCAGTTAGCCTCCCATGCGCCCCCACTGAGCCTCCAGATCCTATATCAGTGCTACACACTTCAGTTACACTTATTACACTCAGTTAGACTCAGATTGACACCTAGATGACTGGTTGTTGTGATTGATGAGCAACACCGATGATTGATGAGGACTCCTAGATAGAGTCAAGCTACTCCATTCAGTGATTCGAAGGACCTCCTTAGGCAATTCGAATTGCTCAGTCATTGTGACAGTTTGTATTGTAATTCATTCACCCTTTCTGGGATAGAAAGCACTGCTGCATGTTTTGCACAGTTTTGCACCATATTTTCTATGTTCATCTGTTGTGATTGATTTACTTGTTCATTAGATCTGCTGTGACTAATTTTACAATTTATTCTGCTCCTACTCAACAACTTCTTTATTTTCTTTTTCTTCTTCTACTTTTATTCTTGCCTCCTTTTCTCTTTGTTTTATTTCCTCCTCTTTATTAGCCAATTGCTCTTCTTATAACTTCTTTTCTAGCTTTTCCTCCTGCATCTTCTTTTCCTTTTCCATCGCTATAGCTTCTTCATTGGATTTCTTTCTTTCTTCCTCTTTTGGGACTTCTTTTTCCTGGCTCGAACTTGTTTTTGTTTTCTTTCCAAATCGCTTATTCAAGTATGACATGTCCTTTGCTCTTCTATTTACTTCTTCGTCTTTCAAGAAGTGACCAGAATACTCGAAATTGATCTTGCATGATGCACAGTGCTTGGATACCTTCTTTAAACTATCGTTCCTGACAAATATTTTCTCTCCAAAGTGATATGATTCCAATTCTTTTACAAAATTCTCAGTGCCTTTGACCTTAGTGAACTAATATGCTCTAATAGTGAAAGGGAGTGGAGGGTAAGATGCTTTCTTATTCACATTTAGGAAATATCCCACTTCCTTTATGAATACCTTCCTCACTGCTTCCCTGTGAACAACATAATATGTGACATATCTTGGCATCAAAGAAGGAATTTTAGTGCCTCTGTACATCTGAATATAGGTGCCTTCTGGTGTGAAATAATAGTTCCCCATACTCACTGATCACCTCCAATGCTGCATCTAACATACAATTTGGCTATTTATTGAAAATTAGTTCATATAGAGGTACTATAAACTCTTCATAGATGATTTTGTAAAAGATTTCATACTTATGGTCCCACATGACATGGTAAGCTACATAGATGGGAGTTTCATCTGGGACCCAATAACATCCTAATTTATAAAATGGCTTCCTAATCAGGATGCAATCAATTAGGTAAGATACCATGTAAAATTCCACCTTATTCTGCTTCAAACCTTCTTGAGCTGCTAATATTGCATCAGACATGCTCTCTAAAATAATATCTGCCCAATTGAATACAACACCATGAGTGGTAACGTGGTATATTATTGGAACCCAGCTGAGCTTATATATGTTTTCATTTTCCCTCCCAAAGATCCTGCACAACATCATGGCCACAATTCTGAATGGGGTTTTCAGATTCTGTGTATCATGTTCTCCACTAGCTCTTTGCCTCAACTGTTTTCCCGACAGAATCATTTTCTTCACGTATTCTGAGTGATATATTTTGATACTCTTAATCCAATAATCTATTAGAATTGCTTTGGGAGTAGGTAATTTGTAATATTTGCTTATGTGTGTTGGTTGAAATGAGGTCATCCCATTTCCATTGACTCCTGAAATGATCCTAAACTTGGCATCTACATGAGGCAAAATCCAACCCATTACCTTAGAACATGGAAACAGTTCCGGTCGGGTTGCAGCTTTGAGGAGTCCAGATTTCTTCACATTTTGATAAATCATTGTTTCCTTGATTGAGGCATCTTCCATGTTCTGATTTCTGATGAGTTGATATATTTCTCCCCTTTGTAGCAAATTTTGGGGAAGAGGTTGTAGCTGCAACAGGTAGATAATGAATACATGAACATTTTGACAAGCTAATATTTAATAAAATATTATCTTTCTACTTCTACCATTTCTTTTTAGGTGAAATGAATGGATCGATACTTGTCAAAATATTTATTATCTTTTACTATATGTATTCATCAATGCACGCAGTAAAATGTCTAAAAATGTTGATATAAGTAATTAATGAAATTAACATTTGATTTTTGCAAAAAAATAAAAAATTTGCAACAAAGAATTCTTTACTTGTATGCCTTTTCATGCAATAATTGTGTCATTGTTCTATGTTTTTTTCCCTTTTATATCCCCATATAGATGATCCAAAATAGTGTTACTTAAAAAACTACAAAAAAAATACTATAGGATTAACATCCTTTTTAGCTTCCTTTTTTTTTCTTCCCTTTTTTGTGTTATTTTTTGTAGTTTTTATGAGACATCAACATTATTTCACACGAAAATAAAATCAATGCTAATAGCATGAAATTCAGTGCGAATAGTATAATATTTTTTAGCGTTGACTTTAGCTTCCTTTTTAGCATTGGGTTTATCTTCTTTTTTAGTGACAGTGTCATGCACCAAATTCCAAAAAGAGTATAAAATAAGAAAGAGAGATTATTCCATTTCCTTAAGAACGAAGTAAAGAGATGAATAAGAATCCTATTCGAGGAAGAAATCTCCTTACACATTGTATCAAATGCACAAGACAAGTTGAGATGATCCTAAACTAGGTCTTCGTTGTATATATGAGAGAAATGTAATTCCATAATTATATACAGGGATTAACATTTCCCTTTGTATTAAAAGTTGATATTTATCTAATATATGCATTATTGACTTGTTCGCAAATTTTATCTAAAGGCATTTTTTATGGCAAATTTCTATGGGAAGGTAGCTCAAGTAAAGTTGTTTCCTTTTGGAAAATGATCTCGATTCAAATCCTATCATTCCCTTACTATTTTACATTTATGTTTTTAGTTTTTAACCATATACCATATATATTTCTATAAATTATGATTTTCAGTAGGTTAGTTTACTTTTAGTATAGATCTTCCATTTTAATGGATTTTTTTTGTGGGAATGTAGCTCAAGTGGAACTCCCACTTTTTGGAAAGTGTTATAGATTCAAATCCCAACATTCCTTTATGGTTTTTCATTTTTTACTAATTTTTGTTTGTATTTCTATAAATTTTAATTTACAAATAGTTGACACTAAAAAGGAAACTAAAGTCGATGCTAAAAAATAAGTTAAATTAGATGCTAAAAACAAAGCTAAACCCAATGTTAAAAGGAAGCTAAAGTTAGTGCTAAAAATGAATATAAACATAATATTATTTTAAAATGCCATTTAGTGTCAACTTCAGTGACAAGCAACCCTACCAAATTGAAAAAAATGAAACTAAAATTCGGCATTGAATGGCTTGTTTAGTTGTAGTGCAGTAATTAGTTCAATATGGGAAATGGTGGTGATCCATGGTCATAATAGCTTGACAATGTTGAGGAATCATTATCATTGTTAAGATTGAACTCAAGACCACAAGAAACACTCATCAACATCACTAGTAATGTTTCTCAGAGGGAAGATGCTACGAATATAAATAGGATAATATAAAAAAAAATTGTTAATTATTATAATAGTTAGTTATTAATGTGAAGGGACATAACCTTTCATTATGAATGCTCAAGCCATATAAAAGCCGAGCTATGTTGTAATATTCAATCATCTTATCTATTCAATTATCAATACATATTTTGTCCCATTAATGGCTTATCTTATTTACCAAGTGTTTTGGTGAATTATTTGTGTGAACAAACGGATTGTTCACTGCATTTGGTATTAGAGCTCGCTGTTTCCTCAGGCTTTTGCTGATTTTGGCCTTTGGCCATCTTCTCTGAGAGTTTCTCTCAATCCTGGTTTTTGACAATATTTAGGCCTTTGGCCACCCAAGGAAAAGATTCGGAGTTCTTGTTCAGAATCCTGCCATACCCTCCATAATCCCTCGCATTCCATACACATTATTCCATTGGGTCGTGCTCCTCTCGGAACCAACTTCACTACCCATTGCACCTCCTCCCTAGCTCCTCCTCTCGCGCTCAGCAACCTCCACCTCTCGCACGGGCCTTCCCACTTGCTCCTCCTTCCCTCACCTCTGCTCAACTTCACACAGCCCCTTTTCTTGTGCACCCTCCTTCTGCCATCTTCTATACCATAACTCCCTTGTCCACACACCGTGCTCCCTTTACGCAACTCCCTCTGCCATTATATTGATCCATACCCTCTGCAACATCTCGTCTCTCGCAGCCACCATCTGTGCTCACACCCAGTCTCATTTTCTACACCTCTCATCTCCCTCACAACTCTGATCCTCCATCTACATCCCCACTCTCCACGTTCCCTTCGCTGCTCCTTCCACTACACACTTCTCCTTGCACACTCTTCCCTCAGCGTAACCCTCCTTCCCGCTCTCTTACTCTCCCACACCATCTTCCTATGCTCGTGTATACCACACTCCCATACAACCTCCCTCTTGCCACTCCAGCTCCTCCTCCTCAACCACTCGCCATCCCTCACGTCCTCCGTTGCTCCCACCGCATCCTCCCTAGCTCGTGTGCCCCACCATCCTCGTCTCCCCTCTCCCTCCTCTTCATTGCTTACTCCACCATCTTCCCCCTAGCCACCTCTATCATCTTCATGCTCAACTTCCCCCATCCACCACCTCCCGCGCCCGCTTACTCCATACCCTAGCTCCTCGACTCCTCCCTTCTGTGGCCTCCACTACGGCCTGCAACAGCCCTCTCCAACTTCTACACTGCTTCCCTCCTTCCTTTCCCTTCCCTCCTTCACGCTTCCCATGACACCTACTATCTTCACTCTCAAACCCTACACACACAAAAAAACAAACAAACAAATTTTAATTAAAACAAAAATTGTTACTATTATTATAGTAAATTCTATTGTTTTACTAAAATTTTACCCACTTTATAATAATAATACACATTATTATAAATATATTAAAAAAACCCTATTTTTGGGGTTTCACTATCCAAATAGACCATAATATATTATTATTGTAATTATTATTATATAATAATTATTAACAATAATATCAAAATTATTATTATACTTTAATAATAATTACTATATCAATTTAATAATTGTATAAATTATTACAATTATTACTTTAAAAAGGGAAAGAAAGAAAGACCAAATAAAAAAAAAAGATCATCTTTTTGTCGAAAGAAAATCAAGTCAAAGTTAGACTCTCTCGTCAAAGAAGTCAAGACTATATATCGTCGAAGAAGCCAAAATCAAAGAAAAACTCGTCAAAGAAATCGATAGTCATCTATCATCAAAGAAGTCAAAGACCATGGAAGCCGGTTTGCGGCTACAAATTGAAAAATTAGAAACAAATTTAAAACGTTATCGAAAAGACAATGAAGAATTGCGCGACATAAATAACAGCTCAGAAATAATAATTGAATTACAAGCAAGGTACAATGAAATAAAAATCTCTGACCAGGAAAGGTGTATAGAAAAATTGTATTCGCAAATTGATGAATTAAAAACTGAAAATGAATTCAATCAGAGGTTAGGAAATCGAGATATAAAGAAGGAAATAAATAATTACGAAGCAGAAATAATACGCTTGAACAAGATCCTTAACGACAAGGATGAAGAACTAGCACAGATACGAAAGAAATTAGAGAATCAAGAATCAATGATCGACTAGTATCGGGAGCAGATAAAAGTTCTTCAAATACAAAATGACGATTCTAAAAAGACACACAAATCAGAGATCGCAAAGAATAATTAAGCATTATCCAACAATGCTAAAGAAATTTTCAGACTAAGAAATCATAACAAGATACTAGTCACAAAAATTAAGAAGTTGAAAAATAGTCGGAAGACAGAACAATCTACAAAAGACATTGAAGGAAAACTTCTAGACAAGTAGAAAGAAAATAGCTACATCAGAAGTCATAATGAAGATCTTAAGGAACAACTTAAGAAGTATGAAGATGACAGAAAATCGCAAGTAGAAGTGATTTATAAGTTTCAAAATGATAACATGCAGTTAGAAAACAAGTTGGAAAAGATACAGAACGAAACCTTAAAACATCAAGGGACGAAAATACAACTTCCAACTCAAATCAATACTCAAAAGATGACACTCGTAAAATAAAGTGACATTGTGAAAATTCCCTATCGACACCCTAACCATAAAAATTGATATTTTGAAAAGTGGGAAATGTCGAAAGATAATGGTACTAATGTGATAAAAGCTCTTGATGACAGATGAATAGGAAATCCCAGCAGTCAGCAACAAATCAAATTGGGATGGATTGACCCATCCACATATCGGAAGTTATGCTCTACACTTAGCAGTTAGGATCGACATGTTTCGTCAGCCGCAACATCGCAAGGAACAATGCGACAAACTTATAAGGCTTTGAGGACAAAGCCTTTCTAAGAGAGTGGCAATGCTACGAATATAAATAGGATAATAATAATAAATAATTGTTAATTATTATAATAGTTAGTTATTAATGTGAAGGGACATAACCTTTCATTATGAATGCTCAAGCCATATAAAAGCCGAGCTATGTTGTAATATTCAATCATCTTATCTATTCAATTATCAATACATATTTTGGCCCATTAATGGCTTATCTTATTTACCAAGTGTTTTGGTGAATTATTTGTGTGAACGAATGGATTGTTCGCTTCATTTGGTATCAGAGCTAGCTGTTTCCTCAGGCTTCTGCTGATTTTGGCCTTTGGCCATCTTCTCTGAGAGTTCCTCTCAATCCTGGTTTTTTACCATATTTAGGCCTTTGGCCACCCAAGGAAAAGATTCAGAGTTCTTGTTCAGAATCCTGCCATACCCTCCATAATCCCTCGCATTCCATACACATTATTCCATTGGGTCGCGCTCCTCTCGGCACCAGCTTCACTACCCATTGCGCCTCCTCCCTGGCTCCTCCTCTCGTGCTCAACAACCTCCACCTCTCGCACGGGCCTACCCACTTGCTCCTCCTTCCCTCGCCGCTGCTCAACTTCGCGCAACCCCTTTTCTTGTGCACCCTCCTTCTACCATCTTCTATACCCTAACTCCCTTGTCCATGTACCATGCTCCCTCTACGCAACTCCCTCTGCCATTATATAGATCCATACCCTCTGCAACATCTCGTCCCTCGTAGCCACCATCCATTCTCACACCCAGTCTCATTTGCCGCACCTCTCATCTACCTCACAACTCTGATCCTCCATCTACATCCCCACTCTCCATGTTACCTTCGCTACTCCTTCCACTACAGACTTCTCCTTACATGCTCTCCCCTCGGCGTAGCCCTCTTTCCTGCTCTCCTACGCTCCCACACCATCTTCCTATGCTCATGTATACCACACTCCCATACAACCTCCCTCTTGCCACTCCAGCTCCTCCTCCTCAACCACTCGCCATCCCTCACGTACTCCGTTTCTCCCACCGCATCTTCCCTAGCTCGCGTGCTCCACTAGCCTCGTCTCCCCTCTCCCTCCTCTTCATTGCTTACTCCACCATCTTCCCCCTAGCCACCTCTGGAATCTTCATGCTTAGCCTCCCCATCCACCACCTCCTGCGCCCGCTTACTCCATACCCTAGCTCCTCGACTCCTCCCTTCCGTGGCCTCCACTGTGGCCTACAACAACCCTCTCCAACTTCTACATCACTTCCCTCCTTCCTTTCCCTTCCCTCCTTCACACTGCCCACAACACCTGCTATCTTCACTCTCAAACCCTACACACACAAAAAAACAAACAAACAAATTTTAATTAAAACAAAAATTGTTACTATTACTATAGTAAATTCTATTGTTTTATTAAAATTTTACCCACTTTATAATAATAATACACATTATTATAAATATATTAAAAAAACCTTATTTTTGGGGTTTCACTATCCAAATAGACCATAATATATTATTATTGTAATTATTATTATATAATAAATATTAACAATAATATCAAAATTATTATTATATAATTTAATAATAATTACTATATCAATTTAATAATTGTATAAATTATTACAATTATTACTTTAAAAAGGGAAAGAAATTAAGACCAAATCGAAAAAAAAAAGATCATCTTTTTGTCGAAAGAAAATCAAGTCAAAGTTAGACTCTCTCGTCAAAGAAGTCAAGACTATATATCGTCGAAGAAGCCAAAATCAAAGAAAAACTCGTCAAAGAAATCAATAGTCATCTATCATCGAAGAAGTCAGAGACCATGGAAGCCGGTTTGTGGCTACAAATTGAAAAATTAGAAACAAAGTTAAAACGTTATCGGAAAGACAATGAAGAATTGCGCGACATAAATAACAATTCAGAAATAAGAATTGAATTACAAGCAAGGTACAATGAAATAAAAATCTTTGACCAGGAAAGGTGTATAGAAAAATTGTATGCACAAATTGATGAATTAAAAACCATAAATGAATTCAATCAGAGGTTAGGAAATCAAGATATAAAGAAGGAAATAAATAATTACGAAGTAGAAATAATATGCTTGAACAAGATCCTTAACGACAAGGATGATGAACTAGGGCAAATACGAAAGAAATTAGAGAATCAAGAATCAGTGATCGACTAGTATCAGGAGTAGATAAAAGTTCTTCAAATACAAAATGACGATTCTAAAAAGACACACAAATCAGAGGTCACAAACAATAATAAAGCATTATCCAACAATGCTGAAGAAATTTTCAGACTAAGAAATCATAACAAGATACTAGTCACAAAAATTAAGAAGTTGAAAAATAATCGGAAGACAGAACAATCTACAGAAGACATTGAAGGAAAAATTCTAGACAAGCAGAAAGAAAATAGCTGCACCATAAGTCATAATGAAGATCTTAAGGAACAACTTAAAAAGTATGAAGATGACAGAAAATCGCAAGTAGAAGTGATTAAAAAGTTTCAAAATGATAACGTGCAATTAGAAAACAAGTTGGAAAAGATACAGAACGAAACCTTAAAACATCAAGGGACGAAAATACAACTTCCAGCTCAAATCAATACTCAAAAGAAAACACTCGTAAAAGAAAGTGACATTATGAAAATTCCCTATCGACACCCTAACCATAAAAACCAATATTTCGAAAAGTGGGAAATGTCGAAAGATAATGGTACTAATGTGATCAAAGCTCCTGAAGATAGATCAGTAGGAAATCCTAGCAATCAGCAACAAATCAATTTGGGATGGATTGACCCATCCACATATCAGAAGTTATGCTCTACACTTAGCAGTTCGTATCAACATGTTTCTTCAGCCACGACATCGCAAAGAACAATGTGACAAAATTATAAGGCTTTGAGGACAAAGCCTTTCTAAGAGAGTGGCAATGCTACGAATATAAATAGGATAATAATAAAAATAATTGTTAATTATTATAATAGTTAGTTATTAATGTGAAGGGACATAACCTTTCATTATGAATGCTCAAGCCATATAAAAGCCGAGCTATGTTGTAATATTCAATCATCTTATCTATTCAGTTATAAATACATATTTTGGCCCATTAATGGCTTATCTTATTTACAAAGTGTTTTGGTGAATTATTTGTGTGAATGAACGGATTGTTCGCTTCAGAAGACTTAAATAATAGTGGGATATGGGTTGTATTATAAAATGCCCCACTTAACATCAATATATTGATGCCTAAGTGTCAATTTCCCTATATTACTATTGATATATGAATACATCCTAATGTTGTTCTAATTTTATGAGCATCAAAACTTCCACGCTTATAAAACATTGAAACATTGGTGTTAGTCATGCTATCCACTTCCCATCAATATGAATTGATAGCTTCCAATTCATTGATTTAATGACCTTCTAGACATCATTACATCAATGTTTCTAGGAGATATGAATACCACATTCCATGAATGTAGATATCAATGTTCCTTATTGAGAATGTCAATATAGCGGTCTTTTCAAATGATTTCAGTGTTCAAATAAATTCAAATAGGATGATTTTCTTAAAAGGCCTAATTTGGACATGCAAACATCGGAACAACATTGTATAAACAACCTTTTTAACTTCAAATCTAGTATCGATAAAACAAATATTCTACAAATATCATTGAATTCCATTATGGGCCACTCCTATAACATCATTTATTGACTATTTAAATGGATTAGTATATGAAATCAGAGACCATGTGTGTTGTGCACATGACATGTGACATCAATAATATATGTATGACACATGTACAAATCATGTGTTATATTTAGTTACATAACCTATAACTTTGAATAATTATCAACGACAATATAACTTACGTTAGAAATTATGGTGCATGTTCTCACCCTCAAATGGATTATTAAGATGCACTTATGAATATTCATATCATATTATATGGTTTAATTCTTAGATAATCATCTATGCACCAACAAATGTATCATTGATATTAGCATTAGATCAAATTCCTTATGGTGGAACCTTGATATAAAATAATAAACCCTTGAGACATACATTCCCTAGTCAAACCACAAGATTTTTTATTTCTCTCGATGTTTGATTTGTAAACTACCTTGGATTTCCAATGACTATGTAATATCCCTAATTTTTATCTTATTATTGTGTAAGTGGAAAGGATTATTGTACCAGTTACTGGTGAGGAGCTCAAGGCCAAGGCCCCACCAGTAAACCTTGAAAAAAACTATGTGATTAATTCCATATGCCTATACACTAGAAGTACCATAGAACTTCAAATTATTGGAGTTAAGTATGATGTGAAATCATAATAATGATAAATAGAGGATCTAGCCTAAGAAGAGGTGATCCTAATAAACATTAGTTATATCTTTATATATGAAACATATAATATCTACATATGTATGTCCTAATTGGGACATTAACTTATAATGTGTTATAAGATATAGGAGACATGTGCTTTAATGGAAATGTTGGTATATAAAGGTGTATGCATGTTGGAACAGACATAGATACATATATATATGTTCTATTCGATTATATATTGGGATAATCTACATATATATTCTTTGTAAAGTTTAGTGATATATATATCACTTACAACATAGCTTAAAGGGAATATTTTCTCGGGAATGGTTAGCCTCTTCGAATAAAGTTTGTTGTCCATTTGTTGATGAGTGGGAAACTTATGAATGAGGGATGCACCCACTCAACCACGTGGAAGCTACTACACTTAGTCTTAAAGAGAGCTCGAGTCCACTCCGGGGAAAGAGTGCCATTTGTTCCTCACTTCACTTAATGTGATGGACGGATCCACCAAAGGGGGAAAGGGGGTTGGCGGTATTGTGCTTGATTTTTTTTATTTTAAGGCGGAATCATCTCTCATTTGGGGGAGGAGGTAAATATGGAGCGATATGTTGGATCCAGGGAAAAGCGAGGTGTATCAGTGGAAATCCCTGCTCATCGTTAAGGAGGAAGAAAAACGCTGGACAATTTTTTTTTCAGCTTTGCTACACAACTTCGGCCAGCATTTCGTATTGACGGTTTCAGGTTTAATTTTCTCTTCGATAAATAGGTTCTGTACGCAAACCCTGTGATCTAGTTATATTTGCTTTATTTACACAGATCTATGATCGGATCACATTCTGAGTCTCGGTGTTGATAAGAGTTGATCTCCAATTTTATACTTAGAACTGAGATTGGTGACCACCGAACGTAGGAAGGAGTGGCTGGGTAGCTTACCACTACTTTTCGCATTTTGTAGCTTACCACTACTTTTCGCATTTTAGTAAAATGAAATCTTTGCAATTCTTTCTTTAGGATTTATATTGCCTGAAACTACCAAGTTGAGTAGTATTATGGTTTGGTTGATACTGAGAGTGAAGCTTTCTAAGATCTGCTTGATTATTCCATTTATATAAATGAAAGTTTATATTTGGCTGCGCAGTTAGAGTAGCTAGAGCGACACCTCCAGGGTGAGGTCTTCAATATCTTAATTTCTCATCCTCTGTTGGATCCGCATATGTTTGGGGTTTTTGGACAGCTAGAGAGTTTGAAGGATGCTTTGGGAAAGGAAAACGTAGAGCGCTTGATCCCTGTACAAGTTAAATTGGTTTTGCAGTTCCTTTATGTTGATGAATATCTGTAGAATCTATGTGTGACCCCTGTTGGGTGTTTCTTTGAGGTTGTTGAGCCGATTTCCATTTTTGTGGATGCATATAGACATTTATATATTGTATTCTGTTGTTTGACTGTGTGAAGTTGGGGAATCTGCGTGAAGCTTAGGCAAGGCTGAGGAACTTCCCCCAATTTTCGTTGATTGTATATATGTTTATATATTGTGTTCTATGTTTTGGTTGTTTGATTGTTATAATTCCCGGGCGAGGGCAGATCTCGGTCACATTTAAGTTACACTTGGCACATGGGAAACTACGAAATCATTTCCAGATTTATTTCTGATTTGCTTGTTGAAATCAATGCGATTCCGATGAGGGCGGATCTCTGTCACGTTTATTTTTTATAACTTGCAACTAAGAAACCTCCTTTCCAGATAAATCTCAAAATTGGTTGCAGTTTGTGGTTATTTATGGTTGAGGTCAGGTCGGAATTCTGTATTGGGTATGACGGCTCTCTTTAGAGTTTGACCCCGTCCTGCTTTTCCCACTTGTTTGTATTATAACAATCTGCTGGTGGCAACGGTAAAAAGCAAGCTGCAATTTTGTTGTGCCTGTCGAATACCCTGTTTGCATGATCATCGCGAAGAATGTTTTCAGTTTTTATCTTTTTGATGTTCATATGCTCGTGGTTTCTTACTTTGTTGCTTGAAGTATAGTATTGCTGAAGAAAAATTTGTGGATACGATTTGAGTTCTTGTTTGGATTATAGTATTACTGGAGAAAATGATTGCAAATGATTTTCGGTTCATTGCATTGTGATTTAGCTTTACTTCTTTATTATTTCAGAAAGATATGCTTCGTCTGATTTATAGTAATGCTGGAGAAAATGATTGCAAATGGTTTTCGGTTCATTGCATTGTGACTTAGCTTTACTTCTTTATTATTTCAGAAAGATATGCTTCGTCTGATTTATAGTAATGCTGGAGAAAATGATTGCACGAGGAAATGGTTCTATGTTAGTTTTTTTTGTGAGTTAACTTTGCTTCCTTATTATTTCAAAAGAATATGTTGTTCTGAATTGTAGTATTGTTGAAGAAAAACGTGGATGCGACTTGAATCTCTGCATTGGTTGCAGAAGGAAATATTCCTCTGTATCTCTTCTGCTTAATTAAATCGGGGTAGATCTATTGATTTACGCTAAACTTAAATTTAGTAATGTCTCTGCTTATTTTTTTATGTCGAGAGAAAATGCATATAATCTCGACTTGAATCTGTTTGAATTTGATGCCACAGTTTATTCTATTCCTGGTGAATATGATACTGGCTCAGTTATAATGACTCTTGGAGATCTTGGAAATGTCCAAATCCTGGACTAAAATAAATGCTATAACTATAGTTAGATCTAATGTTACTGGATTTTCAAAGAGTATCTATGTTGGTTACTCAAGAAGATCCAGAGGGTGGGAAGAAGTTAATACAACCATTAGGTTACAATGTAAATCTCTACTCGGATGAGAATGTGGGAAGAGGTTGATACAACCATTGAGTTGTGAATTATAATCTCTTTTGAATGAATAAAGAAGATGCAACATTGAGGTGGACGTAGCCCATAGTTTGGGTGAACCATGTATATGTGGAGTCTGACTAATGTGTGATTGTGCCTTGTGATTGTGCCTTATGTCTTATGTGTGATCGAATAATTTTGTATAAATGTTTGCGTTATGGAGTAAACCTTTGGTTATGTATGTTACCCATATGACTGATTTGTTATTGCGATAAGTGTTGTATAAATGTTGCCGCGACAATTAAAACTCTGGTTATGCTGGTAGCTCATACGAATGATCTCATAAACGCATTCCAAAAGTTTGTCGAGTACAAAAGATCACCATGAAATGGGTAAGAATTTCATGGAGAGGTTCAAGGTAAAGATGAGAAATTTAAATTATCAATTGTGGTTTTAAATGTTTTATTTGTCTTATAGAATCATCAAATTTTGAGGGGAAATTTGTTATCATAATTGACCAATATTGGAAGGATGGATTAATACCCTGCATAAGTATTCAAGAGTTATAAGTACTACAAGTGTAGACACGAGGATTAGATGCATGATAGCTATTTCTATGATTAGTCGTCTTTTAACAATGTTATGATGACGAACTTTTGGACCATATAACAAATAGTCTTGTTGTGAATTTTCTATAATGGAAGAAA
This sequence comes from Larix kaempferi, assembly GCA_027924585.1. NCBI lineage: Eukaryota > Viridiplantae > Streptophyta > Pinopsida > Pinales > Pinaceae > Larix > Larix kaempferi. Next base: position 10,549,473 of record BSBM01000267.1, on the reverse strand, counting down.
ATTTTATTTTTCTACAAAATACTAATTCGTGGAGTCTTGGGGATGTTACATATGGTATCAGAGCACAGGTTGCAAACACTCGGGCTTAATTGGGCTCAGTTGAAGAAATAATATAAGCTGGTCAAGGGAACTCTATCGATAAGACGCAAACAAAGGATATATGTTCTAAAGAATCAACAGAAGGTAATCAACAAGATGTCTTTTAAATCGCAAGTAAGTATACTCCACTTATTGAAGCATTCTAAAGGGAAAGCATTGTTGATGAGTGAGCAGTTTGTATGTTTCATTTCGTATCTAAAATGATCCTATATTGATTAAAACTAGAGGATGAATATCTCCTCATACAATTTCCTTAAATGATAAGAAAGTATTCTTTAAAAAGATTAAAATAGTTGGACTATGTTCCTATCTTTATCTTGGTGATCTTGCTAAATATTTTCATATACATTGATCATAATGATAGTAAGGAGAATCATAGGAGCATTTGCATGTTCAAAAGTTTATAAGGGTTGTATAAACATAATTAGGATTATGTATCTAATGAAAGATGTACATGCATAGCTGGTCGATTGATGCCATTGGTAGGGCTTAGTACATATATGAGTCAAGTCATAGACATTCATCATAGGTGCTTGATTGCTTCAATTATATTTTATGAGGATTAGAAAAGTTCTAAGCTTGGAAAGGTGACTATACATATGAAGACAGGATAACAACCATATTGAATCATAAGGATCGAACGAATGATGGTTAGGTCATTATGAGAAGGATTGGAAAATTGTCATGAAATTACCTAGTTATTGATTTGGGATGATTGTATTAAGTATGTGCACGAGATTGTAGGGTGGAGGGATCCTTATCATGTTAGAAGATACATGAATTGTACTAAGGGAGTGAACCCTGAAATTCTTTATGTAGGCTATCTGTTATGTAGAAAGAAAAACTTTCATTTTTATTAACGATCTCAGAATTAGAATAATAGACGTCTTACAGTGGAGGATTGATCGAAAGACAAATATAAGAATTAACAAAATGTTATTCAGGGAGCTATATTGATCTTAGCCCTTGATAAGTAGAAGATATGGAAGTTGTTGGTGCATTATATTGAATGTTATAGGCGATGGTTCCAAATGTTAGTTATGTGTTCTTACTTCTATGCTTTATTCTACGTACGAAACAGATGATATGGTAGATAAGATGGTTAATATTGAATACGCACTAGATATTCAAAGTTATTGTAAGTGATTAAACTGTAGGATTCTATTTTTCTATCTCGGCGATCCTTACTAAGAATGTTGGGATACTGGGAGTGGTTGACAGAAGGATTATACTTTTGTGTGATTAAGACTTATGTTATATGCATGGATACCTTGATAATCTGTTTCGTTTTGATATATAGATTATATGATATGGAGAGGATTACTAATGTGTATTAATGTAAGTTAAACGTGCACCTTGGCATATTAGGGCCATACGATAAAGCGATATGCGGTCTCCCCCATAAAGGTATGTGATTATCCTTAGAAAAATATATGCAAGTACATATATAGACGATTTATTGTTACTAACATGATGTTGGCATATGCAAGAAGAATGGGTGCTTAATACAGTAAAGGAAAAGGATTGAGGTGAAGTGATCGTAATGCCCATGATAAGGAAGAATGTATTTTAAGACATTATGTAGTCCTATTAATTGAGTTGGTTATGCTTAGTGTGGAAATAATGTTTATGTTAGATAACCACATGCGGAGATTGTAGTATGAAGGATGACTTTCTTAGTTTTATACATAGAAGAAAAACCTCCTTACAATATTTGGTTATGTTATTATGACAGATGGTCAAAAACTCGATTGAGCTTGTGGAAGAGCGTAATACATTATGCGGGTTTTCGCTACGAATATAACAAATCAAAATGGATGTGACTATTTCCGCGGATAAATAGCTGATTTAACCACTCAAGAGTAAGTGATGATTCACTTGAATGCATCTTATTTACTGGTCATATTTCGAGACACTTATAACCAGGGATTAACATTGGATTATGCTGTTTAGTTACTAACATTTTCAGGATGTTATCAATGATCACGACCAATGTGATAGACAAAAAGGAACGTGGATTATAAGTCCATTGGTGAAGGTGAGCAGAACACAATCGCTCAAGAGTAAGTGATTACCTTTTATTATAGCATGGATTACAGTATGGCACAAAACCTGATTTGGTGATGGACGTGTGCTACATATCATGAATGATAAGCAAATAAATGGAACTACTTACCGTTATTACAAGACATATTGTAATTTACAAAAATTGTAAGAATTAATAAATCGAAATAAATTCTGGGACTCAAGCGAGAAGGCTTGAGGGGAATTGTGTAAAGAGTGTCGTAATGGCATTTGAAATACTCCCTAAAATCAGGGATTGAACAGCCACTAGGATTATCGGAGAATCGGCTGGCTGTAAGACCTAGGCAAGCTATAAGAAAATGTATATGTGGGAGGCAGGACGCTGCTTAGTATACATGAGAGAAAGTATTGCTGCGTGAGCACTGCGGTGTTAGGCAAGAAATCTGTAAAATAATTGCTGTGTGAGCACTGAGGTGTTAGGCAAGAATCTCGAAAGGATTGTTGTGTGAGCACTTGGGTGTTAGACAAAAATTTCCTGGGTCACTGGAACTATGTGTGCTTATGATAATAAAAGCACAAACAATGACTAAAATATATTCCATAGACTGCAAATGTTATGTTACAATAAATGACTCAGTACTTATGAATATGAGTTTGATTATGAAATTGATGATAGTTTTACGGTTTCTTTGAATTCCGGTTTTTTAGTAAAAATGTAGGGTGATTGATAGTACTTGCGAGAAATTCATGAAAGACCGAAGAAGGTCAAATAGAAATGACAAAGCAAGAAAAGGGTGACCCCAAAGAAAGGATATACTGTTGAAAGGTATGAACACCGAGGACGGTGTTATTTTTAAAGGGGAGGAGGATGTAATATCCCTAATTTTTATCTTATTATTGTGTAAGTGGAAAGGATTATTGTACCAGTTACTGGTGAGGAGCTCAAGGCCAAGGCCCCACCAGTAAACCTTGAAAAAAACTATGTGATTAATTCCATATGCCTATACACCAGAAGTACCATAGAACTTCAAATTATTGGAGTTAAGTATGATGTGAAATCATAATAATGATAAATAGAGGATCTAGCCTAAGAAGAGGTGATCCTAATAAACATTAGTTATATCTTTATATATGAAACATATAATATCTACATATGTATGTCCTAATTGGGACATTAACTTATAATGTGTTATAAGATATAGGAGACATGTGCTTTAATGGAAATGTTGGTATATAAAGGTGTATGCATGTTGGAACAGACATAGATACATATATATATGTTCTATTCGATTATATATTGGGATAATCTACATATATATTCTTTGTAAAGTTTAGTGATATATATATCACTTACAACATAGCTTAAAGGGAATATTTTCTCGGGAATGGTTAGCCTCTTCGAATAAAGTTTGTTGTCCATTTATTGATGAGTGGGAAACTTATGAATGAGGGATGCACCCACTCAACCACGTGGAAGCTACTACACTTAGTCTTAAAGAGAGCTCGAGTCCACTCCGGGGAAAGAGTGCCATTTGTTCCTCACTTCACTTAATGTGATGGACGGATCCACCAAAGGGGGAAAGGGGGTTGGCGGTATTGTGCTTGATTTTTTTTATTTTAAGGCGGAATCATCTCTCATTTGGGGGAGGAGGTAAATATGGAGCGATATGTTGGATCCAGGGAAAAGCGAGGTGTATCAGTGGAAATCCCTGCTCATCGTTAAGGAGGAAGAAAAACGCTGGACAGTTTTTTTTTCAGCTTTGCTACACAACTTCGGCCAGCATTTCGTATTGACGGTTTCAGGTTTAATTTTCTCTTCGATAAATAGGTTCTGTTCGCAAACCCTGTGATCTAGTTATATTTGCTTTATTTACACAGATCTATGATCAGCTCACATTCTGAGTCTCGGTGTTGATAAGAGTTGATCTCCAATTTTATACTTAGAACTGAGATTGGTGACCACCGAACGTAGGAAGGAGTGGCTGGGTAGCTTACCACTACTTTTCGCATTTTGTAGCTTACCACTACTTTTCGCATTTTAGTAAAATGAAATCTTTGCAATTCTTTCTTTAGGATTTATATTGCCTGAAACTACCAAGTTGAGTAGTATTATGGTTTGGTTGATACTGAGAGTGAAGCTTTCTAAGATCTGCTTGATTATTCCATTTATATAAATGAAAGTTTATATTTGGCTGCGCAGTTAGAGTAGCTAGAGCGACACCTCCAGGGTGAGGTCTTCAATATCTTAATTTCTCATCCTCTGTTGGATCCGCATATGTTTGGGGTTTTTGGACAGCTAGAGAGTTTGAAGGATGCTTTGGGAAAGGAAAACGTAGAGCGCTTGATCCCTGTACAAGTTAAATTGGTTTTGCAGTTCCTTTATGTTGATGAATATCTGTAGAATCTATGTGTGACCCCTGTTGGGTGTTTCTTTGAGGTTGTTGAGCCGATTTCCATTTTTTTGGATGCATATAGACATTTATATATTGTATTCTGTTGTTTGACTGTGTGAAGTTGGGGAATCTGCGTGAAGCTTAGGCAAGGCTGAGGAACTTCCCCCAATTTTCGTTGATTGTATATATGTTTATATATTGTGTTCTATGTTTTGGTTGTTTGATTGTTATAATTCCCGGGCGAGGGCAGATCTCGGTCACATTTAAGTTACACTTGGCACATGGGAAACTACGAAATCATTTCCAGATTTATTTCTGATTTGCTTGTTGAAATCAATGCGATTCCGATGAGGGCGGATCTCTGTCACGTTTATTTTTTATAACTTGCAACTAAGAAACCTCCTTTCCAGATAAATCTCAAAATTGGTTGCAGTTTGTGGTTATTTATGGTTGAGGTCAGGTCGGAATTCTGTATTGGGTATGACGGCTCTCTTTAGAGTTTGACCCCGTCCTGCTTTTCCCACTTGTTTGTATTATAACAATCTGCTGGTGGCAACGGTAAAAAGCAAGATGCAATTTTGTTGTGCCTGTCGAATACCCTATTTGCATGATCATCGCGAAGAATGTTTTCAGTTTTTATCTTTTTGATGTTCATATGCTCGTGGTTTCTTACTCTGTTGCTTGAAGTATAGTATTGCTGAAGAAAAATTTGTGGATACGATTTGAGTTCTTGTTTGGATTATAGTATTACTGGAGAAAATGATTGCAAATGATTTTCGGTTCATTGCATTGTGATTTAGCTTTACTTCTTTATTATTTCAGAAAGATATGCTTCGTCTGATTTATAGTAATGCTGGAGAAAATGATTGCAAATGGTTTTCGGTTCATTGCATTGTGACTTAGCTTTACTTCTTTATTATTTCAGAAAGATATGCTTCGTCTGATTTATAGTAATGCTGGAGAAAATGATTGCACGAGGAAATGGTTCTATGTTAGTTTTTTTTGTGAGTTAACTTTGATTCCTTATTATTTCAAAAGAATATGTTGTTCTGAATTGTAGTATTGTTGAAGAAAAACGTGGATGCGACTTGAATCTCTGCATTGGTTGCAGAAGGAAATATTCCTCTATATCTCTTCTGCTTAATTAAATCGGGGTAGATCTATTGATTTACGCTAAACTTAAATTTAGTAATGTCTCTGCTTATTTTTTTATGTCGAGAGAAAATGCATATAATCTCGACTTGAATCTGTTTGAATTTGATGCCACAGTTTATTCTATTCCTGGTGAATATGATACTGGCTCAGTTATAATGACTCTTGGAGATCTTGGAAATGTCCAAATCCTGGACTAAAATAAATGCTATAACTATAGTTAGATCTAATGTTACTGGATTTTCAAAGAGTATCTATGTTGGTTACTCAAGAAGATCCAGAGGGTGGGAAGAAGTTAATACAACCATTAGGTTACAATGTAAATCTCTACTCGGATGAGAATGTGGGAAGAGGTTGATACAACCATTGAGTTGTGAATTATAATCTCTTTTGAATGAATAAAGAAGATGCAACATTGAGGTGGACGTAGCCCATAGTTTGGGTGAACCATGTATATGTGGAGTCTGACTAATGTGTGATTGTGCCTTGTGATTGTGCCTTATGTCTTATGTGTGATCGAATAATTTTGTATAAATGTTTGCGTTATGGAGTAAACCTTTGGTTATGTATGTTACCCATATGACTGATTTGTTATTGCGATAAGTGTTGTATAAATGTTGCCGCGACAATTAAAACTCTGGTTATGCTGGTAGCTCATACGAATGATCTCATAAACGCATTCCAAAAGTTTGTCGAGTACAAAAGATCACCATGAAATGGGTAAGAATTTCATGGAGAGGTTCAAGGTAAAGATGAGAAATTTAAATTATCAATTGTGGTTTTAAATGTTTTATTTGTCTTATAGAATCATCAAATTTTGAGGGGAAATTTGTTATCATAATTGACCAATATTGGAAGGATGGATTAATACCCTGCATAAGTATTCAAGAGTTATAAGTACTACAAGTGTAGACACGAGGATTAGATGCATGATAGCTATTTCTATGATTAGTCGTCTTTTAACAATGTTATGATGACGAACTTTTGGACCATATAACAAATAGTCTTGTTGTGAATTTTCTATAATGGAAGAAAATTTTATTTTTCTACAAAATACTAATTCGTGGAGTCTTGGGGATGTTACAGACTAGCTCACTAGATCAAAGCTACTGTCACCTACCCAAATTTCTGAACATTATTATTTATTTGCAAAAATACTTTATGTTAAAATTAATTACAAGTTTTGTAATTATGATCAGTTCTGATCATGGATGAATGTAATTACTGAATATTATTATTTAAATAAATTAATTAGGAGACAAACACTCAGGAGGACTGTTGAATGAGTGTTCACTGACCCAGTAGGAGGAATGGAAGTTGTTGGAAGGAATGGGACACATGGCACCAATTATATCACACCACTAACTATTGGTTATGGGACAACTTCCCCTTAAATAGGGCATTATCCCCCAGGTGGAGGGAGTGAGCAGGCAACTCATTTAATGACCCAGTAACATCTGAAAAGGCCTAGGAAGCCTATAAAGGCAAATTCAAATTGGGCAGGCAGCCCTTAATCAACAATTCTGCAAAATGTTTTCCTCTTGCAAATCAGGTGATTTCAAGAGAGATTTGAATAAGGGAGATTAGTGGTGATTGAAAACTGAGTTTTTACTTATTATTGAAGAGAAACAGAGTTGCAGGAGCAATTCTTTTGGACTGCTACCTATTGAAGATTTAGAAGATTACTACAACAAGAAGAAGCCCATATTCCTGAAGCTTCTTCCTCTTGGTGGTTCAACGAACAGGATTGGGGGTCCTAAGATAGTATTTGACTGTTTTCAGGAGTTTGGTTGGGTGGAACGGTCTTCCTGAGTTGTTTGTTTCCCTAGAGGATTCATCCGGTTCTACAATTTCTTCTTATTTAATTTTAGTTATGTTTTAACAGTATTTTCTGTGTTTCTGTTTTTGAAAGCAAAATCTAATCCTAGAATTGTTCTAAGTCTGAATGTTTAAGTTTAATGGCGAAGATGAATTGATAAATCAAGATCCCTATTTTTCCACATGCTATTTGGTAGCATCGTATTCTAGTAGAGATATGCAAATTAAAATAGAATAGAAGATAGGCAAATTGTTCCATTGAATTCAATAGCTAGATAATAATCTGGTATGCATCAGTTCTTGTTCTTAAGTTAACTAATTGTAGAGGGTCTATATAATATTTAATATATATAATATTTTCTCATTTTTATAATAATGAGTCAATTAAATAATTCTTGCAATGATCTTACAAATGCATACATTATATCCATGAAAAGTAGATGAATTATACACTGTACATGGTTTTAAGACTGTTAACATTCAATAAAATATTCTTGATAATAAGCTGGAAAACAATAGTTTTTCCCACAGATATCATATGTATACTTTTCACTCACACACCAGCATACACCAGCATTTTATGTATAGGAAATTAATTTATAAATAGAATTATAGTTTACACAGTCTTCATGAACTTCTACACTATGTATTCATATTTCTTTCATTTTCTATAGTACTGTTGTAATATCTAGAAATGTGCAAATGATAAGAATTTACTAAACATAATTATTATTACCATATATTTATTCTTTCCTTGGATTTTCCAACATTGGTTGCGATTATTGTAACTCTGAGATTTGTATCAAAAGGAAAACCCTAGCTATATTTATATCGTTCATAACAAAACTCTACACTCTTTTCAACCTGAGATCGAAACCAAGCTAGTATCTTAAAACAAACGACCAGATTATCACTTCAACAAAACACGAATTAGGGTTTAACCCTATTCATTTTCATTGCAAAATGTTACTGAGTTATCGGTTCAACTTTCTACTCTATTGTTCAAACATCAACAAATAAGATTACACATTACCAATCTATAGTTTTAAAACAAACCATAGACTTATACGAAGGGTTTAGCACACCTTTCTCATCTTAATGTTGAAATTTATTTACACAGAACCCTTATCATCCACAAATTATCCGAACCCTAAACTAGCTCAATAAACATTATAGTATCCCTTAGCATGAATACGATTTACAACATCAACTTACAGTTTCGAAGCTAACAAACCAGATAGCTTTACAACGTTTTAATCATACAATGTATTACAAAAGGAGTATTATTCTTACACACATATTGAGCCCTTGGATCTCTGTCTTACGGTCACAAACATTTCGAAAGACAAGTCGAATCTCATAACAACCTCAACATTACCACAGAATAACTTCTAAAACAAAGACAAAGCTCGAGCAACGTTTATATTCTACTTTTAACAAAGAAACAAAGTTACACAGGGTTTATCCCAAAATTTTCCAATAGGAAAAAGAACCCGAACATTTAAATCGACGAGCTAAATCTCCAGTCGACAAACAACAAGTTTGCAAAATACAACACCGAAGTATCACTGTCAATAATCATGTTTCGAAGACTTCCCAAACCACCTTCAATGACAGAGCCACGGCACAGACAAAGGACACTACGAGTGTATGGAAGACCCGAAGCTTACCGATGTAAGTGTACGAGGTTTTCCTTTCACCATACCCTATCCAGAAGTGTTGTTTACACCCTGCAATTGACATTAAACCAGAGTTAGACATATGATACCTTTTATAAATCGATTTTTGAAAATGCAAATAGATTTTCTAAAACGGAAAGCTTACCTCCATATCTTGACAAGGACATTGTCATGAACGACACCAAGGAGCCACTATCCACGCCCAAACTTTGTACATTTTCACATTTCACTCTTGTTTATCTCAGAGGTATTAAAACATAAAACTATAACCTTCGAACCAGAGAATCTATCTTTAAAACTACTTAACCATCACATTAAAGAAACCTGCAACGTCAACTTAAGGAGAAGATCTCGGGTTCGAAACCCTTGCAGACTTCCTACCCAGACTTCGGCATCCTGCTGGCCACCCCAGCCGAAACAATAGCACAATGAATCAATTTCTTCAAGTCTTAACTCTTTTTCCACGATAGATATTAGGGTTTCATCCGACGGTCTAGGTTCATCACTATCGACGGTCTTTATAGTGCCAGCAAACTAAGCTTTGGTATAAACAACGCCCACAATAAATACCAAACCTACCTTACAGGTTGACAACGCCACCATGGCACACAATGGAGTATGCACAACTAACGCTTAGTGTATTAATCCTACACATCGACAAGTTTGGAGACAAACATGTCTATCTGAACAATGGACATCCAACTCAGCAGAGACACGACACCGAGCCTTTAATATAGGATCAATACATGATCTCTACCACAGCTCGAGACCGACACCATTAAATGAACCAGCAACCTGTCAAGTTTCATTTTAAATGCCTGTCAGCATCCTCGACGTGACTTCAAAACCCTATATTTAATTCACCACGGTATGAGAAATACTATGCAAAGAATTCACTATATCATTGCACTTATTATTATAGTTTTGATATAATACAATGTAATAATGAATTACAAACTATTTATATAGTTTAGGGATAATCAAATGTTTTCCCTTTATTACATTGAGTTTCGATATGAATCTCTAATGTGGATAATAAACCAAAAATTGATATAGTTACATAACTATGTACATAGCACTTGAATAGATCATAATATGAAATAATAGTTAATCTATTATGTAAATGTTTATTATTTACTTGTTATAAATGCATAGTCTTTGGGAAGGACTATTTTTTTATTATTAAGACCTAAATAATTATAGTAGAGAATATGAATGGTTAACCATAAGTCTTTAAAGTTAATTAAAAGTGTTGTATAAAACTCACATACAAATATGCTATCACATATAGTTTGGTATCTTGGAACAATAAGTTCTCCGAATTCCTATCCACTTTTGGTACGGTATTATCCTAGTACTACTAATACAATGACAACAACAAAGCAGTTAGCACAATGACGACTACCAAGCAACTAGTACAATGACGACGACAAAGCAGCTAGCACAATGACAACAACAGAACCAGCTAAGTATAATGACGACTACAGTGACGATGTTTATTAAATTGGTAAAAAAAGAACCTTGGAAAGTTGAAGAGCAAGCACGCGAACTATACCTCTATGCTTATACATTTGCAACAACCTCTATTGATTCTACTTTATTTTTATACGATGAAGTTGAACTCACACTATTTGGAATTTATGGAAATCATGAAACTTCTTACCTGTTATCTGCACAGAGAATAGGTTCAATGTTTTATCATTATAGCTAAGTAATCTTCGGGGTCCCTCATAGGACTCCCTTGAGCAGCAAAGAAGCAAACTGTCAGTATCGTCTCAAAGAAATAGTACTACATCACACTTCTAACCTGGCATTCCATTATTACATATTTCATACATTGCGTTGCTTTAAAAAGTCTCGCATCAAAAGTCTAATCTAACCATGCATTTGACTATCTTAATGATAGGGGATACGAATGTAATTAAGTGTTCACTGTCGTATTAGTTTCTTCAGAAATTATATTGGTGTTTAATACAAACAACTGTTAGTTAACATTGTTACATTCAGCAATTGTTATCTTCCGCATTTATAAATTATTATAAATTAAGCTAATATTGCCGTTAATAAAAATTCTAAATATTTACGAAAATATGGGATGTTACATGTGGTATCAGAGCACAGATTCAAACTCTAGGACTGATTTAGGTCCAAACACACAGTAGAAATTTTTATATACAGCAGAAAAAAAAAATTGTACTAATTTGAAAATTTTATTATTATGTTCTCTTCAGAAATCATTTTCAGTTATAGGTATGGAGAACTCAGCTGAACATTTAAGTGACAGATTTCAGCCAAACAGTCACTATTCGGGACAGCATTATGTGGAGGAAGGTCATGGGGAAATAAATAACAGTTCAACGGAACTGTTACGTGCCTTTCAATATTTAAAAGCAGAAATCATATCTGTGAAATTAGATAATGAAAGGATTATGCAAGCACAAGAACAATTGAATCAAGTACTGTTTGAACATAGCCAAACAGAAGATCAAGGGAAAAACGATGAGGATATTTCCAAGGTAGAGGACCTACCTCACACTGATAAAAATCAGAACATCAAATATAGTAAAGTAAAAGATAGTTCAACTTCATCTGGAGATGCTATTTCAGAACGCAAAAAGAAACGTAATTATATCAGTGACAGCAGTGAAGAAGATTCCAAACCAAGAAAGAAAAATAAAAAAGAATATGAGCAGATTTCTGGAGAATTCAAGAAGATAAGACCTCCAACTTTCAATGGAGAAACTAAGAAAGGCGAGACAGTTGAAGCTTGGTTGTCAGGAATGAAGAAATACTTCCACATCTACAACTATTCAGAGTTCTTAAAAGCAAAAATGGCCATATATAACTTAACCGAAAAAGTAGATATTTGGTGGCAGGATGTCAAAAGGGTAAAGGGAATTAAGGATAAAGATGTAAGCTGGAGTACTTTCAAATGATATTTCAAAAAGAAGTATCTATCTGAACAGTATTACAAAGAAAAATCCAAAGAGTTTTACGATTTAAAGTTGGGAGGTATGAACATGAAGGAACTAAACAATAAGTTTCTGAACTTACTAAGATATGTACCCTATTTCATAGAAGAAAAACCAAAAATTCAAAGGTACTTAAGTTGTTTACCTTTCAGCATTAAAGACAGAATTGAGTATGACAGCCCTAAAACATTAGAGGAGGCTATGAGAAAGGAAGTCTTCTGTTATGATACAAATCGGAAGAGAGAGGGTATGTCTACTTGGAAAAATCATTAGCCCAACAATTTTGAACAGAAAAAGAAAAATTTCAGATTCAGTGGGAATTCTGGATTCCAAAGGAAGAATTTTCAGAATCGAAATTTCCAAGGAAATAATTCCAGAAATAATTCATACCAGAGTTCTACAGCACCAAAAAATGCATCTAATACTGTCAAGACCAGTGAGCCAAAGACACATATTAAATGTTTTGAATGTCAAGGCCCTCATTATGCATCAGAATGTCCCTTACGAAAGCGAAAGACAAACAACATCAACTCTATCCAGACTGAACCTATTGTTGGAGACGTAGCAAGGGAGATGCCAAGAATTAACACAACACTTGACAACAGGCAAGTAGACCATCAAATCTCCATGGTAGAGATTGAAGGTATGATACATGAACATTATGTTACTGTTTTAATTGACCCGGGTGCTAGTTTAAGTTATATAACACCCAATGTTGTGGAAAATATTAAACTAAAAAATGAAAAGTTTAGTAAATCATGGCTAGTTAGACTAGCAACTGGAACAAAGAGGAAAGTTTCATATTTTATAGAGAACTGTGTTTTATCCATGAATCATTTGTAAACAAAAATCAAGCTGAATATCTTACCTTTAGGTTCGTATGATATTATAGTTGGGATGGACTGGTTGGAAGCCCATCATGTCATCCTAGACTGTTATGGAAAAAGTTTTACATGCTTAAATGATGAAGGGAAAACTGTAGAAATAAAAGGCATTCTAAGGAAGGTAACCCTTAGACAAATTTCAGCCATGCAAGTTAAGAGGGAAGTTAGGAAGGGATGCCAAATGTTTGCAGTAAACATGATAAATGATGAGATTATGGGTAAAGAGGAAAAACTGAAATTAGAAGACATACCTGTCCTAAAAGATTTTAAGGATGTATTTCCTGAGGAGATTCCAAGATTACCACCCAAAAGAGATTTAGATTTTACTATAGAGCTAATACTAGGAGCAGTACCAAATTCAAAAGCTCCGTACTGAATGAATATACTGGAGTTAAACGAATTAAAATCTCAGTTGAAGGAACTTATTGACAAGAAGTATATTAGACCAAGTGTGTCTCCTTGGGGAGCACCCGTCATCTTCGTTAAGAAGAAAGATGGAACATTAAGACTGTGCATAGATTATCGCCAGCTTAATAAGATGATGATCAAAAATAGATACCCGTTGCCCCGCATAGATGATCTATTTGATCAGCTGCGGGGAGCAACAGTATTTTTGAAGATCGATCTAAGATCAAGGTATCATCAAGTAAGGGTTAAAGATGAAGATATTTTCAAAACAGCTTTCCGAACTCGGTATGGGCATTACAAGTTCGTAGTCATGCCATTTGGCTTAACTAATGCTTCGACTGTATTTATGTGTTTGATGAATGATATTTTGCATAAGTATTTAGACAAGTTTGTTGTTGTGTTTATAGACGATATTTTAGTGTACTCAAAAAGCAAAGAAGAGCATGATGAGCATTTACAGATTATCTTACAAGTATTAGGAGATCATCAATTGTATGCTAAATTTAGTAAATGTGACTTTCACAAAGACAAAATTCAGTATTTAGGACACATAATTTCAGCAGAGAGAATCTCGGTTGACCCCGACAAGATAAGGGCCATTAATGACTAGCCGGTTCCAAAAGATGTGTCGGATGTGAGATCATTTATGGGCATTACGGGGTATTACAGAAATTTGATAGAGAATTTCTCAAGAATTGCCAACCCCATAACTTCCTTGCAGAAGAAAGGGAAGAAATTTGTTTGGGATCAGAAATGTGCTGAGAGCTTTAAGAAATTAAAGGAACTATTGATGACAGCACCTATCTTGAAGATAGCTAACCCCAATAAGGATTTTTTAGTTTGTACAGACGCATGCAATAATGGACTCGGTGGAGTCTTCACACAGGAAGGGCATGCGATAGCATATGAATCTAGAAAGCTGAAAGTACATGAAAAGAATTACTTTACATATGATTTAGAGTTATTAGCAGTTATTCATACCTTAAAAATGTGGTGTCATCACCTTATTGGCATAAAGTTTATACTATTAACAGATAACATGGGTCTGAAATATTTATTGGATCAGACAACCCTGAACACTAGACAAGCGAGATGGTTGACATTCTTAAGTGAGTATGATTTCGAAATTCAGCATATCAAAGGAAAGGAGAACAAAGTTGCAGATGCCTTGAGTCGTAAGGCAAAACTAAATTTCATTTCAGCAATCAGTAATTATTCAACTGATTTGGAAGATCAGATTTTGGAAAAAGGTGAAACAGATGAAGAATACTGAAAAATGAAGGAAAGGACAGCCAATGACAGTTCTGAAAATTATATGCCAGCTTACAGAATTAAAGAAAATGGTCTATCACTATATAAAAACAGATTGTATGTACCAAATATACCAGAAATAAAATTTCTGATATCAAATGAGATGCATAAAAGTCACTATTCTGGTCATCCAGGATATCAAAAGACCATCACTATGTTGAGAAAAGAATACTATTGGCCCAGAATGAAAGATGTAGCAGAATACATTGCAAAATGCTTGGACTGTCAAAAAGTGAAGGTTGAACATCAACATCCTGCTAGATTGTTGCAACCATTACCAATACCAAGCTGGAAATGGGAAGTAATCATCATAGATTTTATTACCGGATTACCTAAAAATCAGAAACAACATGATTCTATCATGGTGGTGGTGGACAAACTTAACAAGGCAGCACATTTCATACCAGTGAAGACCACACATAAAGCACCAGACATTGCAGAAATTTTTATGAAACAGATTTTTAGATTGCACGGCATACCAAAGGTAATAATTTTAGATCGTGATTCGAAGTTTACAAGAAAATTCTGGATATCATTGTTTAAGGGGTTAAATACAACTCTAAATTTCAGTACAGCATTTCATCCAAAAACGGATGGACAAACAAAAAGGGTAAATCAAGTGTTAGAAGATTTATTAAGAATGTATGTTAAGGATCAGCTTGGTAAGTGGGAAGATTATCTGCACTTAGCAGAATTTGCTTATAATAATCATTATCATGCTTCAGCCAGACTTAGTCCTTTTGAAATTCTTTACGGTAGGAAATGTAATACATTTGTTTCGTGGAATGATCCAGTCAATAGAGTTGTTTTAGGACAAGAATCATTGCAGGAATTAGAACTAATTGTGAAACAGGTGCAAGGACATTTAAAAGCTGCCCAAGATAGGCAGAAAAGCCAAGCAGATTCAAAAAGAACTCATAGAGAGTTCCAAGTGGGTGAACATGTGTTTCCCAAGGTAAGACCGAAAAAGAGTTCACTGAAACTAGGGAGCTGTGCCAAGTTGGCACCCAGGTATTGTGGTCCTTTTGAAATGTTATCTAAGGTTGGAGCAGTGGCATACCAACTAGCCTTACCACCTAACCTGAAAATACATAATGTTTTGCATATATCATATTTAAAGAAATATGTGCACGATACTACTCATGTTGTAAACTGGAATGATGTACAGGTGGTACAAGACAGAGATTTTTCGGTGGAATCAGATTGTATCCTTGGAAGGAGGGAAACTATTCTCCAGAATCGTAGCATTGGGAAAGTGAAGGTGCAGTGGAAGCACCTTAGACCAGAAGAGGCAACCTAGGAGTTGGAGAGTAGTATGCGGGCAGCATACTCAACTCTATTTCAGGAACACTCAATGAGTGACTAGCCAACATCGAGGACGATGTTGAGACTTAAGGGGGGGTGTATGTCACATACCCAAATTTCTGAACATTATTATTTATTTGCAAAAATACTTTATGTTAAAATTAATTACAAGTTTTGTAATTATGATCAGTTTTGATCATGGATGAATGTAATTACTGAATATTATTATTCAAATAAATTAATTAGGAGACAAACACTTAGGAGGACTGTTGAATGAGTGTTCACTGACCCACTAGGAGGAATGGAAGTTGTTGGAAGGAATGGGACACGTGGCACCAGTTACATCACACCACTAACTGTTGGTTATGGGACAACTTCCCCTTAAATAGGGCATTATCCCCCAGGTGGAGGGAGTGAGCAGGCAGCTCATTTAATGACCCAGTAACATCTGAAAAGGCCTAGGAAGCCTATAAAGGAAAATTCAAATTGGGAAGGCAGCCCTTAATCAACATTTCTGCAGAATGTTTTCCTCTTGTAAATCAGGTGATTTCAAGAGAGATTCAAATAAGGGAGATTAGTGGTGATTGAAAACTGAGTTTTTACTTATTATTGAAGAGAAACAGAGTTGCAGGAGCAAGTCTTTTGGACTGCTACCTATTGAAGATTCAGAAAATTACTACAACAAGAATAAGCCCATATTCCTGAAGCTTCTTCCTCCTGGTGGTTCAGCGAACAGGATCGGGGGCCCTAAGATAGTATTTGACTGTTTTCAGGAATTTGGTTGGGTGGAACGGTCTTCCTGAGTTGTTTGTTTCCTTACAATTTTCATCAGGTTCTACAATTTCTTCTTATTTAATTTCTGTTATGTTTTAACAGTATTTTTTGTGTTTTTATTTTTCAAAGCAAAATCTAATCCTAGAATTGTTCTAAGTCTGAATGTTTAATTTTAATGGCGAAGATGAATTGATAAATCAATATCCCCATTTTTCCACATGCTATTTGGCAGCATCGTATTCTAGTACAGATATGCAAATTAAAATAGAATAGAAGATAGGCAAATTATGCCATTGAATTCGATAGCTAGATAATAATCTGGTATGCATCAGTTTCTATTCTTAAGTTAACTAATTGTAGAGGGTCTGTATAATATTTAATATATATAATATTTTCTCATTTTTATAATAATCAGTCAATTAAATAATTCTTGCAATCATCCTACAAACGCATATATTATATCCATGAAAAGTAGATGAATTATACACTGTACATGGTTTTAAGACTGTTAACATTCAATAAAATATTCTTGATAATAAGCTGGAAAACAATAGTTTTTCACACAGATATCATATGTATACTTTTCACTCACACACAGTTTCATTATAATTACTACACCATCATTTTATGTATAGGAAATTAATTTATAGATAGCATTATAGTTTACACAGTCTTCATGAATTTCTACACTATGTATTCATATTTCTTTCATTTTCTATAATACTGTTGTAATATCTAGAAATGTACAAATGATAAGAATTTACTAAACATGATTATTATTACCAGATATTTATTCTTTCCTTGGATTCGCTAACATTGGTTGCGATTATTGTAACTCTGAGAGTTGTATCAAAAGGAAAACCCTAGCTATATTTATATCATTCATAACAAAACTCTACACTCTTTTCAACCTAAGATCGAAACCAAGCTAGTATCTTAAAACAAACAATCAGATTATCACTTCAACAAAACACGAATTAGGGTTTAACCCTATTCATTTTCATTGCAAAATGTTACTGAGCTATCGGTTCAACTTTCTACTCTATTGTTCAAACATCAACAAATAAGATTACACATTACCAATCTACAATTTTAAAACAAACCATAGACTTATACGAAGGGTTTAGCACACCTTTCTCATCTTAACATTGAAATTTATTTACACAGAACCCTTAGCATCCACAAATTATCCAAACCCTAAACTAGCTCGATAAACATTATAGTATCCCTTAGCATGAATATGATTTAAAACATCAACTTACAGTTTCCAAGCTAACAAACTAGATAGCTTTACAACGTTTTAATCATACAATGTATTACAAAAGGAGTATTTTTCTTACACACAGATTGAGCCCTCGTCTCTCTATCTTACGGTCACAAACATTTCGAAAGACAAGTCGAATCTCATAACAACCTCAACATTACCACAGAATAACTTCTAAAACAAATATGAAGCTCGAGCAACGTTTATATTCTACTTTTAACAAAGAAACGAAGTTACACGGGGTTTATCCCAAAATTTTCCAATAGGTAGAAGAGCCCGAACATTTAAATCGACGAGCTAAATCTCCAGTCAACAAACAACAAGTTTGCAAAATACAACACCAAAGTATCACTGTCAACAATCATGTTTCGAAGACTTCAAAAACCACCTTCAATGACAGAGCCACAGCACAGACGAAGGGCACTACGAGTGTATGGAAGACCCGAAGCTTACCGTTGTAAGCGTATGAGGTTTTCCTTTCGCCATACCCTAGCCAGAAGTGTTGTTTACACCCTGCAACTGGAATTAAACGAGAGTTAGACTTATGATACCTTTTATAAATCGATTTTTGAAAATGCAAATAGCTTTGCAAAAATGGAAAGCTTACCTCCATAGCTTGACAAGGACATTGTCATGAACGACACCAACGAGCCACTATCCATGCCCAAACTCTGTACATTCTCACATTTCACTCTTGTTTATCTCAGAGGTATTAAAACATAAAACTATAAACTTCGAACCAGAGAATCTATCTTTAAAACTACTTCACCATCACAGTAAAGAAACCTGCAACATCAACTTAAGGAGAAGATCTCGGGTTCGAAACCCTTGCAGACTTCCTACCCAGACCTCGGCAGCCTGTCGGCCACCCCAGCTGAAACAATAGCACAATGAATCAATTTCTTCAAGTCTTAACTCTTTTTCCACGATAGATATTAGGGTTTCATCCAATGGTCTAGGTTCATCACCATCGACGGTCTCTACAGTGCCAGCAAACTAAGCTTTGGTATAAACAACGCCCGCAATAAATACCAAACCTACCTTACAGGTTGACAACGCCACCATGGCACACAATGGAGTATGCACAACTAACGCGTAGTGTATTAATCCTACACATTGACGAGTTTGGAGACAAACATGTCTATCTGAACAATGGACATCCAACTCAGCAGAGACACGACACTGAGCCTTTAATACAGGATCAATACATGATCTCTACCACAGCTCATGATCGACGCCATTAAATGAACCAACAACCTGTCAAGTTTCATTTTAAATGCCTGTCAGCATCCTCGACGTGACTTCAAAACCTTGTATTTAATTCGCCACGATATTAGAAATACTATGCAAAGAATTCACTATATCATTGCACTTATTATTATAGTTTCGATATAATACAATGTAATAACGAATTACAAACTATTTATATAGTTTAGGGATAATCAAATGTTTTCCCTTTATTACATTGAGTTTCGATATGAATCTCTAATGTGGATAATAAACCAAAAATCGATATAGTTACAAAACTATGTACATAGGACTTGAATAGATCATAATATGAAATAATAGTTAATCTATTATGTAAATGTTTACTATTTAATTGTTATAAATGCATAGTCTTTGGGAAGGACTATTTTTTATTATTAAGACCTAAATAATTATAGTAGAGAATAGGAATGGTTAACCATAAGTCTTTAAAGTTGATTAAAGGTGTTGTATAAAACTCACATACAAATATGCTATCACATATAGTTTGGTATCTTGGAACAATAAGTTCTTCGGATTCCTATCCACTTTTGGTACGGTATTATCCTAGTACTACTAATACAATGACGACAACAAAGCAGTTATCACAATGATGACAACCAAGCAGCTAGTACAATGACGACGACAAATCAGCTAGCACAATGACGACAACAGAACCAGCTAAGTATAATGATGACTACAGTGACGATGTTTATTAAATTGGTAAAAGACGAACCTTGGAAAGTTGAAGAGCAAGCACATGAACTATACCTGTATGCTTATACATTTGCAACAGCCTCTATTGATTCTATTTTATTTTTATACGATGAAGTTGAACTCATGCTATTTAGAATTTATGGCAATCATGAAACTTCTTACCTGTTATTTGCACAGAGAATAGGTCCAATGTTTTAGTATTATAGCTAAGTAAGCTTTGGGGTCCCTCATAGGACTCTCTTGAGTAGCAAAGAAGCAAACTATTAGTATCATCTCAAAGAAATAGTAATACATCACACTTCTAACCTAGCATTCCATTATTACATATTTCATACATTGCATTGCTTTAAAAAGTGTCGCATCAAAAGTCTAATCTAACCATGCATTTGGCTATCTTAATGACAGGGGATACGAATGTAATTAAGTTGTCACTGTCGTATTAGTTTCTTCAGAAATTATATTGGTGTTTAGTACAAACAGTTGTTAGTTAACATTGTTACATTCAGCAATTATTATCTTCCGCATTTATAAATTATTATAAATTAAGCTAATATTGTCTTTAATAAAAAATTTAAATTTTTATGAAAATATAGGATGTTACAGCTACAAATACAATGGCTAAAGTGAGACTATACTCAACTACATGATAGTTTTCTTAAATCTTTAATTATTTAAGCAAGAAATAAAACATGCCAATCTTTTTATGTCCCCGAAGGGGAACATATATATTTTGCCAAGACCCTATCAATTCAGGTCTAGAAGCTATAAAAGACCTATAAATTTTTTGATAGCTATAGTTTGACTATAATGTAAATTATATTATATTAAATAAAAATTTTAAATTAATATTTTTTTAAAATTTTATTGGTCACAAGAGGTGACGTTGTTCTCGTTTTCCGCATCCCAGTAGGGGGCGATGTGCTTACATCACGCAGTCCTGCACATTTATTCAAACGCCGCGACATCATGTGCGAAAGCTGCCACCATTTCTAACGTTATGACGTGAAAGTTAATGTCACAGGTTGGCAACCATCAACGCTTCCATATGCATTAAATGCATACAACCCTCGAGATGGTGGGCTTCTATCGTGGATGGTATAGCTAGTTCTTTCACATGCCAATATAGTGGTATTGATCATCGGCGTGGGATATGGGGCACTCAAATCGCCTCGTCCCGTCGCCAAACGCCCCAACCCCCGTTGCGTTTCAACGCCGTTGCCCCACCGCCGTTGCCGCCCACGCCGTTGACTCTGCCCCGTTTAGTTCCCGTTTACCGAAAAACATCCCACCAGCAATTCACCAGAAAACTCCTGCCACACGCCAAGTTGGACGCACACACAATCAGAATACACACCATCAAGTAACAAGTAGCAAAAGCGGCTAGCCATTCTGCATGCATTCAACTCGATCCAGGTAGAGATTTGTTTTCTGAAAGGAAGAGGAAGGTAACAAAATTGCAATCCTCGGCCTTAGCGGGCTATGGTTTGAAGAATTTGCAAGCTTCATGGCAGGATAGTGATAAATTTCTTCAGGTCAGAGTTCATCGAGGAGACAGATTTGTTTAACAATCCCGACTGGGACATTTAAGGGCGTTCAAAGCAGTCCAGGTGAGTTCATTCAAAATTTGCCCCTTTATATGATTTTCAGGGTCAATTCATTGTAAATGTTGGCTGCGATAACTGAAGACTTTGTTTGTTATCCTAGACATACAATGCATGGACTCGTTATGGCAGAATATTTCGTTTCTATTGTATATAGAGGGTTTTGATTGACGGTTATGAGTCGATTCCGGACAGTCAAGTTACTTCGCCCATGGGCTAATTACAACCCTTAGTTCCAAGGTAGAACTGAATATTAGCCTTGATTCTCTCGCATTTTTTATCCATTGCCTCCACCTTTGCTTTGTTTCAAGGTCCGGATGTGATTTTCACCATTTTCTTAGCACGGAGTTGAAAATCTTTGTCTAGATTTAGATTTTGAGATGCCGTAGCTCAGGGCTGAAATGCAATTCCATGCACTGTGGGTTTGGGAGTTCCACAAGGACTGCATATGAATTTTCAATGATCGTGGCACATATGTTTACAATTTGTTCATATTTGGCAGGGGAAAAGAAAGAGGTGTAAAGTTGTTGTGCACGAATCAATCCGTCTTACTCTATATTTATTGTCGAGCCTTTCATCTTTGGTTAGTCAATTTATTGTCATGCCTTTCATCTTTGGCTAGTTGTTTACATCTAGGAGTGTTATAGACACCCCATATTCTATTGACAACTAGTTTTACTCTCTAGTCCCATTAATCTATTTCTTGGCCATTTGTTGGACATCAATAAAATGATCTTCTCTTATTTTCTCTGATCAGTCTAGCTGAAGCTGCTTTATACGTTGTTGCACTTACTTTGGGTATATTCTCAAATAGGTAATATTTAATTATAATCTGGATATACCACACTTCTGTTGTAGTTAGCAATATCCATTAACCATTCTCCAATTTTTTTGAGGGAAAAAGCACGCAAATGGAATATCTGTAGAACTCTGCAACATGGTATTGGCTGTTTCAATTGTTAATGGCTTTGAAGTTTTGAGTTCCTCCTTGCAATTTTTTTGATGATATTTATCTGTATGAATTATTTGCTTTCCATTATGATACAAAAATTACAGCTTTATAAAATGAAGGGGCCATAGATAATGTTATTGTTTCTAGCCAAGCCCCAATTAGCAAAACAGATCCGAACCTTGAGCGTGTTCAGAGTACATACTGACCTCAGTGCAAA
This sequence comes from Larix kaempferi, assembly GCA_027924585.1. Lineage (NCBI taxonomy): Eukaryota > Viridiplantae > Streptophyta > Pinopsida > Pinales > Pinaceae > Larix > Larix kaempferi. Next base: position 10,526,657 of record BSBM01000267.1, on the reverse strand, counting down.
GAGCAAAAACCAAATTTACATAGCCTTTTTTGTCAACTGAAGGAGTCTATAAACAAACAGCCTCTGGCATACACATACATCTTTGTCCCAATGAAGACTAACCAAGTTATACAAAAAGGGAGAATCTCTACATGCTTACTGTCTAGCTCTCTCAAGTGGGTCATTCATAAAAATAAAACCATCTACAAAGGCCCGTTGATCAAAAGCCAAAAATACGGGGCATTATTAGAACTTCCGGGCTTACTACCAACCAAATTCATGTTTTCATTGAAGTGCAGTGAGGAGGAAGGCAGGGGAAAACATGTGGCTTTCCAAACGTGTCAATCTTTCATCCATGCCCCAATAATTGGGTTGCAAGCCTGATGGATTCTTCTCTGCTCCAGCAACATGCTATCTTGGGACGGCCACGTTTTCTCCACTGTGTTCTTCTCCTCTATGGGCAGACATACACTCTGTCAATTGGTACCTCAAATGGTCTTAGTTGCAACAGGTCATCTATATTTCTTTTGATTTCCTTATTTCCTTCCCTCTTGCTTTGTTTTCTACTTGCCATTTTGTTGTCATTCTCTTCAGTTAGTTTTCTAGACAATCAAGACAACTTGCTAATCTGATAAGCAATGGGCTTAATGGACTCATGTAAACTATATATCGGTTATTACAATGAATTCATTTGATACAATGGGGTTGATCCCCTTTTATGTCATTGGCGACTTAGTTCTTCTACCGTTACAACTTTATTATCTAATTAATCATTTAATTAACAACATTAATTAAGCCTTATACTCTAACACCTCCTCTTAAGGCTTACAACACAATTGAAAACATCAACGAAAATACTCTTCAAATGCTTCTCTATGACAAACAGTTCTTGGACCAATAAGACTCCTTCAAGTTGCTCCCTATTCCTTCAAAAAGTATAGCCTCCTAGCTATGATCCAAGTTTCTCATCATCATTAGACACCATTTGCACTTGCAATGTCTCATAACCCTTGTAAAGGTATGATGCCAAACTTCTAGGTCCACAAGCATCTTGGACTATTGAACAACTATCTACTAAGTTTCCAGGAAACTTGGGTACAGGGACGGGGACAGGTACGGGTATGGGTACGGGGACGCCACTTTTTGAAATAGGGTACTTGGGTATGTCTGGGGTACTGTATATGTCATAGTCACATTATACATGCATATTTCAGATTTCTTCATAAATTATGAATCATGATTCATAATTCTAAATTCAATGATTCTTTGAACAATGAACATTCACATTGAAAATTTGAAAAATCATAGACTCATAGTAGATATCAAGTGGAAGACTGGAAGTTACATAAAATTTGATAAATCATTTTACCATGTAGTTGTAACAAATAGTCAAACTGTAATCTGAAGGTACACTTGAAATCTGATTTTAAACACCTATTTGTACTGCTGTTATAGGCGATAAAAAGTTGCAAATGTAATACAGGGTTGACGTCGGTGTATTTCTTAGTATTAAATACATATGTATATATTTTTATGTGCACATTTGGTAGTCAAATTATGTTCCATGAGTGCTGAACGCAAAACCATAAAAACATTCTTGGTAAATCAATGCAAAATCAGTCTACCAGATTTGGACAATACTTAGTGGAATTTGAACAGTGTTGCAAAGTGCTTGACATAAGTCTTGAACCAGACTCCATACGTAGTTAGCAAAAATTTAGTTCAAATTTGGTTAGCGGTCATTATATTTTCCCCAGTGGAATTGCATTTTGCTGAGTCGGACGTACCCCTGGAGTACCCAAACACGGGTACGCCGTAACATTTACCCTATAAGTACCCCTTTTTTTATAATGATGTCTCCGGTACGTGGAGCCAGTATGGGGTACGACAGGGTACGGCAGGAGATGTACCTTACGTTTACCCAAGTACCCAGTATGCGTACCCATGCTACATAGACTATCTATCATCCACTGCATCCCTCTTTGTCTGCAAAGTGTGCGCCTCTCAAATGATAAAAGAATCATTTATTTTTATTGTCCTTTGTTCAAATCATGCATAGGGGTAAAGGTTTCTTTGCTAGTTCTCTAGGAAAATATTTTGAATATGGGGTTTAACCATGCTAATCTTACATTTGTTGAAAATAAATATTGGAAATAACAATTTTTAAAAAATCTCTATTTTGAATTCAAATATAATAAATTATAATAGCACTTCTATTGTGCCACTTTGATTTTAACATAAGATCTATTGAAAATGAGCATGTCAAGCCTGATCCTTTCTCACACATAAACTAATTTTTGTTTGATGGATACATGAATTTTCTTCTGTCGGTGATGGGTGTTGGGTTTCTCTCTTTCTACTAGCGCAACTGCCCTTACGATTTGACATTAGTTCAATATCCTTTGATAGCAACAGCTTACAATTTTTTGTCTATTGCTACACAAGATTCAAGACCTTTTCGCTCTGATACCAAGTTATTCTTCTAGACAATCAAGATAACTTGCGAACATGATAAGAAATGGACTAAATGGACTCATGTAAAAGATATATCGTTTGTTACAATGAATTCATTTGATACAATGGGGTTGATTCCCTTTTATATCATCTATGAGGTAGTTCTTCTACTGTTACATTGTTGCAACTTTATTTTCTAATTATCTTTTGACTAACAATATTACTTAATCCATAATTTTACATCTTAGAGTGATAGCTATTGGTTTGGCTAATACAATATCTTAATGTCAACTTTCATTAGCAACCACCTTTTCATTTAGACCTCCATGTTTCCCAAAGGTCTTTCCTAGATCCCTTCTATATGTTGGCTACCACATATCCCAAATGTCCCTTCCTCTAGCCATAATGCAATCATTGGCACTTGCCAATGCACTTCTTTGTTTGATTTATACATCATAGATCATTCTCTTTTTGATTCCACTAAGACAACTAATATCACAATATAGGCATAGGTGTAATGCACATAATAAGTATAGAGAGGCATTATGGCTTGTAAAGTTGGAGCTTTATCATTTCTTGTTAAGCTAGATGGCACCAAATTTCTACCCAAAAACAAATCTATTGAAACTCCTGAAAAAATAGCAATTATGCCACAACATATGTAGACACTCTTTACAAAAAGTATTCATGTGCTATCTCCATTTTATAATAATGCAGACCATATATAAGCTACATAAAATGTTTTAATAACAAATTCTTATGTTCAACAATGAAATAGAAATGCCACTTTAGTATGAGCTAATATAAATTATTGGCTAAAACAATTATTAATGTCAACCAAGGGAAAAAAAAGGTTACACTTTTCCTCTTCATCCTTTAGTTTGCCATATAATTGATAATGAGATTGAGATAGCATTTAAATATTTTTTATTTGTTTTGTAAAAATATTTATATGTTAGTTAAAATATTTAAGCTAATAATTGCATAAATTTTAGCAAAGACTCTCTAATATGATGTTCAATAAACTATTGAGTTATTAGTCTTGATATACAAAGTATTGGTTGATTGAAAAATGAAAATTAAATTAATATGATGAGGATAATTAACTATTGAATAATATTATGTTAAACGAATTAGACTGAAATATCAAACAAGTTACAACTCATAATAAAGTTTAGAAATTAAATTAGTTACAGGACACCCCCATGCTTTACCTAGTTCACCTTATTCGATCCCCACACAGCGAGTGAGACATACACAATAAGAGAAAGCACACAACTTTGCACAAATAGCTCATTCTTTCTCTAATAGCTTATTTTGGTTCCTCCTACGGACTTACATCATATGTTCCCTCGCAATAGTAGGTGGCAATGTCGGGGACATTGCCACCTTGTGGCTCTTGTTTTATAACTATTTTGACATGAAACTATAACTACAATACAAAAGACATTAACATGAGAATACAAACTTTACTCTAAAAACCCAATATAAAAAAGCCAATAAGAAATAAAAAAATGTAGGCTTTTAAATTCTTATATTATGGAAATTATAATACATAATACAATACAAAGCTGCCTAATATTTTTTTTAAAATGTAGATTCTTATATTATGGAAATTACAATACATAATACAAAACTGCCTAACATTTTTGTGAGTGATGAGTGATGAGACAATATGTTCTCCATAGAACTATAAATTAAAAAAAGTGAACTTGTTTCCCTCCAGTTAGGATTTTTTTATGATTCTAGGGTTTTAGAACCTTCTTAAAATTTCCATAATACTTATAAAAATATTCATATTCATATGTTATTATGGTAAGATGCTACAATGGACTGTTACTTTAGTGAGGATATAACTTTTACAAATAGCCATTGTTTTGATAATAAAAAACTATTTTTAAAAAAATATCAATATATAAAATGCAATGAAGACCTTCCAACTTTACTTAATAAAGACCTTCCAAACTCTGTTTAACTTTCAAATAAAATTTTTACCATTTTTATAGTTCAATAAACTAAAATATAACCGAAACCCATAGATTTCTAAATTTCAAATTCAACATTGCTCAAAAGTCAATATTCAATATATTGCCACAAAAGTCTAAGTGATATAAATGTTGTCACTCTCATTTTTGTAATTCTTCTAGAAATTCGAAGACAAAACCGCCATGCCCATCAATGAATCCATTTATTTTATAGCTTATCTCGTCATACGTTGTATATACTTTTTACCATAAACGTAAAAAATGGGGACGATTGGTAAGAGGGAATCAGGATAATTAGGCGAGAAGAAAAATAACAAATTACAATGTGAACAGAGTGCATTCATTTCTGTGGGGTCAGGGGATCGTCGTCAAGCATGGAAGTCATTGTTAGTAGGCCACGTATCCGTAACAAAGGAAGAAAACGAGCAACTTACTCGGCGCTGTGTTCAGCCACAAGTCGGTGAGTATAACAAAAAGTCTCGGGCTGTCACTTCTCATAGCAGTACAGATTTTGAAGGTTTGCACGTAACCCTTATAAATACCTCCTCCTCCTATAGTGCATAGCAGAACAAGGAACTTTCGGTTTTGTGCGATAAAAGTGAAGCAATAACTATCGTGTTACGAGAGAGTTGAAGATGGTGTCAGGGACTGCAATAACGGAAGATGTGTGTCAAGTAGAGGCAGGTAGACTGTGGAATGCCATGACGAAAGACGGCCACAACCTCTTGCCAAAGGTTTTGCCTGAAATTTTCGCTTCTGTGACCTTACTTCAAGGAGATGGAGGCGTGGGCAGCATCAAGCAGCTCAACTTCACCCCAGGTATTACGCTCATAAAATCCTCTGATGGTCACATATCCTAGTTGGATCATTAGACATCAACTTCTATTTATTTGCCCTCTTGAATTAGTGGATCAAATGCAGATGGGATTGAATATTTTTTTATGATTTGATACTTATATGTTTTTCACTTTCCTGTTCGCAGCTAACAAGGATTTCAGCTTCGTCAAGGAGCGAGTGGATGAAATAGACGAGGAGAAGATGGTGTACAAGTATACAACAATCGAAGGAGGGTCTCTGGGAAAGAAACTGAGCGCTGCAAGCTTTGAGGTCAAATTCGTTCCCAGGAAAGAAGGGGGGTGTGTAGCGACCTGGGTCTGTAACTACGAAACCCTTCCTGGTGCTCAGCTTGACGAAGGCAGAGTAAAAGAGATAAAGGAAAACAGCCTTGCCATGTTGAAGAAGATCGAGCAATATTTGCTTTCCAATCCCAACTTATACTGCTAAATATCTCTACGTGCATCTGTCTACCTATGCATAAATAGTTTAGAGCCATGCGCTATATGAGTGAAACGGCTTAAACTATATATCTGCAAAATAAATAAGGGCGATGATATGCCTTCGTGAGGCTTCGTCCATTCGTCGTCGTTGTTAATGGCTGTTAGATGCCCTCTGTGTGTTTGCAACCGTACCATTGTTGTTACGTGAAGATGTACTGTGCTTCGTGAATATAATTATATCTCATGGTTCATTCAATATTATGGTTTCAGACAGAATTCCATATGTTTTCATTCAACTGCCACCGTAGAATATGACCAGTAAGCTAATCTTTTAAAATGGATTCGAGTAAAATCTTCTATCAGTAAGATAATTTAACAGCAAAATGGATTTGAGTAAAAAAATTTAACAAATAATCTTGTAGCAAGTGAATTAGAGTGCAATGAATTATAAGAAAGAGGGTTTGGGATCAATTGGTTGAGGTCTATATAACGTAATTGATATTATAAATCTCACTTGGTGTTCTTGCCAAATCAAATGCATTATCTATAGGCCTCCATCTAACCTGAGTAAGACGACTTGACAACTTCTCAGAGAGACATATTCAAGTGCATTATGTCTAAGCTATTCACACACGAGTAAGGAGAAATTGCATTATATCTAAGGAAAAATATTAAAATATTTAACTTCGAAAATGATATTGCTTAAATGGGTTAGATCTATTGGTGAAGAGCAAGGATTATTTCTATTACAAGTGTATTTAATTTTTCTTAAATGTTAAAAAAATTACAAGGGAAAAAAGACTTTGATAATGATTAATGTTTAATGAGATAACTTTAGTTTAACTTTAGAAAGATAAGGAATCATTTGATTTTCTCTATTTCATCATATAGATGGTAAGTTATAAGGTTAGGAAAGTCAATGCAGTTGTAGAAAATGTTTTGAAATTTCTATATAATGTGGCTATACCCTAAACATTATAAGAGAAAATGATTTTCATATTCAACCTTCTTATTATCAAAAATATTATAAATTCTTTGTTTCCATAATATTTTAGGAATTGTCAAATACCTTACAATGAAGCTCATAAAAAATGTTTCTTTTTAAAGCATTATTAAAGATTCTAAATCCATCTAAATACCTTCTTATCTCCATGCAATGCAAGGCTTACAAATAAATAGAAACAAGAAAATAAAAGTACTATATCTAGAATTTAAAACATGAATGTGTTTAATAAAAATATTTATGTATGGAGTATTTAATATATATCTTTTTGAAATTTAAATGCTATATTACCTAATATTTTTATAATAATTTTTGTTTTTAAATGGATGTATATGGCACATCTCATCCAGCTAGTATATAGAAAGAGTATAGATGTAATAATGATTAATTTTAACCAAAAAAAGTTTTTCATTTTGTATTGTTACATGTTTGCCACATGATCCTACACTAACTCTATGTGGAGAGCCCCAAATTTATTGGGATCTATTTTACAATTTGTTTAATTTTCCAACCATTCATCTTAATTGATGTATCTCTCTTCATAGCATCAACACATGAAAAGTCCTTCCATGCTCAAAACAAAGAACAAAAATAAATAATTTTTTTTGAGCCCCAAATTTATTGGGATTTATCTTACAATTTGTTTAATTTTCCAACCATTCATCCTAATTGATGTATCTCTCTTCATAGCATCAACACATGAAAATTCCTTCCATGCTCAAAAGAAAGAACAAAAATAAATAAATAAAATTTGTTGAAACATCCATCACATCTAATAATAATTTTGTGATATTGTACACAAAGAAAAGTCCATTACAATTAGTGATACCTACAAGTAGTGATGTGATCAACTTTGGATGCACACACAAATTTTAGTTTGGTGACAAGGCATGGTTGAAGTTACAAAACCACCAAGCAGTGATCCCCCATGAAAATCTCAAACCACTCCAATATGAGCCTTTAAACCATCACCAAGGGTGTGGGTGAGAAGATTTCTAGTTGAATATTCCATCATTCATAAAGTTACAACTCGTATTTAATGTGGAGTTACTTTGTCAATGCTTTTCACCATCATTTGATACCCTAGTAGAGCACTTGGACATTACATAGCTCAACTTTAATTGCATTGAGCAAGCTATAGTGGATTGGATTATGGATACCAATATGAATAGTACTTGTCAATAGGAGATACAACTTTATTGGATTGTTAAGGTAAGGCATATTCTTCAGAGCAACAAGTGGTTTACCAAGAATATTTCACACATGAAGTTGATGCAATAAAGACCACTGCTAACTGTTATATACAAAAGTGTACATACCCTAGCACTTACCCCTACCTCTTAAGAGAAAACACATATTCTTATTATTTAATCCCACTCAAGTTGTACTTAATTCTACGTATGCTACACTTATCCTCTACTTATACCCTTACTTCCATATTCCTCTACTTGTCCATGTTACCCTTAGTGTAGAATTCGCTACCTTTTATTGATTATCATGAAAAGTAAATATTTTATTATTACAAAAAAGTTTAATTAATAAATAATATAAAAAATGTGTTTCTATTTCTAACCAATTTTAATTTGGTATTTATTAATATTTAAATTTTGTTTATTTTTTCAAGAGGAAAAAAGCCGTACTTTTGTTATTTCTTTGGAAATCAAAAAGTACAATATTCTTTGAGAGAGTAGATTAACTTTCCGTTCATACATCCATAAATCGCTTAAGACATAATTACATAAAATGCCCAAAATAAAAAACGACATCCGACCCAACAAAGCAAGATACCATACTCGTCTTCACTTCCTATAGAAGACTAAAAGACATCATCAAAAAACGTCATCGAACCATTTTGTGTGATGGAACTTTCCACCCACTCTTCCCAATATAAGACTCATGCTTCTCCATCGAGGGCAGCCTTTGATAATGAATCAGCTACATCATTGTATTCCCTGTAGATATGATCGATGGAAAGATCATAAAACTGTGTCATCATCATTATAATTCTGTCACACCAATGTTTGAGCTGAATAATATATTCAACTGAAATAGTTTCTTTTCCCAGTTAACAATAATCAAGGAGTCTCCAAAGATTCAGATAGAGCCTAATCCACAACAAATTGCCACTTTTAGAATAGCCCACAAACCAGGAAGTTCTGCCTTTGAGTTTGTCCGTTGGCCGCATGACATATGAAATTTATAAGTGAGATCATCACGACAGTTTATGAGAAAACCAGCACCGCATTTTATCCCAGTAGCCACTCCATCAAAAAAACCATAAGCAGAACCAGAAGGATCAATTCTCAAATTCAAATGTCTTGCAGGATTTTGACTTTTGAGCTATGGATTTTTGTATAGATAAAAAAGTTTCCAAAAGATGAAAAGCACCTGCTTTTCTATAGGAATTATATTCTGAAAATTTTCCTGGTTGCCAACTTTCCAAATAATCCAGGCTACTAACTCAGGAATGTTCTTAAAAAACATGTGATTCTGAAGCCATTGCTTATATGCAAATTCAAAACCAATATTAGGCCAATCATCATCGATTTTAAGTACAACACAAACATTCTTCCACACCCCTCTAGAGAACCTGCACTGAAAAAAGGGATGATCTACAGTTTCACAATTATTTCTGCAAAGAATACACATGTTTGGACCCATTCTGCCACTTTGCTTTAAGTTTTCCCATGTTAAAATTTTTTCATTGAAAGTCAACCATAAAAAGCATTTTATTTAAGCAGAATTTTCTAGCTCCACATTAAGCCAAACCACCATTTCATGTTACCTTCAAAGTGATTTTCAACAATAACTTGATAAGCCGTGCTTGTAGTCACCTATTCAGAAATGGAATTCTTTGACCAAGACAAAATATATTTTTCTTCGGACAGGCGTATGCCATTCATATTTAATTGATGAAGATAACGATTCCATTCGACAGATCGTCTTCCAGCAAGACCAAGATCAGACGAAGTGAGCTGGTAAGATGGATCTGCTATGAGACGACTCGTTCTTTTGAACTGATTAATGGTGATGAGGCCATATTCAGTGAAAAGATTTCGCATATCCTTTGATAAAATATAATTAGAATCAATCCCCAAAATGGGATCAACGCCAACAACAACCACTTTACCATCTCCCACCTGCCAAGACAAATAGCTGTTGATCCAGGGTAAAATTTTCATAAACCCTTTCCAAAAGAAAGATGCATTCCGATAATTTCCAATTGGTCTTCTCATCCAACTTGTGATATCCTTTTTAATATATTTGACATGCAAAAGCTTTGACCATAGACTATCTCCCATGAGACCTCCCCAAAAAAATTTCAAGGACAACATTGTATTAAACCAGAAGATGTGCTTTATATTCCATCCTCCCCAAATTTTTGGCAAAGATAGAGTTTCCCAGTTAGCTAAGTGAAAGTGATCTCCCTCCTTGTTTCCCGACCATAAGAATCTGAACATTAAACTTTTAAGTTTATGCAGAATTGAAGAAGGACTTTGTGCCATCAACGCCCAGTAAATAGGTAAACTGCTTAACACTGAATTTATTAATATAAGTCTTCCTCCTAATGACAAAAATTTCAAACACCAAGGATTAATTCTCTTTTCAAACCTCTGAATCATCCATCTCCAGTCAAGTAAACCATAACAATTTGGTTTAATATTGAATCCTAAATATTTGACCCCATCATCTAGATTAGAGCATCTAAAAGGAAATAGATCCTGTATCTGATGATCCAAAGAAGCCTCTTCCATATTAGTGACAAATACTGATTTGTTGTGACTTAATTTCATACTAGTATCTTTACAAAAGATACCAATTATATACACATATTCCAGCCATTTCTCTGTAGCATCCAATCCAAAAAGAATCACATCGTCCATGAATAGAAAATGTGAAATGGAAAGAGACTTTGAAAATGATATACCTCTAATCTTGCCTTCTCTTTTAGCATTTACAATCATTCTACTCAATCCTTCTATTACCAGTAAAAACAATAAAGGTGACAGAGGGAAACCCTGTCGTAGACCCCTGAAACTTTTGAAAAAAAGTAGATGATTTACCATTGATCAAAACATAAAAGTTTGTCGATCTAAATCAGGCCATAATCCATTTAATTACTAACCGAGGCAGACCGATCTAAAGGAGCACCATCTTAAGGAAATTCCAATTGACCTAGTCATAAGATTTAACCAAATCAATCTTTAGGATCAAAGCATTTTGTTTTTTGAATTTGACTGAGTGTAGAACTTCTTGTGTAATACCAACGACGTCAAGAATTTTTCTATTAGCTAGGAAGCCAAACTGTTCTCTTAACATCCACTCTAAAATATTTGGTTTAATTCAGTTTTCAAAAATCTTAGAAATTATTTTATAAACCAAGTTACATAGGGAAATAGGTCTTAACTCATTGAAATAAATCAGTTTATTGGAATTGGGGATGAGTGTCAGAAAATTCAATTTCATACCTCCAGCAATCCAACCTTTAGTTCTCAAAATTCAACCATTTGGAGTATATCAGGGCCCATAATATCAAAAAAGGAAACAAAAAGATCAGCAGACCACCCATCGGGCCCTAGGCTCTTATCTATTTTGAATACTTTTAATACATTTTCGGTCTCCTTCAAGCTAATAGGATTACCAACATCCACACCTTCTTCCACAGAGAAAAAAGTTGGATAGTGTTTAAGAACATTTAGTTGGGAATCAATGCTGGAAGACTCCATATCCTTGAAAAGAGCCTGGAAGTGTTTAAGAGCCATCTCCTCCAACTTCTTTTGTTCACAAACTTCATTACCATGACAATCATTGATTGACCAGATATAATTCAAATTCCTCCGATGAGAAGCTTAGTTGTGGAAAAACCTGGTATTTTCATCCTCCAATTCAACCCAAATGGCTCGACTTTTTAACCTCCAGGTGCTTTCTTCAATCTTCAGCAATTCGTCAAGTCTAATTTGGAGAGATTTCAAAGCAAGTCGATCCTCATGTGAGAAAATACCATCCAAATTAAGTTGATGAAGTTGTTTAATCTAAACATTTATAGCAATCATATTCTTCTGATTCTTTGTTTTTTAAACCTTTTCCCACACCTTGGTCTTTTCCTTTAACCCTCTTAATTTAAAGATCAATACATCCATCGGATTAAGTCCAGAAGGAACCTCAGCATGGATCCAATAACTTCTAACCATATCATAGAACCCTGTGTCTTTTAACCAAGTACTATTGAACCTGAAAGGTCTATGAGCTTTGAAGGTCAGATCCTCGAATTGTAGAATAATTGCTTGATGATCTGAAATATTGGAATGTTCAATCCATGATCGATATTTGTGAAACTTGGAGGCCACAGATTGAGTGATGAGGAAGTGGTCAAGCCTTTTGCTGATACAATGATCACCTTCATGCTTATTACTCCAAGTAACCCCCAGCTTCCATGGCACAACATCAATAAGCTGAGCCCAATCAAATAAATCCTTGAAGAAATCCGGTAATTCATAAACCAAAACTGCTTTTCCCCAAACTTCAACACCTGACAATGTGAGATTAAGGTCACCTGCAACAATTATATTCCGAGTATTCAGAATAACCGATTCTTCTTGAGCAGTCCAATAGATATCCCTATCCCTGTATGGACCATACATATTAAGAATTGCAAGGTCAAAAGCATTAGAAAGAAAACGACCTTCCAATAAAATACCCCCCAAAGTCTTAAAGGGTTTGAACACAGTAGTATTAGGATTCAAACCAGACAGAAGACCACCCGAGTTACCACAAGATTCAATGGCATAGGAATACCACTCTGTCATGTACTTAGATAATATCTCCACAACATGTTCTTCCAAACACATCGTTTCCTAGATAAGAATGCAATGAGGGCTAGTATATTTTAGAAAATTGAACAGATTCCTAGCCTTTGAAACCCCTCCAATGCCACAGATGTTCAATGACAAAATAGACATTAAGACACATTCTAGGAGGAAAAACCTACTCTAAGGGTCTTATGTGAAGAATATGACTCTGAGGGATCCAATAAATCTACAACATTCAAACGTTTAGATAGTGGAATGAATATATCACCATCCTTTAAATCCTTTTGTGCTTATTTTTTCGAATAGTGACATTCATGCAACGAATCGAAGGAATGACATCCACATCCGAGGCATTAGGGTTTTTAGCATAAACCTCCAAAGGGGATTTTGGTAAACTAGACAGAGACAATAAGGAAGAAGAAAAAGAGTTCGAGACCATATCTTTTAAAGGCTTCACTTGGTCCAAGTCCAAAGGGCATTGGTCAGAATGCCTGGCCTTGGACGAATCAATCAAAGGAACTACAGGGTCCAAATCCTCAGTTTTATGATCGGGAACCCTGAGGCAATCCAAGTCTAATTCCACAAAAGAAGTATGTAAAAACCTAACCCTCTCCTGATCCAAATCACCAACTAGCAAAGCAGATGATGGATTAAGATCTGTCCCTTCAAGGGGAGGTGAAATTTTCGAGCAGGTATCCCCAAATAAATTTCTCGCTACAGATTTGGAAGCTGAATTTTTTAAATCATGAGCTCTTTCCATAGAGAGATAGAAATCCAACTCGGCTTTTGGAACACCCTCATATATCATAGAAGGTTCATCGAATGACTTACCTTTTTTAACTGGAGAATCTGGAATAGGATGTGTAGGCTGCTCAGGTGGACTAGGAGTCGAATGAACTGGACGTGAAAGCCGACCATGAAGCAATGGACATCTCGCCTTGACATGTCCCATACATCGGCATAAGAAACATCTGAAGGGGACATTCTTGTAGTCCAGTTTCTGTTTGAATGTTTTATCACCCCATACTAGCACCTCTGCAGGTAAACCCTTTGTGACATGAAATTCAACCATCATCGAAGCAGTCCTCTTATTAATACCATAAATCAGATTATTTTCCATTCGTATGAAATGGCCTAAGAAATTTCCCAACCCATCGAAAACATTGGGATTCCAGATTTCAAAAGGGAAACCCAGCATGAGAACCCAAAGATGCCTCCTACTCAGGTACTCAATGTTGGGATTGAAATTTACATGCCATCGTTTTAGAATAAGTGAACCATCCTTAACCAGCCACGTACTCTCCTTTGGATAATAGGCTGGTCTGTGAGGGAGGGCGAACTCAAGAGTCCAGTGCTTGTTATAGTACCAACCAAGGTTCAAAAAGTGGGAATGGTTTATTTTCATGTTGCAGTATTGTCTTTTTTGAACTTTGTTAGAGTCCTTATAGGCTAGTTTAGGTTTCTTTTAAGGTTATTTTTCTGAAGTGTTATTCCTAGATTAGTTTGGTCTCGTTAACTACAGTGGTTGCCAGCTTCCACTTTCTTGTTTCGGTGGTTTGTCCTTTTGCTTCCTTTTTAAATGGTGGTGGGGGATTCTCTTCTTTCCCCTTTTTATGTTGACACACTTGGGGGTTCTGCCCTAGAAACCAGCACTGAAGCTCCACCTTATTATGTGAAAAAGGAGCGTCGATAAAAAATCCCGTGTCAGGTGATGCTGCCAAATCAAGAAGATGACTGAAATCTCTGAAAGTAAAGGAAGAAGTTGTTGTTTATACCCTAGATGACTCGGTAAATTTGGATAGGGTTAGCATGTTATCTCGAAGGGTTGTTGTTGGAAAAAATATTTTTTGTTTATTTAAGAAGGTTAAATGTTCTTCTAATTTATTATGATCTAAATTTGGTTTATTGTTTGTTAAAAATTTGTAATTTTAAGTTTGTAGAAATTTTTATTTTTAATATTAAAATAGATGCAATTTTATACATATAAAATGTTAATATCTAATTTATCTTTATTTTTATTAATTCAAAATTGTTTTTTAAGATGTAAAAATATATATATATATATATATATATCTTTCATTATTTTAAATTATATTTAAAAAAATATTGTAATACTTAAAATTGAGATATTTTCTTTAAAAAAAATAAAATAATCTTTTAATTTATTTTTATTCTTTAACTAAAAATACATATTATTACAAAATTTTGAATTTAAATGTTTTTTTTTATGTATTTTGAACATTTTTAAAATGTAGTTATGGAGATGAAATGTACAAGAAAAAGTAATTAAAATTCATTAGTGAATAATTGCAATTGTAATTGTGAATATAATTAAAATGTATTAGTGAATAATTGCAACTTTATAAATAGAATTGTAATTGTGAATATATTTTATCCATTTATGAGTTTAGATGTTATTCATTGTAATTAAGTTTACTATTATAACATCAAAAAGTGTGTAAATTATAATTCTGTAAGTTAATGGTATTATCAATTTTATTTTAATTTATGTATTTTATTTAATTTTTAATATAAAATTAAAATTAAAATTTACTTTATTTATTATTTATATTTATATTTAATTATATTTTTAATTTTTTTATTCTAATGTTTTAAAATAATTATGAAACTTTTATTTTAAAAGATATATAATTTATATTTTTTTTAAATAAATGTGCTTCATATCAATTTATATTATCACAAAAATAAATTAAAGGATAATAGAAGTATGGGAAATCCAATAAATATTTTCTTAACGGATGTTGATAAACATCAAATTGTAGCAATAATGCCACCTTTTACATTATACTTTTCAATCTAGAAACACTGGAAAAAAAATATATATATATTATGATAACTTCTTTCCATATCAGAGATGGCACGGTCATGGGTTTATAAGTCTCAGGCACGAGAGGAATTATATCCCAAATCGCACTAATAGACCGCTGTAAATATCATGGGCCGTGGCGTATTGACTGGCCGACATATTTGACTATCTATAAGTGAAACAAATTAATTGAATGATTTTTCAATTTTTATAGTTTTTCCACATTACACGTCTGTTAGATAACTACATGACAATCACAATGTGAACTGAATACATTGATTTCAGGTTTTTAGAAGTCATGAAAGACATTGAGAGGTTGTCGTCACTAAAAAAAAATTGAAAGCAAATAGAGACTAGTTACACATTACAGAGAAATCTTTGTATTCAATACGACGAAGGGACGGTCATTGGTGATGGAAGTCTTATGCACGAGAGCTGTGTTTTCCTTGATTTCTTTTCATAAAATAGCAATACTGTATACCTCATGGGTTACGTTCCATTGACCAAATTGCAGAGAAAATTAGTTGTATAACCACTGTATGTCAATGTTCTGATATAAATCTATGCTCTTCATATGTCATTTTGGAGTTTTATTGTTTACGCTTTTTAATTTTTTACTCTCTTGTTCTCCTTGTAGTCTTAGCCTCAACAAAGAGGAATAAATAACTATAAAGAGAATAAGCTTGCTTGAGATTCCATTCGTGACTTTTCTAGGGTTAATATGATGTAGACATCAACATTTCCTTTTGCAAAAAATTGAGGGTTAATATGGCACACCCTATTTGTGCCTGTAATCATGTGATACTGTCTTTGGATGAATTTCTATCGGTTATATCTTGCTAATTTCACAGTTTTTTTAAGGCATGCAAAATCTTAATGGATCAATATGAAAACTCAAAGATGAGGTTAACATATGCTAAAAAAGTTGGGTGCTTTATTGTGAAGCTTTTCTAGCAACTTGGAAATTTAGCGACCATTTATTGCAGCTTCTTCACATCAAATATATGAAGAAATGTTTGGCATATGACATTCTAGCGTCTCTCATGGAGATGCATAAAATATAAAATAATGAGATGGATGCATGCTCAAAATCAGTGGTAAGTGTCATTATATCTATGTAGAAATAATAGCTTATCAGTCCAATAACCTGTGCAGAGAAATGAATAGTTTGATTAACAAGATGATTAATCACATTGTAAAAAATTTAGCCTTAAATTTTGTAATTTGCAAGTGCTTAACTTTACTATTGATTTTTGGTAATAGTTTGTTTTCTTGTTTTTAGTAATAGTTTGATTTTGGTAATATTGATTAAATCTTACAAGGCTAAATCAAGAAGATCAGAATTAAGGGTGTGTAAGCTAATGAGGGACTCTTTTGACACGTTAGATGCAATAGAAAATTGAAAAAACAAACATCCATCAACTTACATGGATTTTATGAAACACATATACAATGAATCTTGCGATGAGTAAAAATGATGAAACATACGAAATTAAATGACGTTTCTGAATATATAAATTTTTTCTATTGAAAATGTTCTTAACTATCCGAAGTTTGATCATTTGTAATGGGAAATTTTTATTTTTTGAACAAATTATAAGATATATGTTTTTGTGGGTGCAGCCTTTGAGTGCCTAAATGATGGAATCAACTTACGAAAACTGGTAGACATATAGAGAACAAGCAGTACTAGAGCACAACTATTTTTCCCCCAAAAAATTAATAATTAATAATTTTTTCTTTAATTATCTAAGTGATCGAATCTCAAAAACAATATGCCAATTGTGGGTGCAGCCTTTGAAGGTATTAATGCAACTATTTTGAAATGGTTTTTTATAGCATGTAGAGGTAGGTGTCCTTTAGTGCACCATATAATTGTTTTTCAAAATGGTTGAGAAACAGAAGAGTTATGGACGACACACTAACAATGTGATTTTTGAGTTAAAGAGTCACGACACATTAAAAATAAGAAAAGAATAGAAAAATATATATATTCTTTTTAAAAATTACATATTTGGAATCTGTAGAAAAAATACTATCTACATCTAAAATTTCATAAAAATTCATGGTGTGTAGCACATTGTAACCAATAGATAAACACATGCACACTTAAAAAAATTGGATACAAATATTCCAAGGCATAGGCATGGTAAATTCGAATCAAAGTCCAAAGCAGACACATAGGCATAGGAATTCCATGCTAGCTCGTGTGGACGTTCGTGTATAGTGCGAAGTAACACGCTCACATTTTGTTTAAATTTAAATTGTAAATCCCACCAAAACAAAACTCGCACGCGTTTTATATTTATAGAACATGAACGTGTTTTGTAGTTACATAACGCATGCACGTTTTATAACAATATAATATTTTTTCCGAAGGGGGGGGTTTAATTTTATTTTGCGCCGATTATAACATTAAAAATAATTATTGGTGGTAAGGGGTTATAGGTAGAAAAAGGGGACTGGGAGGTGGTAATGGGTTAGAGGTAGAGAAAGGGGGTGGGGGCGGTAAGGGCTTAGAGGTAGAAAAAAGGAGGGGTGTTAAATAGAGAGAGAGAGAGGTGAAGGGAGATACATTGGGGGGTGGTAAGGGGTTAGAGGTAAAGTGAGAGGGGGGTGTTCCATGGATTCCAAATATAGCCAACCTAGGGCGTCAAATATCACCAATCTAGGACTTCAAGGGGATAACCATACAACAATAAATGATGTATTTTTTCTAATATGATGGACACAATCCAATGGAAAATGGCTACAGAATTTATCATCGGAAGGGTGGGATAACTCCCTCCAAACAATGTCACCGGACAAATCCATGAAATGAGATAAGGGTGCAAATTTTTTTTTAAAATATAACCAAAATAATGTGTGTTGGACTTTTTCTTAAATCAGATATTAACGCAAATATACAACCCTCTAGTTTTCTTTCTTGTTTTAAATGGAAAATTATTGTTTTCATTGCAGGTATTGGATTTAAGAGCATTTTCTGACTTGCAAGCAAGTCATGCATTTTCAGAAACGGATATAGGATAAGATTCAATGAACCCCTCTAGATGTTAAGATTTGATATATTGTTCCCGAACGAATAGAATATAGGCCATGCACAACACAAATTGAAGAAATTTATGTATGCCAGCTTCCCAATACTATTATAGTTCTAACCCTACTCCCTGAGAAGGTTGAAGTTGTAAAGCAACAAATCTCTAGTATTCATCCTGAATTTCTTTTGTTTATGTCAAAGATAAAGAAGCTCTCAGTTCGTGAACTGGAACATATGGATCTTAATAGGATTTATATAATCTTTATTTTACGAGAGACTGGCCTTAGAAATTCTCAGAGCAATGACAATGATTCCTTCATTCTACATTTGTTAGCAGAAGAAGATCAATTTATGATGACACGATGTAGTTATTACATGTGGAGGAAGCAGTTTCCTGTGGAAGATGAGTGTAGGGTTGAGCAAAGGAAAGATGTCAAAAATGGGCTATTACATTAGCTTTTCCATTGGGAAAACTACTTACAGGAGGAAATATGGTGGCCAAGAGGAATCTATGATTTTCTTCCCACAAAAATGGTATTCTCCTTGTATTCAGTCATTTGGTTGGTTGAAAGGCCCGCCTAAAAATATGTACATTGAACCTTTTTATTTCTTTGCTGAAAATTGAAAGGGACTCTCAATTCACCTACAAAACACTCCTTTGTTGAAGTATGTAAGTTCTCCCAATAAAATAGATTTGGAAAGTGTATCAGATTTTTCCATCTACAGTAGAATTTATTCTCCTCGTAGTTGAATGTGGGAATATCAGTAGGGAACAAGGTTGTCCAAATTTTTTTCTTCCTGCATCCATAAGTAAATGGGACAAGTTAATGGAAATGAATGCATGGACTACTATAATATTTTCGACCCTTTCTAAATATTACTTTACATTAAAACCTTGTGAAGGAGGATTGATGTATTCAGTTAATGATTTGGTTCCATTCTTTTGAAGACACCTTGATGTAGTAGATATTCCAGAGCTATTTCCCCCAAAAGCCAATCTTCGTGTTATTTCCCATGCTTTAAACGACTGTAATTTTTCTAATTTGATGAACACAGTCCAACGGAAAATTTCTACAAAATTTATCACTTGAAGGGTGGGATAACTTCCTCCAAAAAATGTCATTGGAAGAAATCCATGAAACGGGATAAGGGTGGAAACAAAATTTTAAAATACAACCTAACCCCCACTCCCCCCATATCTCTCTTTGTCTCCTCTCTATTCGTATGAATATATTTTTCACCAAACCAAACAATATAGTTGTAACGTTACATATAGTGATAAAAGACGGTAATGTTAAATATCATGACAAAATTGTAATGTTAAATATCATGGAAGAATTGTGATGTTGCATATCGTGTAAGCGTTTTAGTGAACAAAAAATGCGTGCGCGTTCTATTCATACAAAACGCATATGTGTTTGTGTTAATAGAAACGTGTGTGCTTTATGTTTACCTACGCTCCTAACCCAACAAACCCTCTAATACACACCCCTACAACTCTTAAAGACCACCACATTAATATAAAACACCCCCCCAAACCACTAGAAACCCCCTTATATCTCTCTCTCTCTCTCTCTCACACACACACGCATCCATATGCCTCCCCCTACCACTGATCCCCCTTATCTCTCTCTCTCTCTCTCTATCTATCTATCTATCTCTCTCTCTCCTCCACTCCCGAAACCTTACTAAATCATCCTCTAACTCTTTCTCCCTTGCTCCACTTACCCCCAATATCCTAACACCCCCCTCTATCTCTAGCTCTAACCCCTTAAATATCTTCCCTTCATCTCTACCTATAACCCCTTAACTATCCCTCGACACCCCTGATCTCTCTCTCTCTCTCTTCCTTTCCCTAACCCTTACTAACCCTTCTCTCGCACTCTTTCTCCCTGCAGGGAGAGGTGGGGGTAAGCTTCCTTTGTCTCTACATCTAACCCCTTGCCACCCACTAAATTCTCTCCCTTTACCTCTCTATCTCTCTCTAACCCAAACACTCACGCTCTTCACATATACCCCCCTTTCTCCCGAATCACCCTTCTCATCGCTAAACCCCTAAACCTCTCTATCTATCTATCTATCTCTACCCCTTTCCACCCCCCAATCTCTCTCTCTCTCTAACTCTTACTTACCCCCTATATATCTCTCTCCCCCTAACTCTTACTTACTCCCAATCTCCTAACACCACCCTTTGTCTCTACCTTTAACCCCTTAACAATCCCCCTCCATCTCTACCTCTAACCCCTTACCACCACCTAAAGTCTCTCCTTTTACCTATCTCTATCTAACCCAAACACTCATGCTACTCACCTATATCCCCATTTCTCCCTAATCACCCTTCTCATCCCCAAATCCCTAGACTTCTCTCTCTCTCTCTCTCTCTCTACCCCTTTCCACCCCCCAATATCGCTCTCTCTCTCTACCCCTTTCCAACCCCCAATATCTCTCTCTCTCTCTCTAACTATTATTAAACCCCTATATCTCCCTCTCCCCCCTAACTCTTACTTACCTCCAATATCCTAACACCCCCATATGTCTCTACTTCTAACCCCTTAACAATCACCCTCTATCTCTACATCTAACTCCTTACCACCCCCTAAAGTCTCTCCCTTTACCTCTCTCTCTCTCTAACCCAAACACTCATGCTCCTCACCTATACCCCCCTTTCTCCCTAATCACCCTTCTCATCCCCAAACCCCTTACCCTCTCTCTCTATATCTCTCTCTCTACCCCTTGCCACCCCCAATCTCTCTCTCTGTCTCTCTCCCTAACTCTTACTAAGCCCCTATATCTCTCCCCTTGAATCTTACTCACCCAGAATCTCGTAACACCCCCCTTTGTCTCTACCTCTAACCCCTTAACAGTCCCCCTCCATCTCTACCTCTAACCCCTTACCACCCCCTAAAGTCTCTCCCTTTACCTCTCTCTCTCTAACCCAAACACTCATGCTCCTCCACCTACCCTTAAAACCCACCCCCTATCTCTTCCCTAACCACCTAACACACCACCACCCTATTGGCTCTCTCTCTCTACCTCTCTCTCTCACAAACATATAGTGACACATCCCTATGTCTTCCCCTACCACTAACACACCCCCTCTTCCTATCTCTCTCCTCGCCCATCTTCCCCCTAACTC
This sequence comes from Larix kaempferi, assembly GCA_027924585.1. Lineage (NCBI taxonomy): Eukaryota > Viridiplantae > Streptophyta > Pinopsida > Pinales > Pinaceae > Larix > Larix kaempferi. The sequence goes on along the minus strand of BSBM01000267.1, from coordinate 10,505,149 downwards.
ATACTAACCCCCTCTCCCACACACTCTCACTCCCCTACTTATCCACCTACACCTAACCCTGACCTCCGCTCTCTCTCTACCCCCTATATCCCTAACCCTTACTAACACATTCTCTCATTCTCATTCACCCCTGCAAGGAGAGGAGGGCGTAAGCCTACATGGGAGAAAGAGAGATAGAGACGGTGTTACTAAGGTTTAGGGAGTGGAGAGGAGAGAGAGAGATGCAGGAGGGGGGAGGGTGTTAACACCAAAAATGACCCCCAAAGCTGAAAGAGGGTAATCTCGGGTAACCACTAACCAATTTTTGGTTTATGCTTCTGATCAAACATAAACAGAGAGGGCTCTCTCTATAAACTCATAGAATACTGGAAATCTTCAAAGGTGTCAATCAGCAAAAACATACACTAGCATTCAACATTAAAGATATTCAATTACGACAATGCACAGAAGATCAGATTTCTGTTTATGGAACAAAAAACGATTTAAGAGCTATTTGGTTGAAAATGCATGGATTTCATTTGGGGCGATGGAGTCACATTTAACTGGTTCTACAAACATTACTCACAAAGATTTAGTGAACGCATTCACAAGGGAAGGGTAGCAAGCAGCTAGTAGTCAAAGAGCTTAATTTGTGGAACAGAAGAGAGAAGAAACAGTCCATCAATGTAAGGCACCTAACAAGGATGAATCCTACATCAACTTTAGCAGAATATATTTGGTGAAACACTTGGAATAAGGTAAGCAAAGCATAATCTTTATGAATTCTACTTCACTGTCACCCTGATCCAAGCATGAAGGAAATATCACAGAATGGAATAACAAAAGATAGAAACACCTTTGCACATGGGAAAAAGAAAGGTACACACTACCAGACCGATTACACAGGAATCCTTGTCAAAAACTGCAGGCATCAAGCTCTGCAAATTCTATTAAACAGCTCCAAGAAAATGTATTACAAACTCATCATCAAAATACAAATACTTTCTCATAATATTTTTCAACCCTTGTGTCTCTGATTTAAACTGTATATATAGGTGGCCTTGAGCTCTAGACTCAGCTCCTTCTCAACAGAAATTAGTTACAACCAATTGACACCTATCTAACAGCCAAAACAAACATCGTTTGCTGTTTCTATCCTTAAACAAATATCTAAGGGACAAATTTAAACTGCCATTTATAATTACATAGCCTCTTCTCTACATAGTCCAACTATTTTAAACAAAAGTACAAAAATACAAAAATGTAGCTGATGCTAGCCGAATTGCTTTCATGAGCTCTTCAACTCCTGGATACATATACACTGGATGCTTTTCTATTTCCCTTGCACCATTTCACGCTCCCAGTTTTAACTTCGCTTTTCCATATTTCTCGACCAGCTTCCAGTGTTCGGGTGAAGGTAAATCTTGAGAAGTGAACTCTTTGAGTAGTATTCTCAGTTCAGTGTGCTTAGTATATGAATAACCCTCATGAAGAGTTCTAGCCTCTCTGAAAGCTGCTGCCAGCTCAAAATCACCCTTCAGTGCATCAATTAATGCGCCACTTGTCAAAGGAGCATCACTGCCAAAGATACCATCTTCACTCACTCTGCGGTCCCACAACTTAGCTCTGTATTCGCCTTTCGTGAGCATGTTTCCATCTTCATCCCAAAATGGAGGCAACCCATTTACGAACAAAGGATCGAAGGCTACTCTAAAGAGTCGTGCCTGGGTTGATATGATATCAATTCTTGACTGAACAACCTGGACTTGCTAGTGTTTATTAATCACCTTCTTAGCTATTAAGATTATTGACACTCTGTCCTGGATGTTTATAGCTGCAGTTTTCTCATCTGATAGGCCACCTAGGAATTCAACTGCATTCTGGGCATGTTCCAGAGGCTTTTTGTTCAACCTTTCTTTCGCCACTGTCACACCCTGTTGAGCCAATTTTACTACCACTCCTTTATCCAATATAAAATTTAGGTATGGCCTTAGATCATCAGCTTGTTTTATGATGTCATCCCATATGATTATCCTAGCCTCTAGTAGCACCTTCTGCCCTATTACTTGTTCCTTCAAGTTATCAAGTTCTGACTGTGCATCCTGGTACTTGGTTTCCCAAGCCTCCCTTTGTTTTTCTGTAGCATCCTTCAAAACTCTCTAATTGGAAACCTGTTTCTCTAATCTGACCAGTCCAGCATCTTCCAGGATGGCCTCAGCTATCTGACTTACCAAGGAAAATTCCCCAACTGCAACAGAGGTAGAGACCTCTTGTCCCACTGCTCCTTCCCTTGTCTTCATCTTCCTCTCTATCTCCTCAAACCGGGCCTTCCATGAGTCTGCACTAGTCTCTATAAAATCTATATCAAACTTCATTTTCTTTTCCCTTTCCTCAAGCTCCACCAGCTTTGCCTTACAGTCTAACAACTCTCCTTTCAATTTCTCTTTCTCCTCTTCCAGCTCCGCTATTTCAGAACTACTTGCCAACTGAGTGGCGGGGATTTTCAATTGCTTTTTTAATGTCACGATCTCTTGGTCCTTCCCATTTAGCAATTCCTGGATGTTTTTCTTTCTGTCCTCCTCAGTCTCATTTTCCAGCAGTTGTGTTTGGTGCTTCTTTGCCTGCGTTCTCAGGGACTTGTTTTTTGATTTCTCGAGCCCCAACTGCTTCTAGATCTTGGACTTAAAGGTCTGCACTTTAGACAGCTCTATCAAAACCTTCAACAACCTATTGTAGATGACTTCCCCTATCTCTTTGTTTAAATTAATGATATCAGGGATAGGGATGTCTTCCAGATTTAGTTTCACCTCTGTAGCTTTGCTCTTTGTAGCAATGGCCAGGTTCAATGTGTTCTGGGCTAGATGTCGGCTATTAACTAAGGCCACGTCTTTCTTTCCCATTTTCCTTAGTTCAAAATATAATTTGGCTTTTGCTGCTATGTTGTCAGCATTTTCATCATAACCTTCCAACAGTTGGTTCCTGGTGATAACTACTCCTGTAGGCTCTTTGGGCAGTTTTCCAAACACATGCTCCTTTACTTCATAATGAGGCATGAGAGACTTAACCTACTTTTTCTTAGCTTTCTCTTCTTAGCTGACCTTCTCCCTCCAGCTTCTGCCTTTTAGCAGCTCTCTCGGTGTCGCTATCTACATCCATAGGGCTAACATCCCCCGAAGAAGTGGACTTTTCCTGAAGAAGGAATTTCAGAGTTTGAGAGACATCTGGATCATCAACCTCCACCGATCCTTGGTCCACATATTCCAACCAATTGGATTTCTCAGGCATTCCGGGCATCTCAACATGATCATATGCTTTTCTTCTAGATGCTCTCCTTCTTTCTGAGATTATGTGATGTGGATCATAGTTCAATGCAGCTTGGGATGGGAGTCCCAGGTCTTTCGCAACCCTTTCTACTACTGAGAGGGTCGTCTTGTGCTTGATCACAAAGGAACCCACGGTCCACGGGAAAGTTATGTCAGATGACTTCTTGATATCTATGAAGTGTTCCCATTCAGCTGTCAGTTTCTTCCTTATAAACTCCAGATGGAACAACCTAGGTGTTAGAAATGCAGGGAGTACATATGGTGGATGTCAAAAACCATAGACTCTAATTATGGTTCCATGTTTTAGCAGAAACCAGTCTCCAATCCCTTTTTCCATAGGGGGTTGTAGCAAGTCCTTCATCTCTGGAAGCACTCTAGGCAAACCTTTCTAAAAAAAGGCATGATACACCCACGCCATCAAGTCATTCATGAAAGCCATGTAATCCGAATACATTCGTTTGGTAATTTTCAGTCCAGGTATCTGCAGGTTGTCTTTAACTGCCACTAGGAACATCTTCAGCAAATAAGACTGAAATCTGAATGACCTTGTCTTAGGGAAATCAATCAACTGAGAATGGATACTCTCAGCTAGGGCATCATCGAACCTCAAGCATGTTGTCTGGACAAAAGAAGAAGGGTTCGTCTGCTCTACAGGGCAGGAACTCAAGACAAACAGTAAACTAACTAATGTTTATGGAACCTCCTGATCGCTATCCAACCCTAAAAACTGGGCTATCATGGAGATTACCCATTTGGACTCTTCTCTGAACAGACTGACCTCGTTGGGGAAGGGTGAACCAGGGAAGAAAGCATTCGGTACTAGAGCATCATGGTAAAAACTCTGTTTGAGTTCCTCAGGGGCTAGACGAAAGTACTGAACCAGGTCTTCCATTCGGTATTCTAGGGCTTTCTGACCAAATTCACCAGGGATGGCTAAGGCCTTTCTAACAGTTAGGGATTTTATTGAGCAGAGGGATTTAGTGCTGGAGGCGTTTAGGATTACTTTCTACTCGGCGGAATAATTTTTGGCACACCACTCGACGAATTCGGGACAGTTGGGGGTCTGGGTAGTGGTGAACAGATGAAAGAAGGATTGATAAACTTTGTGGACGTCTATCCGCCTACCCCTTATAACCTCCAACCTTTCTTTGGCCATATCCATGGAGATGTTTTCTAGTATGGTTTCGTATATGTCACCATCTTTATCCTCCCACCGGGGACCAGTGAATGGGGATTCAGCACCAGGGGAGTCTCCTACTTCCGCCATTCAAACAATTTTATGGAAAACAGGAAAAGAAAAAACCAACCTAGTGGTCCGACACCTGGACAATCCTCCTAAACTTCTGGTTGGTTGGTCGGCTCTGCAGGATCAGGTTCCTTCACTTTTCGACGTATTTGATACAGGTGGAATCCAAGTCTCTACACCACTCCGGATTTTATAACGTTGGATGCCTTATCGTCCTTCCAAGTGTGGTGATGGTAGAGCCATATCCATCGTTGATCTTTTCCCGCCCAAAACTAGGCGGTTTGATGGTTTTAATTTCACCGACCGCGCCGATTTGGGATGCGGTTAAATCACCAACGAGAAAAATCAGCGCAGTGATCTTGGGCCTTTGATTTTCCCTTGGCGAATCTGTGCCATTGATAGTTGTGCGATACATAACTTAACCGCGGTGATTTGAAACATAACATGCTTCACGCTTGTTGGATCAGCGCGGGGACTGTGCATCGTAGATATTTCTATACGTCGATCTCCTTCGTCGATTGATTTCATCACTTGCCCACTGATTATCACCCGCTCATTATGCTATATTGCCCATATCTTCGTCCGCGCAGTCGGCTCGGGACCGTCGATCTTCGAGGTATTCAATCTCAGCCGTCATCTCCTACTTTGTTTATTTTCGGCGCGTTTAGCTACCGTAGCATTCAGCACAATTTGAGTGCTAACAACTGGCTCCAACGGGGATGTTATCCTCCCAGCGAGGTAGCGAAGAACGCCTGTAGACTAAGTGCCTGATCCATTGGGTGGCTCCCAACCCTGTCCACTGTAACCTGTAATCTGTCTTTCATCCGAAAACCACAACTGAACAAATATCACTGTATATACTAAAACGCTTGCTGAGCAAACTTATTCTTCCTACCTATCTTACATTACTGAAATTAATGAAAATGCTTAACCTTCAAGCTTATTTATATACAACCGATTTCCTACCCTACATGCTAAGCATAAGGACCAACTCAGGTGATCACATATTCCCAATGAAACCAGTCAAGCAAATGACTCCCAGACTGAAATTCGGATTTAGCCTCTCCAACCTAAAAAAAGAACTCAGCAAATGATAACCCCAACTGAAAATATTTTTCAATCCCTGCATTCCTGAATGACATAGCCTCCATCTTCTCTGATGATTCCAGCAATTTAGCAAAAGGATCTTCAATAAAATGGAAGAGTCCTACATCTTTATGACCAATCATGAGAGCCTCTTCAACGGGTTCTTGTTGTTTGTTCACATTATCTATGTCACGACAAGGCCAATCAAACTGCAATCCTGCTTGCCATCTGCCAAACTGAGTTTCATAAAGATTTTGAATAACGTATTCCTTTTCTTTGTCAGGAGGTATTGGACAATCAAACATATGTACATCAGCCTGATAGAACTGAATCTCTTCTTGGGTTTCAATCGAAATGGTATCATGACCTTCAAATGTATTAAAGAAACCAATTCCTTCTAGGCAACAAGAATCTGAAGTCGGATGACATGGAGAAGAGCTCATCTAAATATTCTGATCTTCTTCTAAATCATATGACAACTGGCAAAACTGAAGAAAATTTTCATCCCTCTCAGGAGCATAGATATGAAGGTCATCACCAATTTTATCCAAAATCTCAGAATTTGGAACCTGCTCTTCTCTATCAAACACAGCAGAAATATCATTAAATTTTTCAATAAAATTAAGCGCAACAAACTCTTCTTGATAGAAAATTTTTGAATGTGAAAGAGGGATTTGATTTTCTGTTTGGTACTTCTCTTCCCTATGGCAAATTTCTGCTTCTTGGGATTTATTACACACTTGCCTCTCCTCTTTATCCGCACTTTCAAAAAAGAATTGGAAGCTTTCCATTTTAGACTTTTGTTTTTTATTAGAAACCCTGATTCTTTGTTTTATCAATTCCAATGAGGCATAACAGAGGGGTAAGCAATCACTTTCAGCATGTTTATTTTCAGAGGTTTGGTCATGGACAGTGACCAAATTTTCTTCACTAACTGTCCTGGAACTTGTAAAGTTTTCAGCTAACTCAATACCCAAGCAGTCTTCTTCATAATCATCATACTCATCATACTTAGGTGGACTGAAATTCTTTTTAATATCATTACCACCAGAAATTTTAGCAGGCTGATTGTAATTTTCCTTAAACAAATCAGAATTACCTTCTTCTGGTACATCACCGGGATGATCATCTCTCTGTATATCCCTGGAAAGACTGGAATGCAAAGCAAGTTCTCCTTGTTCATGCCTCTCTTCAAATCCGGATTCCTCTTCAATCTTTTCATCATTATCTTTACTTGATAATTTTCCAGATACTCTAAGGTTTTCTGCAACCTCCAAAGCATCAATAAACATATGCTGCAGATTTGAAGACCTTCTCTCCAAAAGAAGAAAAGATAAATCAGAAGGAAAGATAGATGCATAGTGTAACTTAGCGGCATTCTCTAGGGGTCGAATTTCCCTTGGCATATCATAATAAAAACTTGCAAACCTTCTGTTAAAACTGGACATGATTTCCCCTTCCTGCACTCTCATGGAGTAAAATTCTGAAAGCACTAGGTCCCATGATCTTCTCTTACCCCAAAATTCCAAGAAAACATCAGAAAACCCCTTCCATGTGTCTATAGACTCAAGCTGCAAACGGCTAAACCATTTCTTCACATCTCCCTGGAAGGATTGGGCGAAAGCCCTCATACAAACATCATCATGCTCCACTTCAAAAAGATCCAGAAAATGTTCAAAGCCTTGAAGATGTTTCTCAGCAGTTAGGTTTTCAGATTCTCCATCAAATCTGGGAAGGTATCTATGGTATTTGGGAGGGTATTCATGAAGAAAAGGGGGCAGCTTTAAAGGGCCATATCTCTGCTGAGATCTAGGAGGAAAAGGAATATGTACAGGGGGAACCTCTTCAGCCTCATTCTCATGGGGATTGCAAGGCTGGCCATGGATCTTGTATGTTTTAGAAGAAAGAATGGGATCAGCTCTAGGGTTTGAAGGAGGATATACATCTGTAAGATCTAGAGAAGGATATACAAAAGAGAGTCTCTCATGACCTAGAGTTCTTCGGTGGAACAAAATTTTCTTGATATATATACATAGAGGTAAAAGGAGATTGATACAGAAGAACAAGATTTCTTTGAAGGGACTGATGCTTTGATACCTGAACCTTGATTCTTCCATTTTTAAGGTGGTTGAGCTCGTTCTCCCGTGGAGTCTACGACTTGAACTGAATCTTGAGTGGAGTCGCCAAGTGAATGGTACAACCTGCTCATTGTCTGATTGTTGTTCACCATCAACATTCAGATCTTCCCCTTTGTCATTCTCCCAGGGATGATGAAACCTCTCATATGAATCTTTCTTGGGGCCAGGATGATTTTAGAAATTCTTCAGTAGTATATTTCGGCGTACTGATCTTTCTCTAGTGGAGTCTTCTTGAATTGTCTGGTCTCAATAAGTGGAGTCGCCAGGGCAAAAATTCTTCAACCTTCTTGAAAATGCGGAGATCTCTGTTTTCCCACAGGGATTTCTCTTATTCTTTGAAATTTCAGACAGGTATGTCGTTCTTCGAGGGCTCGATAAACAACTCACATTCCCTGGCAACGACGCCAATTTGTTAATACCAAAACTGACCCCCAAGGCTGAAAGAGGGTAATCTCGAGTAACCACTAACCAATCTTTGGTTTATGCTTCTGATCAAACATAAAAAAAGAGGGCTCTCTCTATAAACTCATAGAATACTGGAAATCTTCAAAGGTGTCGATCAGCAAAAACATACACCAGCATTCAACATTAAAGATATTCAATTATGACAATGCAGAGAAGATCAGATTTCTGTTTATGGAACAAAAAATGATTTAAGAGCTATTTGGTTGAAAACGCATGGATTTCATTTGGGGCGATGGAGTCACATTTAATTGGTTCTACAAACATTATTCACAAAGATTTAGCGAACGCATTCACAAGGGCAAGATAGCAAGCAGCTAGTAGTCAAAGAGCTTTAATTTGTGGAACAAAAGAGAGAAGAAACAGTCCATCAATGTAAGGCACCTAACAAGGATGAATCCTACATCAACTTTAGAAGAATATATTTGGTGAAACACTTGGAATAAGCTAAGCAGAGCATAATCTTTATGAATTCTACTTAACTGTCACCCTAATCCAAGCATGAAGGAAATATCACATAATGGAATAACAAAAGATAGAAACACATTTGCACATGGGAAAAAGAAAGGTACAGACTACCAGACCGATTACACAGGAATCCTTGTCAAAAACCACAGGCATCAAGCTCTGCAAATTCTATTAAACAGCTCCAAGAAAATGTATTACAAACTCATCATCAAAATAAAAAAGCTTTCTCATAAGATTTTTCAACCCTTGTGTCTCTGATTACAACTGTATATATAGGTGGCCTTGAGCTCTAGACTCGGCTCCTTCTCAACAGAAATTAGTTACAACCAATTGACACCTATCTAACAGCCAAAACAGACATTGTTTGTTGTTGCTATCCTTAAACAAATATCTACGGGACAGATTTTAACTGCCATTTATAATTACATAGCCTCTTCTCTACATAGTCCAACTATTTTAAACAAAAGTACAAAAATACAAAAATGTAGCTACTGCCTGCCGGATTGCTTTCATGAGCTCTTCAACTCCTGGATACATATATGCTGGATGCTTTTCTGTTTCCCTTGCACCATTTCACGCTCCCAGTTTTAACTTCGCTTTTCCATGTTTTTCGACCAGCTTCCAGTGTTCGGGTGAAGGTAAATCTTGAGAAGCGATCTCTTTGAGCAATATTCTCAGTTCAGTGTGCTCAGTATATGAATAACCCTCATGAAGAGTTGTAGCCTCTCTGAAAGCTGTTGCCAGCTCAAAATCACCCTTCAGTGCAGCAATTAATGTGCCACTTGTCAAAGGAGCATCACTGCCAAAGATACCATCTTCACTCACTCTGTGGTCCAACAACTTAGCTCTGTATTCGCCTCTCGTGAGCATGGTTCCATCTTCATCCCAAAAGCGAGGCAACCCATTTACAAACAAAGGATTGAAGGATTCCCTAAAGAATCGTGCCTGGGTTGATATGATATTAATTCCTGACTGAACAACCTAGACTTGCTGGTGTTTATTAATCACCTTCTTAGCTATTAAGATTATTGACACTCTGTCCTGGACGTTTATAGCTGCAGTTTGCTCATCTGATAGGCCACCTAGGAATTCAACTGCATTCTGGGCATGTTCCAGAGGCTTTTTATTCAACCTTTCTTTCGCCACTGTCACACCCTGTTGAGCCAATTTTACTACCACTCCTTTATCCAATATAAAATTTAGGTATGGCCTTAGATCATCAGCCTATTTTATGATGTCATCCCATATGATTCTCCTAGCCTCCAGTAGCACCTTTTGCCCTATTACCTGTTCCTTCAAGTTATCAAGTTCTAACTGTGCATCCTGGTACTTAGTTTCCCAAGCCTCCCTTGGTTTTTCTGCAGCATCCTTCAAAAATCTCAAATTGGAAACCTGTTTCTATAATCTAACCAGTCCATCATATTCCAAGCTGGCCTTAGCTATCTGACTTACCAAGGAAAAGTCTCCAGCTGCAACAGAGGTAGAGGCCTCTTGTCCCACTGCTACTTCTGTCTTCATCTTCCTCTCTAGCTCCTCAAACCAGGCCTTCCATGAGTCTGCACTAGTCTCTATAAAAGCTATATCAAACTTCATTTTCTTTTCCCTTTCCTCAAGCTCCACCAGCTTTGCCTTACAGTCTAACAACTCTCCTTCCAATTTCTCTTTCTCCTCTTCCAGCTTCGCTATTTCAGAACTACTTGCCAACTGAGTGGCGGAGATTTTCAATTGCTTTTTTAATGTCAGGATCTCTTGGTCTTTCCCATTTAGCAATTCCTGGATGTTTTTCTTTCTGTCCTCCTAAGTCTCATTTTCCAACAGCTGCGTTTGGTACTTCTTTGCTTGCATTCTCAGGGACTTGTTTTCTGCTTTCTCGAGCCCCAACTGCTTCTGGATATTGGACTTAAAGGTATTCACTTTAGACAGCTCTATCAAAACCTTCAGCAACCTATTGTAGATGACTTCCCTTGTCTCTTTGTGTAAATTAATGATATCAGGGATAGGGATGTCATCCATATTTAGTTTCACCTCTGTAGCTTTGCTCTTTGTAGCCATGGCTAGGTTCAATGTGTTCTGGGCCAGATTTTGGCTAGTAACTAAGGCCACGTTTTTCTTTCCCATTTTCCTTACTTCAGAATATAATTTGGCTTCTGCTGCTATGTTGTCAGCATTTTCATCATAACCTTCCAACAGTTGGTTCCTGGTGATAACTGCTCCTGTAGGCTCTTTGGGCGGTTTTCCAAACACGTGCTCATTTACTTCATAATGAGGCATGAGAGACTTGACCTGCTTTTTCTTAGCTTTCTCTTCTTGTATCTTCACTACTTGCTAACCTTCTCCCTCCAGCTTCTTCCTTTTAGCAGCTCTCTCGGGGTCGCTATCTACATCCATAGGGCTAACAACCCCCGAAGAAGTGGCCTTTTCCTAAAGAAGTAATTTCGGAGTTTGAGAAAAATATGGATCATCAACCTCCACTGATACTTGGTCCACATATTCCAACCAATTGGCTTTCTCAGGCATTCCGGGCATCTCAACATGAACATATCCTTTTATGCTAGCTGCTCTCCTTCTTTCCGAGATTATGTGATGTGGATCATAGTTCAATGCAGCTTGGGATGGGAGTCCCAGTTCTTTTGCAACCCTTTCTAGTACTGAGAGGGTCGTCTTGTGCTTGATCACAAAGGAATCCACAGTCCACGGGAAAGTTATGTCAGATGACTTCTTGATATCTATGAAGTGTTCCTGTTCAGCTGTCAGCTTCTGCCTTATAAACTCTAGATGGAACAACCTAGGTGTTAGAAATGCAGGGAGTACATATGGTGGATGTGAAAAACCATAGATTCTAATTATGGTTCCATGTTTTAGCAGAAACTAGTCTCCAATCCCTTTTTCCATAGGGTGTTGCAGCAAGTCCTTCATCTTCGGAAGCACTCTAGGAAAACCTTTCTGAAAAAAGGCATGATACACTCGTGCCATCAAGTCATTCATGAAAGGCATGTAATCTGAATACATTTCTTTGGTAATTTTCAGTCTAGGTATCTACAAGCTGTCTTCAACTGCCACTAGGAACATCTTCAGCAAATAATACTGAAATCTAAATGACCTTGTCTTAGGGAAATTAATCAATTGAGAATGGATACTCTCAGCTAGGGCATCATCAAACCTCAAGCATGCTGTCTGGACAAAAGAAGAAGGGTCTGTCTACTCTACAGGGCAGGAACTCAAGATGAACATTAAACTAACTAATGTTTCTGGAACCTCTTGGTCGCTATCCAACCCTAAAAACTGGGCTATCATGGAGATTACCCATTTGGACTCTTCTCTTAACAGACTAACCTCGTTGGGGAAGGGTGAACTTGGGAAGAAAGCATTCGGTACTAGGTCATCGTGGTAAAAACTCTGTTTTAGCTCCTCAGGGACCAGACGAAAGTACTGAACCAGGTCTTCCATTCGGTATTCTAGGGATTTCTAACCAAATTCAACAAGGATGGATAAGGCCTTTCTAACAGTCGAGGATTTTATTGAGCAGAGGGCTTTAGTGCCAGAGGTGTTTAGGATTACTTTCTGCTCAACGGAATAATTTTTGGCACACCACTCGACGAATTCGGGACAGTTGGGGGTCTGGGTAGTGGTGAACAAATGAAAGAAGGATTGATAAACTTTGTGGACGTCTATCCGCCTGCCCCTTATAACCTCCAACCTTTCTTTGGCCATATCCACGGAGATGTTTTCCAGTATGGTGTCGTATATGTCACCATCTTTGTTCTCCCACCGGGGACCGGTGAATGGGGATTCAGCACCAGGGGAGTCTCCTACTTCCGCCATTCAAACAATTTTACAAAAAACAGGAAAAGACAAAACCAACCTGGTGGTCTGACACCTGGACAATCCTCCTGAGCTTCTGGTTGGTTGGTTGGCTCTGCGAGATCAGGATCCTTCGCTTTTCGACGTATCTGATACAGGTGGAATCCAAGTCTCTGCACCACTCTAGATTTTATAACATTGGATGCCTTATCGTCCTTCCAAGTGTGGTGATGGTAAAGCCATATCCATCATTGATCTTTTCCCGCCCAAAACTCGACGGTTTGATGGTTTTAATTTCACCGACCGCACCAATTTGAGATGCAGTTAAATCACCGACGAGAAAAATCAGCGCGGTGATCTCGGGCCTTTGATTTTCCCTTGGCGAATCTGTGCCATTGATAGTTGCGCAATACATAACTCGACCGCGACGATTTGAAACATAACATGCTTTGCGCTTGTTGGATCATCGCGGGGACTGTGCACCGTAGATCTTTCTATATGCCGATATCCGCCGTCGATTGATTTCATCACTTACCCACCGATTACCACCCACTCATTATGCTATATTGCCTATATCTTCGTCTGCGCAGTCGGCTCGGGACTGTCGATCTTTGGGGTATTCAATCTCAGCCATCATCGCCTACTTTGCTTATTTTCGGCGCGTTTAGCTGCCATAGCATTCAACACAATTTGAGTGCTAACAGAGGGGTTAGGTGTTGGTGGAGGAGTAGGGAAGTGGTAAAGAGTGGGAGAGGGGGATAGAAAGAGTTAGGGGGATTATGGGGGGTGGGGGAGAGAGGAGGGGGTTGTTAGTGGTATGGGGAGGCATACGGATGTGTGTGTGTGTAGAGGGGTGGGTGTTAGGAAGAGGTAAAATGACATTTTGAGAAACTGCAAATCTAAATTTGCACATATAGCATCTAGTCAACCTATTTTGTGATATTTTCTAATGGAATTACTCTTTGTTTAGTTCACAAGTCTTTTGATGGACCCCTGCAATCTACAAAATTTGTTTTTCATGTTTCAATTTTACGTTGGTTTTTTATCTCGATTGTCGTGTTATTTGTTTGATCTTTTTTACTATAATTTTTCCTTTGCAACTTTTGAGATGTATATTGAATCCTTTATTGGGCTCCTAAGAGAGTCTTTTTAATGTGTCAGGGTAACTTGGATTATAAAAAAAAAGTTGAGAAGGTTGTGTGTTTCTCTCTACCTACACGTAGATTGTTCCATTTGGTTTGATGTTCTATGTAAAAATATAATTATTTTTATTGACAAGCAAAGAATGGATGACAGATCCCACTCTTGTTACCATAATCCAACAAATTCAACAAGAACCCCATGCATATCCATGCTACACTTGGCATAATGATGAGATTAATTATAAAGGACACTTATATTTTCACAAGAAATCATCATTGAAATCATAGGTGTTATTTGATCTCCATTCATCCCATACAACTAGACATTTAGGATTTTATAAAACATATGGAAGGATCAAACAATCACTTTTTTGGGAAGGCATAAAGAAGTATATCCACACATTTGTGTCTAAATGTCACACTTTCCAAATGCATAAAGGGGAGACCATGAATACACTAGGTTAATTTAAACCACTTCCAAGTCCAAGTACATTACATTTCTATGGATTTCATTGTGGTTTTACCAAAATCCAATAATAATTCTATAATCATGGTTGTTGTTGATCGCCTTTCCAAATGTGTTCATTTTTGTGCCCTACAACATCCTTTCAAGGCCTCTATGGTAGCTTAAGTATTCATGGATAATATCTTCAAAATCCATGGTACACTAGAAACTATTGTCATGGATCATGTATGAGATTTGAACATATATAGATATAGGTACATAAACTAAAAAGATATGTATTGAGAATCAAATCAACCATCAACATTGTATGTATTAAATGAGTAACATAGATTACTACATAAGAACTCAGAACCAAAGAGAAGAAGCATGATCTATTTCATTGGGTATGAATCAGTGGTGGAGTACAATATTTAAAGAGGAGCAATTTGCATTAGTGTTAGAGCCAATTAATTTGAGGGTTTGGGGGGAATAAATACCAATCAATGTATGCAAAGAGATCTTAGGATCTTCCTCTGGTATATGAGGTTGGGGAATGTATTTCATAGTTTTATTATGGACTTCATTAGTGCTAACATCAATGCCGTCATCAAAAATTTCCTCTGGAATGGCCATAAATAGTTTTTTCTCTTTACATTTATGTCCAAGGGGATATTTCTCATCACAATTGTAGAAAAAACCTTTGAGTTGGCTCTTCCATTTCATCTCAAGATAAATTTTGGATCTTGAGAGGTGGGGAGGACATGGAAGGATTAGTGGAAGAGAAAGTAGATGAACAAGGATGAGGAATAAATGGGTCCTTCTATATTTGTGTGTTCATCACCTTTTGGGATTATCTAACTCTTTCAGTGGTATCCAACCAACTAGTAGGATGATTAATTAATGTCAATGCATGGATCTCTTATTTCAAACCACTAATGGAACATTCCTTGTAAAAAGTATCGAGCATGCCTCCATGTAGATGGATAGTTGATCAAAAGATGAGATGGATTATTTGAGCTTGGTTCATTTCCAAAAATAATGAGTGTTTGTTTCAAAACATTAATAGAGATAGAAAACAAGTTGTGTCCAAGCAATATAACCCTTGCAGGATTTATTGTGCCATTTCCACTGTTTCTAGTGTTCAAGATCTAAATATAATACACACAATTTTCATCATATAATTTGTGATGCCATGAAAAGAAAAGTAATGTTCCATCTAAGTAACCCATCCTGTGGCGTTCAACCAATTGAATTTGTTGAGATCATCTTTAGGAATTTTGTACCACATTAGGAAGTTTGTGCCACATACAAGGATAATTTTAGGGGCGAAATTTAGCCCATGGGCTATTTTTCCATTTTTTTTCCAAAAAAAGATTCGCCAATTTGCATTTTTTGAAGCCCCGTTTCACCCAATTTTGATGGGGTAAACTTTTTCCACTTTAAAAATCGCCAAATTATTATATAAACTATATAAAATCCTTAGAAATTGAAATAATTTTAGAAAACTATCACCAAATATTTTATAGTTAACATTTTAAGAATTGGTAAGATTTGCCAAGGTTTATACACTTTTAAACAAGTATGGATCCTTAAAATTATCCCTGGCCACATATGAGTGATCATATCATGGGAAAGTGGAGTGGATTAAGGCCCATGGGGATTGGATGAATCAGATACTTCCTTGTGGGAAGGTTTTTTTATCTATGGGTATCTTGAAGATGATGAAGGAAATATTTTCATTATCTGGGTTAGTTGGTTAGAAAGCAAATCCAATTTGGTAATATTTCCACGAATGCCATTTAGATTTTTCTACGAAGAGGATTGATTGTGGTTTAACTTGCGATGAAATTCAACATATAGTGTTTCCAGGAGGGAAATTTTTCGGGAGACCTCACCTCCTCAAGTGTTAGCCATCATAGTGAAATGAGTCCACAAAAAGGGTTACAGAAGAGTGGTACCAAGGTGATAGCATAGTGCTAGGATTGGGGTGAAAAAAGGGTGTAGGAAGAACCCAGAATTCCTTGTCTCTCTCTCACGCACACTTTTGTTTCTTGGCCTTCCATGGTCCTCAAGGTAAGGGAGTGTCAGGTGCTATATCTCTCTGATATACCGGTTCCAATAGTAGTACTCAACCCATCTCTCATGGCACTAACTAAGGAGGCTCAATTGTGACATTATCCATATACTTCCCAACTACCAATGTAATAGAGAGTAATATTCCCAAATTTTGTGCTTGGTGCCACTACAACAACAAGACAGTTAATCATATTATTTAAAGTTGGTTTCATGTTTCCTAGGAGACTTCCAATATACCTGGGGGTACTTGGAAGTGAAATTCCATATACAAGTGTTGTATAATGCGATACTACTCAGAGGAGTACTAACATAGGTCACAATAGTGTCCAACAAATGTGACTACGTACCAATTATATTATCTTCATGTATGCATCTCCAACAACAAGTTTACCCATTGAATGACAGTCACTGTGTTATTTATAGACATTGGAACATGTTTGTAGCCTAAATCAAAATTGAAAAATTTCAACTTAGGAAATTGCTCTAATACCAAATGTTATGTACATTAATAGCATAATTGGAAATTTAGAGCATAAATAACAAAATAAAGAAAGATTTAAGTATAAAAATACATCATTAACACAACAATAGATAATTGTAGATAACAAAATATCTCAATAGTAATATATTTATTGATGAAAGAAATATTCACTTGCCTCTTCAAGGGGGAAACCTCCATATGAAACTAAGTTCCAATTACAAAATGCTTCACAATACATATGCGCTTATTTATTATACTCCTATATATAGTTTCAAGTGAAGGAACTTTCTAGTAGGAAAAACCTTCTAGTAAGCCTTCTTAGCGAAGGAACTTTATAGTAAGTAGAACCTTCTAGTAAGTCTTCTTACAAATATTTTCTTTCACACTATAGAAAATTTATTGGCCTTATTTAATATAGATGGATTCAATACAGAACAACCAAATCTATTAAGTAGGTTAAAGTAGGACACCAAAAACCATGTTAAACCATAGTCAACATCGTCATCCAAACAATAGTTAAAATTGTCCAACCAAAGAAAATCGTATCAAACCAAGGTGAACCAAAGAAAAACATGCTCAACTAAAGTCAACCATTTTCAAACATGTTCAACCAAAATCAATCATATTAAACCATGATGAACCATATCAAAACATGCTCAATCATACTCAATAATTAGCCATAATTACCCTTGTTCAACCATTTTCAAGCATGGTCAAACATTGCCGGCCATATTCAACCATAATAAAACATCTCCACCCATGCTTAATGGTGATAGAGCATTAAAAACTATGGTCAAACTGTTAAAAACCTTACACAAACATGGTGAACTACAATCAACCATAGTAAAATAAAGGGATTAACCATGTCCAACCAATGTCAACCATAGTAAAATAAATTCAAACATTATATATATATATATATACATATTATAAAATCAATAATAGATAATAAACCATGGGAATATTATTATTATTAATGTGATATTTTGAACCAATTTATTTAGAAGCTAAATGGAGTAATGATACATTTAACAATCCATAGAAGAGAACAAGATGGCATTAGAGTAACACAATATTCAATAAACTAACAAAGAGAGCTGATAAGAGATGAGAATTAAATACAATTGCACAGAAATCAAAAGAGAACTCAAGTAAAGATCTAAACTATGTAGTCTTTACTAATCAATAGACTGTTCAATTGAATACATCATTGAATTGCATGCTCAAGGAGATGAAAGATTATATATATATATATATATATATATATAGGATTAATTACAAGCACATGCATAAAAGCAAGTAAAACTAAAGTGCAATGACCCTGAATGATCAGATGCACCCTTCTTAGGAATTAATCTCTCCCATGCATAAGTGGCTAGGGTTAATTATCCAAAAAACTATTTCATGAGGTAGTTAAATTAGTCATGCATGTGTAACCAATGTTAACTGACTTAGAACTACGTACTTCATGAGGTATTTAACTTAGCCATGCATGAGAAACCATTGTTTAACTTGGAATGCATGTCAAACTAGAGTGTAACTATACCAGAATAGTCAACTAGGGCACATTAGGTAGTTAACTAGGCCAAACTAGCCAAATAGAGCACAGTGAGAAGTTAACTAGGCCATAACTGCTAACTTAAGCGCACAAAATCCTTTAAAATGGGGTAAATTGGGATGTAAGGGCACCTTTGACCCTAAAAAGAGGGATTAACTAGCTATAAGGGTTCCTTTGGCACTTAAAAAGGGATTTAATTGGTTGTAAGGGCACCTTTGACCCTAAAAGGGGGGTTGTTACCTAGAAAGTGTGCTTTTGACCTTAAAAATAGGGGGATAACTCTAGTAGGAGTTCTCTTGTCCCCTAGAAATGAAAAAGAATACAATAAGAAGTGTATGAACACCGACAATTATAGCATAATATAATAATATATCATAATCAAACATAAATTTATAATGAATTGGCGTTCCCATGAATATGGGTAACACATTTTGGAAAGCGGAGGGTGCAAGTATGTTGAAAAATGACCTTGATCGAGCTTTCTACATTCCTCTGATCGAGTTACAAAAGATAAATCGAGGGCTTAAGTTTAAGTGCTCAATCGAGCTATTTTGAAACTCTCAATCGAGGGTTAATAAAACCCTCATTCCAACTACATAGCTCAATCAATGGCTTTTAATAAACCCTCAACCAAGCTTTAAAATCTTGATTGAGCCATTGAGTCCAATAAAATTTCGCTAGGAATAATCCTCAATTTGTAATTTCAAAGTTCTATTGAGCTCCTTTGAAATCTCTATCAAGTACCTGCAACAATTATAACTATATAAAAACACCAACAGATCGTGGCTTATTTCACTGCGTCTGTCTCATAGAAGATTGACCAAGGGCTAGTAGAGAGTGGTTATAGATATAATAGTAGAGTAATTGGTGTTTATAGATGTGACTAAATAATGAAAAATACAGACAACCTAGTCTTTTGATTCTTAGTCCTTGTTTGTGATTAAGAACCAAAAATCAAAGGAACTTTATCCCCATTTGTCATGATTTCAGTCACATCTATAACTCCAATTTATCTGTGACTCATATCTACATGTAGAAAATATAAAGGAAGTGTCTGTGTCTAAAGGAAGTGTCTCTGTGACTCATATCACCATTGAGGAATGTCACAAACCAACATAAGCTATATTTTTATGTTTGTGCAGTTGATTATAGTTAACATTGGTTAACATGGTCATCTGTAGTTAACCATAACCAACCACTACCAAACATGATCAACCATGGCAACCATTATTAACCATAGTGAAACATGGTAAGCCATAATCAAACATGGTAAACCATTAGCCATAGTCACCCTTTTTAAACCATTGTCAACATTGGTTAAACATGGATGACTATAGTTAATTATAGTCAAGTATGTGAACCATGGCCAAACCATTGTTAACCATAGTCAAACATGGTGAACAGTTATCAACAGTATTAAATATGGTTGACCATAGTCAACCTTATCTAGCCATGATCAATTGTATGGTCAAATGTAGCTAACCATCATTAATCAAAGTCAACCATGTTTAGACACAATCAATGAAATTCAACCATATTCAACCATCATTAACCATAGTGAAGCCTGGTTAAACAAGTCTCCCATAACTTCACCTTTTTTAGTTGTAGCCAATCATGCTTAAACATGGTTGACCATAATCAACAATATTCAAATGTGGCATCCATGGGATGTTCAAACATAATCAACCATGGTCAACCCATCATCAATCATAATCAATAATAGTGAAGCATAGTCAACCATGTTAATAATGGTCAACCAAAATCAATCATTGTTTATTATAGTTGACCATCTCCAACCAAACCCATCGAAACAATTAGTGAAACGCAACACGTGATGAATATCACAATGCAACATAACCATTAATCATTGTAGCAATTCATCTAAAACATGGTTAACAATGGTCAAACATAATCAACCATGGTGAAACCATTGTTGATGAATGTAGCAATGTGACATTATAACCAAAAATATATGTAAATAGACTATTTAGGGGTCAATATAGAAAAACAAAGTTGTATATTTCTTCATAGAGGAGATCTTCAACAATTTATTTCTAATTTATTTAATTTATTATTTTTCTCAATAATCACTATGATGTTATAAAAATCATCATAGATCCACCAAAATGTACATCACAAAAATATAACCATATTATAAACCTCTTACTATCCTAATGTGACAACACTTTTCAAATTCAAACATGCTCAACCAAAGTTAACATGGTCATCCATAGTAAATCATGGACATCACTATTAACCATAGTCAACCACACTCAAACATAATCAACCATAGTCACATGGTCACGCATATTTAACCATGGTTACCAATGATCAAGCTATAGTTAAACATGGTCAAACATAATTAAACATGGTCAAATCAACATTAAAACCATATTAAAAAATGGTGAGCCATAGTCAACCATGATTAATCATGGTCAACCATTTTCAACCATGGTCAAACATAGAAAACCATCCTAAACAATAGAAAATCATCATGAACCCTATTTAGCATGATCAAATATTGTTAACTATAATCAACCGTGGTTAAACATGGCCAAGTTGACAAGCATGTCCAACAATATTCAACAATGTCCATCAATGGTTGACCATTGTTAATCATAATCAACCATGGAAAACTAAAGTTAACCATACTCAACCATGTCTAACTAAAGCCAACAATAGTTAACCATATTGATTCATATTAGTTAAAGTCAACCGCATTCAACTATAACCAACATGGTCATCCAAACCATAGTCAAACATGTTAAACTAAAGTCAACCATATTAAACCATGGTGAACCATACTCAAAACATCTCAACCAAAGTTAACCATACTTGAACATGTTCAACTAATATCAACCATATTAAACCAAGATGAACCATGGAGAAAGATGCTCAACCATTGTCAATACTACATCATAGTCACCCATATTCAGGCATGGCCAAACATGGTTAACCATAGTCAATTGAAATCAAATGTGTGCATCCATGATTAATGATGATAAAGCATAATCAACCATGGTCTAACCATTGTTAACCATATTTAGACATGGTGAACTGCAATCAACTAGGGTCAAACATGGTGAACCATGGTCAACCATGGATAAACATTGTCAAATATGTCCAACTATAGTCAAACATGGTTAACCATAATTGTAAACCATGGGAAAACATAGTCAACCATGGTCATCCATAGTTAATGATGGTCAAGCATGGTCAACTACTATCAACCATGTCTTACCATGCTTAACAATGCATGGTTTCATCCATGACCAATCAATGTCAACCATAGTAAAACAAATTCAACCATTATCTTCAGTATTATGTAACATATCCAAATTATCGTAATTCAGATTTTGGGTGAAAGTTTGGAAAAAAGACAATTAAAATAATATACAAAGATCACACATGGAAGACCATATGTGTAACACCGCAAAATAACTAGTCTAGTAATTGGGAAAAACCCTTGAGGATTTCCTATTTTGTTTACCTTTGCCTTTCATACTTGATTATCTTAAACTCCATAGACTTCACACAGATAAGATAGGAAATAGACTACTTTAACTTTCCACATTCACTTATTGCTTCTTAGGTTCCATAACTTATGTCGAATTTCGTCTATCGTATGTACCAAGGATTCAAAGATCCATTATCCTTGCATTAACCAAATGACCATTAGTATTTACTAAAAGGGAGTATTCAAACAATGCATAAATTTTTAAGGCAATCCATGCTTATCTTATAAGATTGTCTTACCTTAACATTTGATATATCTTAATTAGTACAATGATGTAAAGGAACTTTGCATGTGTATGTTAAGCACTTCATCTTTCTCATTGAGATCACCTTCAACTATCGTTAAACTTCATGCATTTATTTGATTAATTGATGTAAAATGAATTCTTCATGATTGAGGAAATTAACATGAATGCATCTAAATCTAACAATACAACCATTACGCAAAGGAGAGAAACCAGATATAACCGTGGCTCACCCGCTATCCGGGCTACATCCACAAAGAGAATATGCCACATTATGTATTATTCATTCCGAATAGTGAGGGTTACAATCTGCAACTCCCTGTTGCTATTGCTCTCTTACATTGTGAGAGTTTTTCCACAGCATTCGGCGATGAACCTAACTTGCATAATTATAGAGGAATTTCTCTATATGTACAATGCTGGATTTTCTCCCTGATGTGATAAAAGAAAGCAGCCTTCAACAATCAGTAACTGCCTCAAACTATGACAGGGATCTATAAATCTCAACAGAGTTCTTTTAAGTATTCAACCCTAATATCAATATAATCATAGAGATTTGAGTTAAACATAAATTTGTTGAGTTTGCATTCTTTAAAGATTCTTCCTCTGTTTTTCACTAAAAAGATCAACAGCTGCGTTTGCACTCACCGATATCTTCCAAAGATCGTGGCCACACAACCTATATGCAGAGGTAGGGGCAGCATAAAAATTATACACAGGGATCAATCTGAAAGCTATGGCAGTATATAAATATATATATATATATATATTAAGGATATCCCAACAGGGATAAAGCCAACTCTGTGGCAACGTAAACATAGATCATGACAGCAATATATATAAACTTGAAAACCCGACAGAAATCTATTCCTGACAGTATAGTCAACTACACCAGTTGGTAGTTACAGATTTGACAGAGTTCAATCCTATAGCTTCTATAGTAACTTCGACAACATATATTCAAAGATTGACAGAGTTCAAACCTGTAGCCTCTGAAGTAAACTCCAACAGCATATATTTAAATATTTGAGAGAGTTCAATCCTGTAGCTTCTAAAGTAAACCTCTACAACATATTTTTAAAGATTTCATCAGGGTTCAATCCAACATAAATAATGTATAAGCGGAGGTCACTGCACCTTTCGATCTAGCATATCATGTATACATAGATCCATGCGATTTAAATCCAGGGTACAATATATAGGCAGGTCACTGCGATTTGGATCTAGTAAATAGTATATAAACATATTTCTGCGATCTTTCAATACAACACACAATATCCCAGCAGAGTATCACTGTGATTCGATTTAGCATACAATATATACATAGATCTGCGATCTTTCAATACAACACACAATATCCCAGAAGAGTATCACTGCGATTCGATCTAGCATACAATATATACATAGATCTGCGATCTTTCAATACAACACACAATATCCTAGCAGAGTATCACTGCGATTGGATCTAGCATACAATATATACATAGATCTGTGATCTTTCAATACAACACACAATATCCCAGCAGAGTATCACTGCGATTCGATCTAGCATACAATATATACATAGATCTGCGATCTTTCAATACAACACACAATATCCCAGCAGAGTATCACTGCTATTCGATCTAGCATACAATATATACATAGATCCCTGTGATTTCAATCCAGGATAGAACATATAGGCAGATCACTGTAATTTAGATCTAGTATATAATATGTAAACAGATTTCTACGATTTTTCAATACAACACACAATATACAAGCAGAGTATCACTGCGATCCTGATCTATCATATCAGTTTCAACGGAGAAGTTAACTCCAAGGCAAAATCCCCTTCCTCCATCTACGCAGCATGTACGCATATATATCAAACTGAAAACTATACTTTGGCTATCTCATCCACAACTGATGCACTACGAATTGGCCAGTAATAAAACAATCTAGGGATCCACTAGTGAATATCTATCAAATTACAATGTTTCAGACCTTCCAAGTGTTTACGGATCTAAGCCCTTCAATAATTACAGGATCGACGCTTTCATAACCTCATTACAAAATAAGAAAAATTCTAATACGTGTGGGGATCCGTCAGAGTAATCCTAAAAGCTTTAGATGACATTGTTGTCCAACAATTCCAATGAAACGAAATGGGTCAGACCACTATAATATTTATAGGACAATGTTGTCCATCACATCCAAAGAAAAATATAGACAAGGGAGAGTACCATAATCTCTACAGGACTTTACTGTTCAACACAACCATTTAAAACAATTTCTAATACAAACTTATCTGAGCATTCCGTTGGTACTATGATCGCCCTTCCAGCTAAAAATTGGCCGTCCTCGATAATGAGAATTACCCTAGCCTCAATCGCAATGAACCCGTGAGAACCCTTTTTTCCTCCAACCGAGAATCATCTTCATTTATAAAAATCCCCTCACTCTCACGCAGAGATCTACATTTATTGAACTCCTAGCTGTCACTGCCCTCACGAAGGGATCTTCCTATATCATAGATCCCATTACTCCCACTAAAGGATTCCCCTTTTCGTCCAACTACCACCGTGTGTGTTCATTCTTCCCCTCTCCTTCCCTCTTTGTAGAGTCCGCCACTAATTTAGGGAGGTTTTCCCCGCCAGCTCATGGAGACCAACTCCCATAAGATAGGCAAACAGGTTCCAAATGGTGTCGATACCCACACTATCTCCCCTTCGGGATCTGTTTAACATTAAATAATAAGGAGGGATGCCTATCCCAAAGCCATGACTAACAGTTTGTGAGTAGTGGCAGGCTCAAGCTAGGCAATGATAATCCCGTAAGGTATACATATATAGTGGAAGGTATATGTATAGTGGGGGCATGAAAAACTCAAATGCTAAATAGCTAGATGAACACGCATCCATCCTTGGCTTGGATAGAAAATGTCCAAAAAGTCTTTCTAAGAAAAACGCCATTTATTGTATACTTTTATTTCATACTTGCTATAATGAGGCTCTATTAGGGTTTACTCATCTCCAAGAGTCTTTTCCCTTCCTTAGATACTTCTGTATGAAAGCATTTCGCTATTTTGAGTTGGGAGTTAGTCGCTTAGTTTTATTAGGACCATTAAATAGGTAATAGTCATCTTCTTACTTAAGGATAAGTTCCATACTTAATAGTAGATGGTGTCGAGCATCCAACATCCTCAACCTATTACAACAGTACTCAGTAGTTTAAGGTCAACACGTAAACTTCCCCCTTTTATACACACCCACGCACACACACACACACACACACACACACACACACACACACACACATATATATATATATATATATACACGAATACTTATTGTATACCATAATTTATAAATACCTAACTTATGAAGAAGTCCCTTCTTCTATCATTATTTTCCTTCTCATACAAAATTACTTGGCATCGGTTTGCCAAACTAAGAACACCAGGGTATCCCTAGGGATTTCCCAAAAGGTTCATAGTAATAGTTAACCTACTGCTAAGCATTAGATCTTAGGAGTCCACAATGCTCTTTGACCGGTAAGGTATTTTAGTATCTTTTTAAGGTAAGTTCAAAATTTCTAAGTGATCTTCAGTGAAACCCAATGTATGTTCAAGTGCTCGTGGCAATAGAACTACATTAGTCATCAATTTATGGCCTACCTTCTGTAAACCTCTCCCAAAATAGGTTCAGTTTCCCATTATTTAGTTGTGTCACCATTGTGTACTCTCCTAAGTACTACAATTTACAACTTAGAAAGAATAAGTAAATAACAAGGCTTACATAGTTTACTGGTGAGGCCTTTTCCTTGAGCTCCTCACCAGAATGACTACATAATTACATTCTCAATAAACAAAAAGAAAATGGATAATAAGCAGGATATTACATATAATATATATAGTTATATACAATCAAATATATAACCATATATGCATGCATATATTATTAAAAAGTTATAATATTATAGAATCTACTATCTATAATAAACTATAGGAATATTGTTTGTATTAGTATTATTAGTACAGTATAATATAATAACATATCATAGTTAACTATAAATTAATCATGAATAAAAATATTTGTTCGTATTAATATATGATAGGTATTATTTAAATATTTATTAGATATCCCTACGTGACCACTATTTGGAAATAGTCACATTAATACTATTAATGCGTTCTTAGTATAGTTAACATTAGCGAACATGGTCATTTATGGTCAACCATAATTAACCACATTCAAACATGATCAAACATAGTATTGAAATATGGTAAACCATAATCAAACATGGTCAACCATAGTGATCCGAAAATGACGAGATCTTTATAACCATTATTTGCATGTGAAAGTTTGAATGCTTAAATCCATTAAAAAGGCTTTAAATGACAAAATTAGAGAGCATAATTGAAGCACATAAAACACATAAAAGAGATGCAAACCATGAAATTTTGTAGGAAAGAACTGATAACGGAGTTCACCCTCCTTGGGCTACGTATCCGGGGCACTTCCAATGAGAAGCTCAATCTTATTTAGTCTTCAAAGCTTACAAATATGAGTTTCTAGAGACACTTCAATTTTATGTCAGTTATCAGTAAAAACAGACAGCACCACTGCGATCATCTCAGAATTTCGAGAAAAATGAGTATAAACTCGACTATGTTTTCCTTAGGCCTCCTCTGGCATGCAAATTGAGAAATTATGCATGCATAAAAGACAAAATAGTATCGGCTATATGGATTTCCACCTCGGGATTTGTTCCCATTAATGGTTGTACAGACCTTGGGAACTATGCAAAACCACCTAGATATCCATGTCAAAACCTCCTTGGGATCTGTCCATTGTACATGCCTTGAACTCTGTGCAGAAATGCTTTGTCCTTTGTCTCAAACTTCGTGCATAAACCATGGTTTTATAATTGTTTTTTGGATTGTTTTTGGGTCGCGAGCAAGGGGGCCACGCACCTTGTTTTTGGTTCCAAATCTTGTTTTTAACTTAAAACTATTCTATCCCATATCCGCTTAAGGCATTGTGCCGTATCTCATTGGTAGCACGTGAATTTGGGGGAGCAAAGGTCCCGGGTCAGACTCGCGGGCCTCCCGCTTCCCCCCCTTTTTAACGTGAAAGGTATGATATGGATATATATTATCAGAGTTGTGGTTTGGCATATGGTTAATATGTTGGCACAATATAGGATATGGTGGCATATAATATGGCTTTGGCGTAGACTATGGTGTTGGTTTGTTACATGTAGTTCCAATGATATGGTTCCAACGAACTATATGGTCTCGATGTTGACCATGGGGTCGAGGGCTAAGCCCTCGAGCCGGCCCCATTTTCAAAATTATAACATATTCAACCTTATATACAACCTCTACACTATAGCTCACAAGAAACATATGCGAGGTAGATGGCTAGGCGAGATTTGTGAAGGCTTTGGAAAGATTGGAGGTCTTGGGATCGATCCCCATAGACTCCACGAAAATTTTAATAAACCGTTACATTAACATTTTTCCCACATATCAATTTTTTTGCCATTTTTTAACCTTTTTGTCATAATTTCAAACCTTGATAACTTCTGCATCCGGAGGTCATTTCGCACGGAACAAGCGTTGATGGAAAGCTCTTGATGAGGTATTTACCACTGTAAGATTTGTTTTTCTGTTTGAATACTTATTTGCTAATCAATCATGGAAGATCCTCCTGGATCAAACCTTCCCACTAAGAATCTTTTGGACCACCAAAAGCTTGAATCATTCATAAAATAAGTGAGGACATGTTCGTCTCACTTGTCCCGTATCACTTTTCCATTCTTCCTGGAACCTATACATTTGACTCATCATAATAACAATCAGCTTTGCACTGACATTGTTAAGTACATCAATCCCTTTTTCAACAAAATATTCATTCAATATTATTGGAACAAACCATATACTATTGATCAGTAGTAAGCTGAATATCAAAATTGAACATGTGAAAGAGATTGTACTCATATCATGCTTATGTTTTATCATAGGAACACTATTTATCATAATAGGTGTATTGTGATGCAACGACACTTCATTTTCATGCTTAGGATTCTTTTCTTCCTTACATTGCATAGACATAAGTGCCAAATTCTGACATGCATTAACAACCCTTTTCAATTGTTGTGTAGTTCCCAATGTTCTGTCATTTTTAAATGAATGTGAATGTACTATGTACTCAATTCCTTCCTTAAACAAATGATATTGATTATGTTCTCTATAGAATATTTCCTTTCGATCATATAAGTATGGGATACCCAACACAATTCCACATATATCTAGTGGAACCTCATCAAATTCAACTTCATCTATAAAATTGGATGTAATTTTCAATTTTAGATCACTTTGCTTTGTTACTTGTAATATTTTATCTTTTCATACCCAACCTAATGCATAAGGTTTCCTGTGTGGTTTCGTTTTTAATCCCAAATGCTTAACTACTTGTTCTAAAATAAGATTAGCTTGAGATCCACTATCTATGAGTGTGTCGATCTTATTTTGTTTTGTAATTACCCTTATATGAAAAAATGCATTCATTTTTTTATCCTTAGAACTATCATGATCTTTAGAAGTAGAAGCACATAAAGAGCCAATGTTAGAATCATTACCAACAATAGTTTTACCTTTCACAACTACGATTGATATCTTTGTTTCATCCTCAGAATTTGATCCAAGGTCTTCAACAATAACCATGGCTTTTTTCTTCCCTTTCTGTTCCTTAAACCACTTCGATTTCAATTCTGGATGTAGCTTCCAATAGTGTTCTACATCATGTCCATCTCTTTGACAATGAGAACATGAAACTTTTTTGTCCCCTTTCTTCATGGTAGTTGTATGCTTTCTCTTCCCTTTGTCCTTGCTTTCTTTCAACTTATTGGATTCAGTTGAGGAAAAGTCATCATGAACATTCTTCCCTTTGGATTCAATATGTGTGGATTGAACACACTTCATCCAGGTTAGTAGGATTAAACATAAGTATTGTATGACGCAAAAAACTATGCAATCCTACAATAAACTTGAGAAGAGTTTCTTGAGTGTATAGAGGTATACCCAAAATCAAAGCTCTCTTTCTGAATTCATGAGTATATTCTTGTAAAGTATGACCTTTACCATGCCTTAAGTTTTCCCAATCCATCATGGCTTGTTGTATGTAACCTAATGGATAAAATTTATTCTTTAACGCAGTAGTAAAGTCATACGAGGAAGAAATAATTTTACCTTTTGTAAGGATTCCTTCCCGTGTCTTACTCTCCCACCAGATGAGTGCGGTGCCTCCAAGGCGGAAAGTAGCCAACTGGATCTTCGCACTATCATCTGCGAGCTTCTGGATCTTGCAATACACTTCAATCTGTCTGATCCAGTCATCTAACTTTTCTGCGTTAAGTTCACCATTATATGTAGGCAAATCAAACTTAATATCAAGTTTCAAATAAGGTAAATCAGACTTAGTCTTCTCAAATTGTTTCTTTGAATTAGAAGAAGCAGTACTGGAACTTTCAAAAGAGGAAGAAGAAGATGTGAAAGAAGGATCAGAAGGGCCTCCTCCTTTTCCTGAAGTATCATTCTTTGCTTTCTCCTTCTTCTTTTTCTTGTTTTCCAATCTCTCTTGATAATATGCAAACAAATTTTCTACTATGTCTGCCATCTGAAAGAAATCCTTGGGGAAATCCTTCTCATCTTCTTCTCAGTAGTCTTCATCTGCCATTTTCTTTCTTCTTCTTGAACCAATTTCTGGATCAAAATCTTCAAGTTCTCCTTCACCAGCATTAAGGCTTGATCTTGTTAACATAAACAAAGTCACAATGCAATGGTTAAGCTGATTTGATACCAAACTTGATCTGAAAATGCCAGGATCTTTATAACCATTATTTGCATGTGAAAGTTTGAATGCTTAAATCCATTAAAAATGATTTAAATGACAAAAATAGAGAGAATAATTGAAGCACATAAAAGAGATGAAAACCATGAAATTTTGTAGGAAAGAACTGATAACGGAGCTCACCCTCCTTGGGATGTGTCTATGGGCCACTTCCAATGAGAAGGTCGATCTTATTTAGTCTTCAAACCTTACAAATATAAATTTCTGGAAACACTTCAGTTTTGTGTCAGTTATCAACAAAAACAGACAGCACCACTGCGATTCTCTCGAAATTTTGAGAAAAATGAGTATAAACTCGACTATGTTTTCCTGAGGCCTCCTCTAGCACACAAATCAAGAAAATTTTCCTGCATAAAAGAAAAAACAATATTTATTGTAAGGATTTCCACCTCGGGATAAGTTCCCATTAATTGTTGTACATACCTCAGGAATTGTGCAAAACCACCGCAAGATCCGTGTCGAAACCTCCTTAGGAACTGTGCAAAACCACCTTGGGATCTATGCCATGTACTTGCCTCGAACTCTGTGTAGAACTGTTATGTCCTCTATCTCGAACTTCATGTAGAAACCATGGTTTTATAGTGGTTTTTTGGGTTGTTTTTGGGTCGCGAGCAGTGGGGCCACACACCTTGTTTTTTGCTCCAAATCTTGTTTTTAACTTAATACTATTCTATCCCATATCCGCTTAAGGCATGGGGCTGTATCCGATTGGTAGCACATGGATTTGGGGGAGTGGAGGTCTCGGAGTCAAACCCGCGGGCCTTCCACTTCCCCCCCTTTTTAACGTGAAAGGTATGATATGGATATATATTATCGGAGTTGTGATTTGGCATATGGTTAATATGTTGGCACAATATAAGATATGGTGGCATATAATATGTCTTTGGCATAAACTATGGTGGTTGTTTGTTACATGTGGTTTCAATGATATGGTTCCACCGAACTATATGGTCTCGATGTTGACCATGGGGTCGAGGGCTAAGCCCTCGCCCCTACCCCATTTTCAAAACTATAACATATTCAACATTGTATACAACCTCTACACTATATCTCACAAGCAACATATGCAAGGCAGATGGCTAGGTGGGATTTATGAATATTTGGCAAGCTTGGAGGTCTTGGATTCAATCCCCATAGACTCCACAAAAATTTTAATAAACCATTACATTAACATTTTTCCCACATATCCATTTTTTTCCATTTTTGAACCTTTTTGTTGTAATTTCAAACCCTGATAACTTCTGCATCCGGAGGTCATTTCGCACGAAACAAGCATTGAAGGAAATATATTGACGATCTCTTTACCACTGTAATATTTTTTATGTTTTAATACTTATTTACTAATCGATAATAGAAGATCCTCCTGGATCAAACCTTCCTACTGAGAATCTTTTGGACCACCAAAAGCCTGAATCATTCATAAAATAAGTGAGGACATGTTCGTCTCACTTGTCCCGTATCACTTGTCCATTCTTCCTGTAACGTATACATTTGACTAATCCGGACTTATGAAGGAACACAAGGAATTACATAAATACACATAAACGTAGAGATGCAGCAGAAATAAGACTTCATTTCATTAATATGACATAACGGAAATATGCTTACAGATAGAATGGAAATAAACTAGCTAGGGCGCTCGTAGCTTATCTTTGAGAAGAGATGTGGTGGCCACTAGCCTCTGAAAGCTGAGTTCTAAGATCGAAGCCTATCTATTATTGAGAAACAAAGGAAAACCCTAAGCATCCAAAAACCTAACCCTAGGAGATGAAAATGCCAAACTGTGGGCCCCATTGGGGTAAATGGTACATCAATTTCCCGGCGTCGTAACTTTGGCATATGATCTCTGTTTGACGCACATGATACCTCATTGGAAAGATCTATCCGAGGTCTACACTAATGATCACAAATATCAATTCTTTGACTTCACATTTTGTGATTTTCACAAAAACGTCGTTTAGGGCCTCAAAACGGCTCCAGAAGTTTAGGACCCAAAAAAAACTGCTAAAAATAGTAAGTTGTGCTATAATTAAGGAAACTAAAAGAATTCAAAGAACAATGTTGGGGCCCAAAGTGGAGTAGGCGGGTGGCCACCAATATCCACCTGCATCATTCCTCTCCCCTTAAGAAGCAATGGTCCCCGTTGTGTGGAGTTCCTCCATGAGATGAGGAAACTTCTATTGAACTTGGTCCCTAGTGAGCCACTTGCCTTGGTGCAGGAGTTGGCCAGCTTTGACAACCCGATACAATTGGATCTTTTGCTGGCAAGTGTTCTTGATTTGCATGTCCATGATACAATCTGTGGTGGTCAGTTCCCTGCAGTATGGGTTTAACTCTGTTGCTGTGAGTTGTTCTTCAATGTCAGAGATGTCAAGTAGAGGTGGAAAGTAGGGCTGAAGGCGGTCCACATTAAACACTAGGTGTAGAACAAGAAATGGTGGAATAGTGAGCTAGAATTCGTTGTCCCCTAGAACCTTGGTGATAGTTTATGGCCCATATCAGAGCGAGCGAAGCTTACGGTAGGGTCCAGCGAGGTGCTCCTTCTGCAAATGTAGCCACACTTTGTCGCCCACATGGAAGTAGTGTGCCACCCAATGTTGATCATGGCGCTGCTTGTATTTGGCATTGGTTATGTCCAATATGTCATGAACCTATTGCAGGATGTGCTGAATGCACTCGATGAATTTTTTTTCCTTGTCAACTTCCGACGGGACATGAGCCGAATCAGTCTGAGTGACTGCAAATGGCATGGCTAAGTCAATGGGACATAGTGGTTGGAATCCCAAGCCCACCTAAAAGGGGCTGTGGTCGGTTGAGCTGTGGAGAGCCCGGTTATAGTTGTGTTGTACATAGGAGGGGATCTCATCCCATGTGCGTGGATGCTTTGAGTTGTACATGTGCAGAATGTGTATGATCATCCTATTGACGACCTCTATCTAGCCATCAGTTTGGGGATGGAAAGCTGTGGACTTGGTGAGATTGGTGTCCAACATTGACCAAAGGCTGGACCAAAATGTACTGAGGAACCTGTTGTCCCGATCTGAGATGATAGACTATGGGATCCCAAAGTGTACCCACACTCGTTCAAAGAAGAGTTTAGAAATGGTTTTTGCTACGATATTCTTCTTGCAGGCCACCATAATGGCCATCTTCGAGAATCTGTCGACGACCACGAAAACAGAGTCGTTGCCATGCTTAGTAGAAGGAAGGACCGACATGTAATCCATGGAGATGGATTCCCAAGGTTGACTAGGGGTAGGCAGTGGAGTGTAGAGGCCTTGCTTCTTGATGGTCGGTTTGGAAATGGCATAGGAAGTGCAGGATCTGATGTACTTTTCGATATCCATTCGAAGGTTTGGCCAATAGAAATACTTTTGCAGTACTGCCACTATTTTCTCGACCTGGAAATGCCCAGCGACTCAACTGCAGTGGGATTCCCAAATCATCTTGGCGCGCTTGCTTAAAGGAACACAAAGGTGTCCAAGGCGACATAACAGTCCATCCTGGAGGTGAAAATTGGGAACTTGCTTACCCTCCAAGAGCATCTTGTATGTGTGTCCAAATTCTGGATCTCTCTTGTAGAGAAGTGGCCAATCAGAAGTCTCGTGCCCACAAGAGTTGAGCACGGTGGTTAGCACCACGATCAGTGGTCGGCTGAGGCAGTATGCAACATTATTGGTGCTTCCCTTCTTGTACTTGATATTCAAATGACACTGTTGCAGATATGTGGACCACTTCTGATGGCGATCATTCTGCAACTTCCCTTGTGTTTGCACGAACTGCAGGGGTCGATGGTGTTAAGTCAGTAAATTTTTCTGCATTTTTAGTTTTTTCTCTCTAAATTTTGGTTTGTTTTTGAGTGTACCTTAGTTAATTGTTGGTTTTCACTTTTGGTTTTTTGCCTTCTCAAGAACCTTATGAATGCTTGAATAAAGTTTGAGTCCAGTCCTTTCAGATTTCATTGGTTTTTGGTCTTTTTTATATTGAAAGTGGGTCAATGTGAGTTATATATTCAAAAGGAGAATCAATAATGACTTTAGAGAATAGCTAGACTAATGTCCTAAACCAAATGGCTGCCAAAATCTCCGACAAGTTGGAAAAAAGTTAGAAAATGGCTAAATTTTGGTTAAAAGGTATTCTTGTAGCGCTACACCAAAGTTTAACACAGAGTGCGCTACAGGAATATCGTGGCATGAGTTTTTTGTAATTTCTCGATCTGATTTCCATCATCATGAAGAGTGTGAGTATCTAATTGCATTGTGTGAAGTGTTTAACACGTGTATGCAGCATTTTGAGCATGATGTTAGTTGGTTGATAATCACGAAGAGAAGACAAGGGCATCATTACAGGTTATGCGGGTTCAGTTGCACAGAGACCAGCCAATTCCGGGTTTAGCTATCAAGTTTCCTTCGTCACACGCATCATCACTGAGGAGTTAGTGTTTGAAGAGGAGACTTCATTGTTGAACGTTGGATTACGTTACTGTGGAAGGAGACAGCTGTGATTCCGGCGCCAGCAGAAATTAGGGCTTTTGAATTCGTTCACCTGCAGCCAAAGAATTGTTAGGAGGACACCTGTGCTCGAAGAAGAACAATATTAACACCCCAAATTGAAGACATTACGCCACGATGGAGGAGTAATTGACAGGTATTACGTATAACCCTCATAGCTGGAGAATTTGGATTTTTGCTGCTGCGTGTTCTTCTGAAAAAATTGGTTGCTGAGAAGGATGTAATAGCATGAAAGGATGAAGAATTCATCACTGAAATAGTTAGCTGAAGCATGATAGGAGGAATTTGCATGACCGTTTCTTTTATGACCTAATCAGAATAGGGCGTCGAAAAAAAACTCACAGAATTGCCTGTAGAACTCAGTTTTGTTTACACAGAGGGAAGTTTGCTAGCTTGATACAGGTGTTACACAGGGAGATTTGTAGATTTGTGCAGGGGATTTAAATATCATTGAAATTGTTATAGCCTGCAGTACTATTTGCCCAGAAAACAGCTTATAAGACACTTCTGAAACCTAAAACTAGACGGTTCCAGTTCCTTGAAAAGAAAGAGATGGGAAAAAACAGTAAAAGTGGTAAGATTAATAGGGCTGAACCCACAGATTTGACATGGATCCAAAAACTTCCATATTGTGCAGAGCTGTTCCAACAGGCAGGATGGTTGAAATTCTTCAAGAAGATAGATGGCTTTAATGCCCAAGTATCCTGCAATTTTGCCAAAGGACTTAAGAATGAGATGATCATAATGGATCCTTTGAGATTCAAATTGACTGTAGATTTAATTTCAGAAGCCACTGAAATTGATAATGAGGGCGAGCTCTGGTTTAAGAAGTCTCCTTTTGAGTTTGATCCTCAAAGATACTTATTTCCCAATGTTGTTCCTGACTGGAACAAAGGTATTATCATTCATAATTTCAAGAGGGAATGGATTGAACCTATAAGGATTCTTCAGAGCTATATAACTTGTGAAGGGAGGTACTCATTAGTGTTCAAATACCATCTCAGGTTCTTGCAGCACATGGCAGGGGTGTCTAAAATGAATTTGCCATTCTTTTTCTTCAAAAGCTTGCAGAAAATGTCTAGCAAAATTAAACAGCAGGATGATCATACTTCTCAATCATTGTTTCATCATGGTCTCATCAAGTTAATCATTTCTACAGTGTTGCAGCAGGAGGAAAAAACTTGGGACTTCTTTTTGTTTTGGTCAGGGATTCATTCTAAAGGAGAAGACCAACAACCCAAAAGGCAAACTGATAAGGGAAAAGTAATGGTACAAAAGTTGGGGTATTCAGCTAAACCTGCCAACAAACATGACATTAAAGCTAAAAAGGAAACAAAGCAGGTAGCAGATGAAGGACAGACTGACAGTCAGCCTCAGGAAATTTCACAGCACAATAAAGTCAAATTTTCATTATTTGATGACAAAAAGGAAAAGGAAATTCTTGAAAAGAAGTCATCATCTATAACAGTGGTCCAAGAAGAGAGGAAAATTGATATCAAAGTTATTCCTGTAGCAAAGGAAGAAATCCAGAATCGACCCAAAAGCCCCATCACAGTCCTCTCAGATGACGAGGGCTATATGTTAGAGGAAGAGCAGTTTATTCCTGAGATCAAGGTTAAAGCTGAGATTAAAGAAAATCAAGCTATAG
This sequence comes from Larix kaempferi, assembly GCA_027924585.1. Lineage (NCBI taxonomy): Eukaryota > Viridiplantae > Streptophyta > Pinopsida > Pinales > Pinaceae > Larix > Larix kaempferi. The sequence continues at coordinate 10,469,126 of BSBM01000267.1, read as the reverse complement.
AGAACAAAACTACCAAGCCTAAGAAGAAGATCAAAAAGCTAGAAGTGGTAGAGTTAGCATCTATCCAATATCAAGGGAAGACATTAAAAATGATGGGAGAGACAGCTTCTTTGTGGAGACCTAAAACTAGGTCTAAAAACAAATTAAGATTAAGTATGAAAAAGTTGTTAAATCCGAAATTGAAGACTGATGAGGTGAACATCTCTGATGAAGAATCCATGGAGAAGCAGTCAAAGAAAAATGAATTGCATTCAGTTAAAAAAGAGGATTTTAAGTCTGTAAAGGTAACAGGTGAAGAGAGCTCTAAATCCATTGTTGAAAACAATTCTGGAAATTTGTTAACAGAAGAGATTAAATCAGCGCAGGAAACAGGTGTTTCAAACCCTATCATTGAAGATATTGCTGTAAAGCCATTGACAGAAGAATTAATGTTTAAGAAGTTTGATATGTTTTGGAAACCAAGTGAAGATCAGGATGCTGCAATAGAAAAACTGGTTAATTCTGACAAGGAGAATTTGAAGAAAGTTGTCAAACAGTACAAGCATCAAATGAACTACATGCAAGAAGTTAATGATGGTCTAATGTTGGCCAATAGAAGATTGAGAGAAGATCTTCAGGATACTCATGATAATTTTCAGGAGTTGGTAATTGATGCAAAAGAGGCACTCAGAAGAAAAAGGGTTGCTGACAGGAATTGCTCAGAATTAGAAAAGACAGTTCAAACCTTGCAGCATGAAAATGAACACCTGCACAAAAGGATAGCTGAGCTGGAGCAAAAGCACAAAAGAGTGAAGAAAAGATCCTTAAGTCCAGATGGCATAGCTTTGCTAGTGGAGGCATCGAAAGAGATCTAGGGCAGTTAGGTTCATTTAAAGCTTTTTGTTAAAGATTTGCTATTTTTAGCAAAATTGTAATTTGTAAAAATGTAAATGTTATTTTACCTAATCTAGTCATACGATGGAGGATTAGTAGGAGATACCCTAACTGTTTTTGAGGCATGAAAAAACTATTTAGAGAGGGAGAAAAGACATTGTAAGGGTTCGAATTTTTGGAGAGCTAGAGGAGGTCTGCAAACTGTGCTTTCATCCAGACTTGTTCACTGCTAAGTATTGCAAACTCTCATATTGCATTTTTGATGAAACTATGAATATATAACTCCTTATTCCACTTCTGATATGTGTTGGCTTCATTTTAAACTTATACAGTTTCTTGATTGACAAATTCATTTCTGGTTTTAGGTATAATTTCCAGTGGTGCTTGTCTTTTATTGTATGAAATTCATTGCAATCTTTTGTTGGATTCCTGAGATATATATGCATCTTCATGGATATATGTATGTGAATTAGTTTTTACTTATTGGTTGAATGTATTCCCTTATGCTCTTGAAGTGTTCTTACCAAAACCTACAAAACAAAACCCTAAAAACCTAGTTTGGATTGATTTATATTTTGAGATTGTGTTGGCTTGTTACCCTAGCCTTAGTAACAATTTCTGACACAAACATCTTTGGCGCCGTTGCCGGGGATGAAACTGAAGCATATCTTCCCTGGGATACTCATCATTTTTCCTGGTTTAAGAGGTGAACTTGAACCAGCATTTTTGAAGGCTATTTTCACCATAAAAGTCACACTGGCTTCTAAAGGGATTGGGACCAGGAATAAGCCTGTTTCTCCATTAAATCTGGGTGTGACAGACACTGAGCAGATTTTGAAAACAGCAAACAAACTCAGAAAATCTCAATCTTTGCCAACCTTCTGTGATTCTCATCAGTTGGGTGAGTCATTAGACCCAGCTGAAATTTCACCGTGTTCAAAACCTATCTTCTCTGAGAGCAGTTTTCAGGTTTTCACTAATCCTCAAAGTTTCTTGAAGGCTAAAGCCTCTTCTCCTGATAAAATACCAATCTTTCAGTTGAAACTAGGAAAGAATACCTTTCAAAAAGGGTCCAGTCAAATTCCTTCCTTTTCAAAACCTAATTTGAAACTTCAGTCTAAACTTCAGTCCACGATGGCAGCCCAAAATCCACCTATGGATATGATGGACAGGATGGTAGCAGCTAGGTATGCACCATTAGTTTTACCTCAGCCTCTACATGCTTTGCCCGGAGGGGATTATCAGAAATATATGCCTAGATTTAATGGCCAAGGGGAAAATACTGCTGAGGAACATTGGGAGGCTTTTATGAGTTATGCTGACAATCAGAATATTGAAATTAAAGATGTGTGGATGAGGGTTTTTGTTCAGAGTCTGGATGGTGATGTAAGAAAATGGTTTAGAGATTTGCCTGCTAACTCCATTACTATTATTGAAGAACTCCATGAGCTTTTCATGAGACAATGGGGAGATACGAAAGATCACACATATTACATAACCGAATTTGGAGCTCTCAGAAGAAAGAAAGATGAGACTGTTGCAGATTTTTCCAAGAGGTTTAATAAGATGTATAGTAGAATTCCAGCAGAAATTAAACCCACTGAAACATCAGCCAAGTTGACCTATGCCAATGCTTTCGATCATGAATTTTCTCTATTACTCAGAGAGAGGAGACCTATCACCCTGCTGAACATGCAAGATGCAGCCCTAGAGGTAGAGTCTAATTTGTTAGCTTCAAATAGACTTAAGAATGAAACATCTCAGCAGCTGTATGAAAGAAAAGGAAAGAAAGAAGCTGTCACAGCAGGCTCTGCTTCTCAATCTGCTGAGGCCAATATAGATGAGATGGCAAAAATGGTTAAGATCCTTACTGCAAAGTTGAATAAACTAGAGCTTGAAAAGAATTCTGCTAAACCTGCTCCAGAAGCTCAGAGGAATCCAAACAATCAAAATCAGTTTAGAAGACAATTTGCACCTAGATTCATGCCAAGGGAACGAAGAAATAATGACATCCAGCAAGAAAGGAGAGAAAATGAAGATCAGAAAGTACCCCCCTCCTTTCCAAAATAATTTGGTTGATGAAGAAGAAATTGATCAGCAGCTACTTTTTGAAGAAACTGAGACTGATCAGGACATGAATCACATTGGAGATAAAATGTTTACAGGCTTTGTTACTGAAGAAGATTTCCTAAATTCTGAATATTATGATGCTGATTTATATGAGGTTGAAGATGATTTGGAATGTGAAAAAACTGCTGTAAATGCTGCTACCAATCAGAATGGAGTTAAGAAAGTTATTAATCTCAGAACTGGACCGAAACAAGTAGTTCAAGCTCCTAAGAAGAAAGCTGTTGTTCCTGCTCCAGTTATTCTTGATAAACCAACTGTTGATCCTGTAGCAGAAAAGAAGCAACCTGCAGAAAAACCCAAGAAAAATACAGAAATTGAAGAGGTTAACAAGTCAGGTCAACATTTTAGTTTGGAAAATGAATTAGGAAAACTCAAAATTCCTGTGCCATTTTCTGAGCTTATAAAAAATCCATCATACAAGAATACAGTTTTGAAGGTAATGAATATGCCAAATAATCAGCCAGTTTCAGATACAGTGAACCTTCAGGAAGAAAACCCTAGAATTTTTATTGGATCAGCTTTAGCTGAGAAGACTGAAAATGAAGCTGGTGCTTCTCCTCCATTTTATATAACTCTGACTGTGCATGAGCAGATGATTCATAACTGTCTGCTAGATTCAGGAGCATCCCATAATTTGATGCCAAAATCTGTGATGGAAGCCCTGGGCCTTAATGTCACTAAGCCTTACCATGATCTATATGCTTTTGACTCCCGAGCTGTAAAATGTTTAGGAGTGATAAAAGATATGGTTGTCAATCTTACTCAGTTACCCATGAAAAGTGTAATAATGGATGTTGTGGTAGCTGACATCACACCAAAATTTGGCTTACTTCTGTCTAGGTCATGGGCTAAGAAAGTTGGAGGAACATTACAGATGGACCTCTCTTATGCAACTATTCCTGTTTTTGGTGGGGAAAATAGGAGACTTTATAGAGAGTTACAGTTGGCTTACATAGTCACAGATGAGAAAAACCCTACAAATCACCCAATGTATTCTGTGGATAAAGACCTTGGTTCATGCATACTACAGTTTAGTGAAGAAGAGAATTCTGCTGGTGTGTTACAAGTACAAAAAGATCAGCCTGTAAAACACACTCAAGAAGAGCAGGATGTATTGTGGCAGTTGTATTTTGATGGGTCTTCATGCAAAGAAGGTGCTGGAGCTGGAGTTTTATTGATTTCTCCTGGAGGTGAAATGGTGAAACTTATGTATAAGTTAGAATTTGCTACCACCAACAATACTGCTGAGTATGAGGCCCTGCTATTGGGATTGAAGGCTGCAAAAGATTTAGGAATTCAACAGATTTCTGCATTTGGCGACTCCGAACTAATTGTTCAACAAGTGAAGAACAAATATCAAGTAAAGCAGGGTTTGTTGAAAGTATATCGAAATGAGGTATGGGATATGCTTGAAAATTATTTTATAGCATTTAATATCACTCATATTCCCAGAAATCATAATGAAACTGCAGATTCTTTAGCCCTGGCTGCCACACATTTTAGAATTCCAAAAACCACTCAATTAAGGTATCCAATAGAAGTGAGATATAGGCCATGTGTTCCAGATAATGTGAAACATTGGAGGGTTTTTGAAGATGACATTGAAATAAAAAAATTTCTCGAGCTGGTAGATGAATTTTCAAACAATCAAATTGATCAAGAAATGGATGAAAAGGATGAACAGTTGGATGAATTTACTGCAGAAGAGATTGCTGGACATAAGATTATTGAATTAAAGAGTAATTTCATTCCGAAAGGTCTAGTACCTCTGGAAAGAATATTCACTAAGGATGATACACCTTCCAGACCAGTAATCCAGTCTTCAGAAGAAAATGTAGAGGACTACAATATTGGCTCAGCAGAACAGCCCAGAATGGTAAAATTGTCTAAAAACTTAACAGCTGAGCAAAGGAGTAGATATATTAGGCTGTTGAGGAAATATATAGATACATTTGCTTGGTCTTACAAGGAGCTGAAAACCTATGACACAGCAGTTATTCAGCATAAAGTTCCTTTGAAACCTAATGTTAAACCTTTCAGGCAGAAATTAAGAAGAATCAATCCAGCACTGTTCCCTGTTATTGAAAAAGAATTAAAGAAGTTGTTGGATGCAAAAATAATAGTGCCTCTTAGATATTCTTCTTGGGTGGCAAATTTGGTTCCTGTTAGAAAGAAGAATGGAGAGATTCGATTATGTGTTGACTTCAGAAATTTGAATCGATCATCATTAAAAGACAATTATCCTCTCCCCAAGATTGAACAGGTTTTGCAGCAGGTGGTTGGAGCTCAAAGGATTTCAATGCTAGATGGCTTTTCAGGGTATAATCAGATTGCTATGCACCCTGATGATAAAGAAAAAACAGCTTTTACAACCCCCTAGGGGACATTTATGTATGACAAGATGCCTTTTGGTTTGATGAATGCTGGAGCAACTTTTCAGAGAGCCATGGATATTGCATTCGTGGGTGAAAAAGATAAGTTTGTGGTTATTTATCTGGATGATATTACAGTCTTCTCCAAATCTGATGATGAACATTTGAAACATTTGGAACAAACCTTCATAAAGTGCAGAAAATTTGGCTTATCCTTGAACCCTAAAAAATCACATTTTGCTGTACAGGAAGGTAAGTTGCTTGGTCACTTGGTATCAGCTGATGGTATCAGGATTGACCCTGAGAGAGTCAAAGCAATACTGAAAATTAGCTTGCCCAGGAGTAAGAAGGATGTGCAATCATTTATTGGCAAAATAAATTTTCTGAGATGGTTTATTCCTAATTTTGCTGAGACCATTAAGCAAATTACAGGCATGTTAAAAAAGGATCAAGAAGTCAAGTGGACTATGGAAGCAAAGACAGCTTTTGAAAAGATTAAAGTGGCTCTAACTGAAGCACCTGTTTTGGTGAGTCCAAATTTTGACAAAGAATTTCTTACATTTTCTTTTGCCTCAGAAGACACTATTGCTGCTATATTACTTCAGAAGAATGAAGAGGGATTGGAACAACCAATTGCCTTTTTTAGCAAAACACTTAGAGATTCAGAGCTGAAATATAGTATCTTGGAGAAGCAAGCCTATGCTCTGGTAAAGGCTTTAAAATTTTTCAGAATTTATATTTTACACTCCAAAGTTGTTTCATTTGTTCCAAATGCTGCAGTGAAGGATGTTTTGACACAGCCTGATAGTGAAGGAAAGAGGGGAAGGTGGATTGCCAAAATTATGGAATATGAAGTGGAAATCAGACCTACGAAGCTGGTCAAAGGACAAGGATTGGCCAAACTACTGGCTGACTCAAATTGTCAGGCATTAGGGTTACATGCTATGACAGAAGAATCAGCACCTGAAGAAAATCAAGTAATCCTGGAAAAAGAAAGAATCATGGATTCTTATTCATCTTCAGATTGGTATGCTGACATTGTCCATTTTCTGTTATTTTTGCAATGTCCAGAACATTTAGACAGAAAAGCTGCCAGGTCCTTGAAATTGAAAACTACTAAATACTGCCTGATAGAAGGTCAATTGTTTTGGAAAGATCCAGCAGGAATATTATTAAGGTGTTTAGATCAAGCTGAAATAAAGGAAGTGATTTCTGAATCACATGAAGGAGCTTGTGGAGGACATAAATACTGGAAAACAACAGCTTATAAAATTTTAAGAGCTGGTTACTATTGGCCTTCACTTTTCACAGATGTTTATCAAACTGTAAGAGCTTGCATACCTTGTCAAAAGTTTGCAGGAAAACAGAAGTTGCTGTCTTTACCTTTGAAGCCTATTGTAGTTAATGCCCCTTTTCAGCAGTGGGGCCTGGATTTTATTGGAGAAATAAACTCAGCATCTTCAGGCCAACATCATTGGATTTTGACTGCCACAGATTTCTTTACAAAGTGGGTGGAGGCTATTCCCACAAGGAATGCCACAGATAAGGTAATTATGGATTTCATAGAAAATAATATTCTGAGCAGGTTTGGTTGTCCACAGAGATTGATTACTGATAATGCCAAAGCATTCAAATCCAAGGCAATGGTGGCCTTTTGTGAGAAAAATGGTATTATGCTAAAACACTCAACTCCTTATTATCCTCAGGGAAATGGGCAGGCTGAATCATCTAACAAAAATATCATTCAGTGCATCAAGAAATTGCTCAAACAAAATAAAAAATCTTGGGATTCAATGTTGAAATATGCATTATGGGCAGATAGGATTACTGTAAAACAAGCCATTGGTATTTCACCCTTTCAGCTGGTTTATGGAACAGAAGCAGTATTTCTAGTACAATTGGGAATCCCTGTAATGAAGTTCCTCCAAAATTCTCAAGAGGAACCAGATGATTTGCAAAGGAGAATTTTTGAAATGATTGAGTTACAGCAGAACAGGGAAAAGGTAGATAAAGAAGCCCAGCTGTATAGAGCTAAAATGAAAACCAGGTTTGACAGAAATATTAAAGATCACATTTTTTCAGAAGGTGAGATGGTTTTAAGATGGGATGCAAGAAAGGAACAGAAGGGGAAACATGGAAAATTTGATAATTTATGGTTTGGCCCTTTTCTCATAGTTAAGGTTTTGGAAAATAATACTTTCATATTGCAGTCTTTGGAAGGAGAGGAATTGCTCAGCCCTGTTAATGGGCGATTCCTCAAGCATTTTTACAGTTAAATGAAGATCATGGTCACTTTTCATTGTATATACCGGTGTGAGTGAGATTGAATAAAGACTCCATAGCCCAATGGAAGACTGAAGGCACTAGTCTACAGGTTCTTGAAGCCTCACAGGGAGGACTTCATCCCGCAGCTGGAGCCAGATGTTAAGTTAGTAAATTTTTCTGCATTTTTAGTTTTTTCTCTCTAAATTTTGGTTTGTTTTTTAGTGTACCTTAGTTAATTGTTGGTTTTCACTTTTGGTTTTTTGCCTTCTCAAGAACCTTATGAATGCTTGAATAAAGTTTGAGTCCAGTCCTTTCAGATTTCATTGGTTTTTGGTCTTTTTTATATTGAAAGTGGGTCAATGTGAGTTATATATTCAAAAGGAGAATCAATAATGACTTTAGAGAATAGCTAGACTAATGTCCTAAACCAAATAGCTGCCAAAATCTCCGACAAGTTGGAAAAAAGTTAGAAAATGGCTAAATTTTGGTTAAAAGGTATTCTTGTAGCGCTACACCAAAGTTTAACACAGAGTGCGCTACAGGAATATCGTGGCATGAGTTTTTTGTAATTTCTCGATCTGATTTCCATCATCATGAAGAGTGTGAGTATCTAATTGCATTGTGTGAAGTGTTTAACACGTGTATGCAGCATTTTGAGCATGATGTTAGTTGGTTGATAATCACGAAGAGAAGACAAGGGCATCATTACAGGTTATGCGGGTTCAGTTGCACAGAGACCAGCCAGTTCCGGGTTTAGCTGTCAAGTTTCCTTCGTCACACGCATCATCACTGAGGAGTTAGTGTTTGAAGAGGAGACTTCATTGTTGAACGTTGGATTACGTTACTGTGGAAGGAGACAGCTGTGATTCTGGCGCCAGCAGAAATTAGGGCTTTTGAATTCGTTCACCTGCAGCCAAAGAATTGTTAGGAGGACACCTGTGCTCGAAGAAGAACAATATTAACACCCCAAATTGAAGACATTACGCCACGATGGAGGAGTAATTGACAGGTATTACGTATAACCCTCATAGCTGGAGAATTTGGGTTTTTGCTGCTGCGTGTTCTTCTGAAAAAATTGGTTGCTGAGAAGGATGTAATAGCATGAAAGGATGAAGAATTCATCACTGAAATAGTTAGCTGAAGCATGATAGGAGGAATTTGCATGACCGTTTCTTTTATGACCTAATCAGAATAGGGCGTCGAAAAAAAACTCACAGAATTGCCTGTAGAACTCAGTTTTGTTTACACAGAGGGAAGTTTGCTAGCTTGATACAGGTGTTACACAGGGAGATTTGTAGATTTGTGCAGGGGATTTAAATATCATTGAAATTGTTATAGCCTGCAGTACTATTTGCCCAGAAAACAGCTTATAAGACACTTCTGAAACCTAAAACTAGACGGTTCCAGTTCCTTGAAAAGAAAGAGATGGGAAAAAACAGTAAAAGTGGTAAGATTAATAGGGCAGAACCCACAGATTTGAAATGGATCCAAAAACTTCCAGATTGTGCAGAGCTGTTCCAACAGGCAGGATGGTTGAAATTCTTCAAGAAGATAGATGGCTTTAATGCCCAAGTATCCTGCAATTTTGCCAAAGGACTTAAGAATGAGATGATCATAATGGATCCTTTGAGATTCAAATTGACTGTAGATTTAATTTCAGAAGCCACTGAAATTGATAATGAGGGCGAGCTCTGGTTTAAGAAGTCTCCTTTTGAGTTTGATCCTCAAAGATACTTATTGCCCAATGTTGTTCCTGACTGGAACAAAGGTATTATCATTCATAATTTCAAGAGGGAATGGATTGAACCTATAAGGATTCTTCAGAGCTATATAACTTGTGAAGGGAGGTACTCATTAGTGTTCAAATACCATCTCAGGTTCTTGCAGCACATGGCAGGGGTGTCTAAAATGAATTTGCCATTCTTTTTCTTCAAAAGCTTGCAGAAAATGTCTAGCAAAATTAAACAGCAGGATGATCATACTTCTCAATCATTGTTTCATCATGGTCTCATCAAGTTAATCATTTCTACAGTGTTGCAGCAGGAGGAAAAAACTTGGGACTTCTTTTTGTTTTGGTCAGGGATTCATTCTAAAGGAGAAGACCAACAACCCAAAAGGAAAACTGATAAGGGAAAAGTAATGGTACAAAAGTTGGGGTATTCAGCTAAACCTGCCAACAAACATGACATTAAAGCTAAAAAGGAAACAAAGCAGGTAGCAGATGAAGGACAGACTGACAGTCAGCCTCAGGAAATTTCACAGCACAATAAATTCAAATTTTCATTATTTGATGACAAAAAGGAAAAGGAAATTCTTGAAAAGAAGTCATCATCTATAACAGTGGTCCAAGAAGAGAGGAAAATTGATATCAAAGTTATTCCTGTAGCAAAGGAAGAAATCCAGAATCGGCCCAAAAGCCCCATCACAGTCCTCTCAGATGACGAGGGCTATATGTTAGAGGAAGAGCAGTTTATTCCTGAGATCAAGGTTAAAGCTGAGATTAAAGAAAATCAAGCTATAGAGAACAAAACTACCAAGCCTAAGAAGAAGATCAAAAAGCTAGAAGTGGTAGAGTTAGCATCTATCCAATATCAAGGGAAGACATTAAAAATGATGGGAGAGACAGCTTCTTTGTGGAGACCTAAAACTAGGTCTAAAAACAAATTAAGATTAAGTATGAAAAAGTTGTTAAATCCGAAATTGAAGACTGATGAGGTGAACATCTCTGATGAAGAATCCATGGAGAAGCAGTCAAAGAAAAATGAATTGCATTCAGTTAAAAAAGAGGATTTTAAGTCTGTAAAGGTAACAGGTGAAGAGAGCTCTAAATCCATTGTTGAAAACAATTCTGGAAATTTGTTAACAGAAGAGATTAAATCAGCGCAGGAAACAGGTGTTTCAAACCCTATCATTGAAGATATTGCTGTAAAGCCATTGACAGAAGAATTAATGTTTAAGAAGTTTGATATGTTTTGGAAACCAAGTGAAGATCAGGATGCTGCAATAGAAAAACTGGTTAATTCTGACAAGGAGAATTTGAAGAAAGTTGTCAAACAGTACAAGCATCAAATGAACTACATGCAAGAAGTTAATGATGGTCTAATGTTGGCCAATAGAAGATTGAGAAAAGATCTTCAGGATACTCATGATAATTTTCAGGAGTTGGTAATTGATGCAAAAGAGGCACTCAGAAGAAAAAGGGTTGCTGACAGGAATTGCTCAGAATTAGAAAAGACAGTTCAAACCTTGCAGCATGAAAATGAACACCTGCACAAAAGGATAGCTGAGCTGGAGCAAAAGCACAAAAGAGTGAAGAAAAGATCCTTAAGTCCAGATGGCATAGCTTTGCTAGTGGAGGCATCGAAAGAGATCTAGGGCAGTTAGGTTCATTTAAAGCTTTTTGTTAAAGATTTGCTATTTTTAGCAAAATTGTAATTTGTAAAAATGTAAATGTTATTTTACCTAATCTAGTCATACGATGGAGGATTAGTAGGAGATACCCTAACTGTTTTTGAGGCATGAAAAAACTATTTAGAGAGGGAGAAAAGACATTGTAAGGGTTCGAATTTTTGGAGAGCTAGAGGAGGTCTGCAAACTGTGCTTTCATCCAGACTTGTTCACTGCTAAGTATTGCAAACTCTCATATTGCATTTTTGATGAAACTATGAATATATAACTCCTTATTCCACTTCTGATATGTGTTGGCTTCATTTTAAACTTATACAGTTTCTTGATTGACAAATTCATTTCTGGTTTTAGGTATAATTTCCAGTGGTGCTTGTCTTTTATTGTATGAAATTCATTGCAATCTTTTGTTGGATTCCTGAGATATATATGCATCTTCATGGATATATGTATGTGAATTAGTTTTTACTTATTGGTTGAATGTATTCCCTTATGCTCTTGAAGTGTTCTTACCAAAACCTACAAAACAAAACCCTAAAAACCTAGTTTGGATTGATTTATATTTTGAGATTGTGTTGGCTTGTTACCCTAGCCTTAGTAACAATTTCTGACACAAACAGATGGTCTATGTGGATGACCGTTTCCTTCACCAAAATGTAATGCTTCCATTGTCGGCAATCCTGCACGATGGAATACATCTCCTTGTCATAAGTGGGATACTTCCAGACTGTGTTGGAGAGTGTCTCACTGTGATATGCCACCGGATGCCCGTGTTGAGTAAGAAATGCCCGAATAGCATAGTCTGAGGCATCTATCTCGATCTCAAATGGTTGTTGCAAGTTTGGTAATGTGAGCACTGGGGCAGAGCAGAGGCGATGTTTCAACTCAACGAACGCCTCCTGTTGAGATTCATACCAAAAGAATTTTGCTTTCGCTCCTCTCTTGGTGACTTGGCTCAAGGGCCAAGTGATATGAGAGAATCCCAACACGAACCTGCGGTAGAAATTGGCAAGACCTAGAAAGCTGCGGAGCTTTGTTAGAGTGGTGGGGGATGGCCAATCCTAAATGACTTGGATCTTGGCTGGATCCACATGCACCCCTCACTCATCAATAATGTATCCCAAATACTGAACTTGGGTCATGGAAAAAGTGCACTTCTCCAAATTGGCACACAACTTGTGTTGCCGCAGTGTTTGGAGGACTTGTCGGATGTGGTGGAGGTGCTCCTCCCAATTTTGGATGAAGATCAGGATGTCATCCAAGTACACTACTACAAATGAGTTGGTGAATGTCCGCAATATGTCGTCCATCATCCTCATGAAGGTTGCAGGAGCATTTGTCACCCCGAAAGGCATGACCAACAATTCGAAAAGAACCTCCTTGGCTTTGGAGGCAGTCTTCCACACATCGGAGGGTTCAATTGGTACCTGGTGATACACAAACTTCAAGTTGATATTACTGAAATATTTTCCCCCCCTAAGTTAGTCCAAAAGGTCATCAATCCATGGGATCGGGTACCTATTCGAGACAATGATCTTATTCAGCGCCCGATATTCAATGTAGAGTCTCCAAGTCCCATCCTTCTTTTTCACCAACACGATCGGGATCCCATAGGGCGATGAATTTGGTAGGATGTGCCCTTTCTGCAACAACTCCTGAATTTGCCTCTTGATTTTGTCATTCTCTAGAACAGAGCATCGATAGATTGGTCCATTGGGAAATGGCGCACCTGGGGTCATATCGATGGGGTGCTTTACCTGACAGTGTAGAGGCACCCCTGCGGGTGAGGTGAAGATGTCCCCATACTCCTCCATGACCTTGTCCATCTGTTGTTGTTGGGCGGAGGAGCTCTGTCTGGAGTTCGTGGCCACAGTCTTATTCTTTCCTTGAGGGCGGATTACCAGGAAAAAAAATTTCCCCGTTTTGGAAATGAACTTACTACACTATTTTGCAGTAACCAAAGAGATGGTGGCAGGCGGCGCTACCTCCGGTATCATGTACAACTTATTTCCCAAAGTAACCATAACAACGTGAGGTCGGGACTCATACACAGCATGTCATTTCCACAAGTATGGTTGGCCTAATAATACATCATACACTGCTAGCTGATGCAGAGATCCCTTCCTTGTTGAAGCCACCCAGTGGTGTACGGTTGTGGGTGTGCTGTGGTCGGCAAACCCAACCTCTTCACGAATTCTATTGAAATGAGGTTCTTTTGGTTCCCTCTATCGACCATGAACTACAGCAGGGAACCCTTTACCCACATCTGGGAATGGAAGAGGTTCTCCCCCTCCTCTAGATCTTCCGGTTCCTCCTTCTGGACCTTCATGGTGGAAACAGTGGCGTTGGGATCCACATCGATAATCTTCTTCCCCCTGTCATTGCCCTTTTCGGGTTCTGGTTCGGAGTCAGAGCATGGATCCGATTCAAAATCCTTCAACTCAGCCACCAGTGACTGCTTGGCCCAACACTCACTTGTGTTGTGCGTGGAGCTCTTATGAAACTCACACCACTTTCCCGTGTCCTTCTTTGGCTTCGCAGTTTTGTTCTTTGCTTACGGTTTTGGCGGGTTATCCTGGACCATCCCGCCTTGGCTTTGTCCTTTGTTCTGTGGTTTGGGGGCACCTTTCCCTTGCTTCTGATTCGTAGATACAAAGTCTCGTTTCTTTTGTTTGAACTTTTTCTCAATCTTGGAAGCAAACCGATATGCTGCGCCAAGCGAGGAGATGTCGAGGAACTTCATTTCCTCCTGAATGTATTTGTGCAGACAATTGCGGTACTTCAGCACCAAATGTTTCTCTGAATCTTTGATACCCAATTTTGTGCACAGGGTATGGAATAGATTTGTCAGCTCATGCACACCTTGATCCCTTTGTTGTCGCAGCGTAGTCCATTGTATGTACTTGTCCTCATAGCTTCCCATGGGATAATATTGTTCCTTGATGGTGTCTTGGAAAGAATTCCAAGTGAGTACGACCGAAAACTGAGAGGATTCCCTCCCGTCCTCCTGCTCATAGTGGGTTTCCCACCAGTCCTTGACATGGGGGGCGGCTTTGAGGAGTGCAAAAGTGATCCTTTCCTGGTTGGAAAATTCATGCACCGAGAAGTACCCTTCTAATATATTCCACCATCTATCTATGACATCTGCATCTATTTGGCCTTCAAATATGGGAATGCCAAAGTTTACTTGTACCTTAAAAGGGGTTGCGCCTCCAGAATGGCTACTGCTGAGAAGTTGTTGAAGGATCTAGGCAAAGTTATCCATCATCACATTCCTTTGTTTCTTGAGGGCCTCCTCGAGCAATATTTTGATAGGATCTCCTTCTCCCTCGTCTTTCTTTTCGTCTGCCATGGGCGGCCATCGGGGTTTGCGAGGCTGATCTTGCAAGGGTTCAACCAGGTCGAGCCCTAACTCCTTATACCCCAACCTCGTTGGCGACATGCAAAGAAGGATCGAGAAAGAGCAGACCCGCTCGGATACCACTGATCTAGACTTATGAAGGAACACGAGGAATTACAGAAATACACATAAACGCAGAGATGCAGTAGAAATAAGACTTCATTTCATTAATATGACATAACGGAAATATGCTTACAGACATAATGGAAATAAGCTAGCTAGGGCGCTGGTAGCTTATCTCTGAGAAGAGATGTGGTTCCCACCGGCCTCTAAACTCTGAGTTCCAATGGGGCTCGAAGCCTATCTATTATTGAGAAATAAAGGAAAACCCTAAACATCCAAAAACCTAACCCTAGGAGATGAAAATGCCAAATTGTGGGCCCCGTTGGGGTAAATGGTACATCAATTTCCCGGCATTGTAACTGTGTCATATGATCTTGTTTGATGCACATGATACCTCATTGGAAAGCTCTATTCGAGGACTACACTATTGACCAAAATATCGATTCCTCGACCCATATTTGTCGAAGGAAATTTTCCCAAAAACATCGTTTAGGGCCTCAAAATGGCTCCGAAAGTTTAGGACCCAAAAAAAACTGCAAAAAATAGTAAGTTGTGCTATAATTAAGGAAACTAAAAGAACTCAAAGAAAAATGTTGGGGCCCCAAGTGGAGTAGGCGAGTGGCCACCAATATCCACCTAGATCATTGACTCATCATAATAACAATCAACACTGCACTGACATTGTTAAGTACATTAATATCTTTTTCAACAAAATATTCATGGAACAAACCATATACTCCTAATCAATGGTAAGTTGAATATCAAAATGGAACATGTGAAAGAGATTGTACTGATATCATGTTTATGTTTTATCGTAAGAACACTATTAATCATAATAGGTGTATTGTGATGCAATGACACTTCATTTTCATGCTTAGGATTATTTTCTTCCTTACATTGCATAGACATAAGTGCCAAATTCCGACTTGCATTAACAACCCTTTTCAATTGTTGTGTAGTTCCCAATGATCTGTCATTTTTAAATGAAGGTGAATGTACTATGTACTAAATTCCTTTCTTAAACAAATGATATTGATTATGTTCTCTATAGAAGATTTACTTTCGATCATATAAGTATGGGCTACCCAACACAATTCGACAGATATATAGCGGAACCACATCAAATTCAACTTCATCTATAAAATTCTATGTAATTGCAAATTTTAGATCACATTGCTTTGTTACTTGTAATCTTTTATCTTTGCATACCCAACCTAATGGATAATGTTTCCTGTGTGGTTTTGTTGTTAATACCAATTGCTTAACTACTTCTTCTTAAATAAGATTAGCTTGATATCCACTATCTATGAGTGTGTCGATCTTATTTTGTTTTGTAATTACCCTTATATGAAAAAATGCATTCCTTTTTCTATCCTTAGAACTGCCGTGATCTTTAAAAGTAGAATCACATAAAGAGCCAATGTTAGAATCATTACCAACAATAGCTTTACCTTTCACACCTACGATTGATATCTTTATTTCATCCTCAGAATCTGATCCAAGGTCTTCAACAATATCCATGGATTTTTTATTCCCTTTATGTTCCTTAAACCACTTTGGTTTCAATTCTGGATGTAGCTTCCAACAGTGCTCTGCATCATGTCCATATATTTGACAATGAGAACATGAAATTTTTGTGTCCCCTTTCTTCACGGTAGTTATATGTTTGCTCTTCTCTTTATACTTGCTTTCTTCCAACTTACTGGATTGAACTAAGGAAAAGTCATCATGAACATTCTTCCCTTTGGGAACAATATGTGTGGCTTGAACACACACTTCATCCAAGTTAGTAGGATTAAACATAAGTATTGTATGATGCAAATAACTATGTAATCCTCCAATAAACTTGAGAAGATTTTCTTGAGTGTAGAAAGGTATACCGAAAATCAAAGCTCTCTTTCTGAATTCCTGAGTATATTCTTGTACATTCTGACCTTTACATTTCCTTAAGTTTTTCCAATCCATCATGGCTTGCTGTATGTAGCTTAATGTATAAAATTGCTTCTTTAAAGCAGTAGTAAATTCATACTAGGAAGAAATAATTTTACCTTTTGTAAGGATGCAGATCGTGTCTTACTCTCCCACCAAATGAGTGCGGTGCCTTCAAGGCGGAAAGTAGCCAACTGGATCTTTGCACTATCATCTGCAAGCTTCTGGATCTTGAAATACACTTCAATCTGACTGATCCAATAATCTAACTTTTCTACGTTAAGTTCATTATTACATGTAGGCAAATCAAACTTAACATCAAGTTTTAAATAAGGTAAATGAGACTTAGTCTTCTCAGATTATTTCTTTTAATTAGAAGAAGCAGTACTGGAACTTTCAGAAGAGGAAGAAGAAGATGGGGAAGAAGGCTCAAAATGGCCTCCTCCTTTTCATGAAGTATCATTCTCTACTTTCTCCTTCTTCTTTTTCTTCTTTTCCAATCTCTCTTGATAATCTGCAAACAACTTTTATACTATGTCTTCCATCTAATAGAAAGCCTTGCAGAAATCCTTCTCATCTTCTTCATCTACCATTTTCTTTCTTCTTCTTCAACCAATTTCTGGATCAAACTCTTCAAGTTCTCCTTCACCAGATTTAAGCCTTGATCTTGTTAACATAAACAAACTCACAATGCAATGGTTAAGCTGCTCTGATAATAAACTTGATATGAAAATGACAGGATCTTTATAACCATTATTTGCATATGAAAGTTTGAATGCTTAAATCCATTAAAAAGGATTTAAATGACAAAATTAGAGAGCATAATTGAAGAACATATAACACATAAAAGAGATGCAAACCATGAAATTTTGTAGGCAAGAACTGATAACTGAGTTCACCCTCCTTGGGATACTACATCTCTAGGCCACTTCCAATGAGAAGGCCGATCTTATTTAGTCTTCAAAGCTTACAAATATGAGTTTCTGGAAACACTTCTGTTTGTTGTCAGTTATTAGCAAAAACAAATAGCACCACTGCGATCCTCTCAAAATTTTGAGAAAAATGAGTATAAACTCAACTATGTTTTCTTGAGTCCTCCTCTGGCACGCAAATCGAGAAAACTTGTCTGCATAAAAGACAAAACCGTACGCACTGTACGAATTTCCACCTTGCTATCTGTGCCCATTAATGGTTGTATGGACCTCAGAAACTATGCAAAATGACCTCGCGATCCGTGTCGAAACCTCCTTGGGAACTATACAAAACCACCTTGGGATTTGTTTCTTGTACTTGCCTCGAACTCTGTGTAGAAATGCTCTATCCTCTATCTCGAACTTTATGCAAAAACCATGGTTTTATAGTGGTTTTTTGGGTTGTTTTTGGGTCACGAGCAAGGGTGCCACACGCCTTGTTTTTGGCTCCAAATCTTGTTTTTAACTTAAAACTATTCTATCCCATATCGTCTTAAGGCATGGGGCCGTAGTCCATTGGTAGCATGTGGATTTGGGGGAGCGGAGGTCCAGGGGTTAAACCTGCGGGCCTCCCGCTTCCCCCCCTTTTTAACATGAAAGGTATGAATCATATCAATATATATTATCGGAGTTGTGGTTTGGCATATATGGTTAATATGTTGGCACAATATAGGATATGGTGGCATATAATATGGCTTTGGCATAGACTATGGTGTTGGTTTGTTACATGTGGTTCCAACGAACTATATGGTCTTGGTGTTGACCCCTCGACCCTGCCCCATTTTCAAAACTATAACATATTCAACCTTGTATACAACCTCTACACTATAGCTCACAAGGAACATATGCGGGGCAAATGGATATGAAGGATTTGTGAAGGATTTTGCAAGCTTGGAGGTCTTGGGTTCGATCCCCATAGATTCCACACAAATTTCAATAGACCATTACATTAACATTTTGCCCACATATCAATTTTTTTGCCATTTTTGAACCTTTTTGTCGTAATTTCAAACTCTGATAACTTCTGCATCCGGAGGTCGTTTCGCACGAAACAAGCGTTGACGGAAATATTTTGACGAGTTCTTTACCACTATAATATTTGTTTTTCTGTTTGAATACTTCTTTACTAATCGATCATGGAAGATCCTCCTGGATCACATAGCCACTCTTTTTCAACCATAATCAATATTGTTTAAATATGGTTAATCTAGTTAACTATAGTCAAACATGTGAGCCATGGCTAATGGTGGTCAAACATAATCAACCATTGTTAACCATAATCAAACATGGTGAACCATTGTCAATCATAATAAACAAGGTTAACTATAGTCAACCATGGTCAAATGTAGATAACCATCATCAACCAAATTCAATCATAGTTAGACAATATTAACCAAAGTCAACCATATTCAACCATTATTGACCATAATGAAGCTTGGTCAAACATAGTCAACCATGCTTAAACACAGTTGACCATTAGAAATGACAGTCAAATGTTGCAACCATGGGATGGTCAAACATAATCAACCATGGTCAAACCATCATTAACCATACTCATTCATGGTGAAGCAAAGTCAACCATGTTACATATGGCCAACCAAAGTCATTTAGTCTCTATTATAGTCAACCATGTCCAACCGAACTCAATGAAACTCAATGATTCATAACCCTTCATGAACATGACAATGTAGTGTAAGAACACAACAATTCATCTTAACTATTGTTAAAGTTGGCCAAGCATAATTAATAAACCATGGTCAAAGCATTGCTAACCATAGCACAACATGGTCAACCATATTTATTCATCGTTAACCAAAGTCAACCATATTAAAATGTTGTTAACCATATAGTGAATCCTAGTGAACCATATTCTCCCATGTTCTACTATAGTAAACCATGATTAAACATTCTTCCCATTCTTAATGATGATCAAACATAATCAACTATATGGTGAAACAATCATTACCATAATCAAACATAATCATTATGGGTACTGGGTTCCTCCTGAGCACTTCACCAAATCATTACCATAATCAAACATAGTATTGTAGAATTGACCATGTAAACATTCTTCACCATAGTTTAGTATGTTCTAATACATTCGTTTATTTATCCATAAATTGAAAAATATTACATAATAACTTTTAGTATTAATTTTTGTCTATATAATACTCTATTATTAGGATTTAATAATATTTATTTTATATCAATAATATAAGTATTAATTATAAAATATGTTTCATTATTGCAGAGAGAGTGGCCAACTGCTTTAGAGCACAATATGGGGGACAAATATAAAAAGTAATTAAAAATATCTAAAGAAAATATACTTTAGAGCAAATATGGGGGAGATGTTGGAACATAAAGTAAGTTACCAAATATAAAAAGTAATTACAAAAAATCTAAAGAAATTGGATAAATCTCAATTTAGATGGATCTATGTTGATATATCATTTATATATTAATACTATGTAGTCATATTTATAAATACAATATAAACTCACTATGTGGTACTTATAAATACAACATAAACTAATGAAAATATATGACATTTATATAATAAATGAAATATGCTTAACCATAATTTAATAGCATACTCAAATTTATTTTAATAAGTGTTTATTTCTTTCATTATATAATAATAACTATATATTAATATTATGTAACCATATTTATTATTAATATTTTGGAAATATCTTTACAAGAAGTAGACCACTAACAACAAATGAGAGGCTCAAAAATTCATAACAAAATCTATCAAGCCAATTTTTCATCTCTTGAACAATTATATATATATATAACATTTTATGATTAAAAATATTATTAATATGTTAAATCTATATTTTTTACAATGTTAATTATACATCTTATATAATATAATATTATATAGTTGTTGTACGTATATAAAAAAAATAAAAAATATATGTTTTTTTTTAATTACTATTAAAACATTACTATATATTCATTAGATATATAAAATAATATTATGAGCACAATAACATCAACCTTGTCCAAAAAAACCATACAGTATCAAAAAGCAACAACAGACCAAAACAAAACCCATTGAGTAACAGAGACACCCAAAGAGCTGCCACAAGACAACTGTTCAGCACAAAGACAAATTGATACCTCAGGGTATCAGGATTGGAAGCAAACCCCCAAATCAGAAAACAGATAACAGAGAGAGAATCCTCAAGGACAATGGATCCACTATCCAATTCAGTAAAGAAGATTTTGCCTTCCTCCAGTAATAAAGCATGTGTTGAAAGATCATCATCAAAATCAAAGGGAGATATCTACCTAGGGTTATTTGGAAATATATCCAGTCAAGAGTAAGATGGAGGAACGAGTGGGTGGTTGTTGCACAGTATAATGGACGAGTGGGTGGTTGTTGTACAGTATTTATGTAAAGTTATTTTGAAATATATGCAATCCACCATGAAGATGACGACTGCTGATTCCCGTGAAGTCCTGTTAGTGAGTTATGTTGTCATTGACATTCTTGTCATTCTTCTAGACATTCGTTGATAAAACCGCCCTGCTCATGAAGCTACCCACTTTATTCAACCGATCCATTGGCATATTTGGTAGAAAAAATTCCACCGTATATCGTTATCCGGTCGTATACACTTTTTTATCATAAATCATCCTCGGAAAGGCATAGCATTTGGGTCAAGCAATTTATCTGTGAGTCAATATTAGTCGGCCAGACATCCAAGAAGTATGAGAAAAAAAAAAAACGCGAACTCAGTCGGCGTTGTGTGTAGCAACTAGTCCCTGATGATCACGAAATTCGCTGCCTGTCACTTCTCAATGCTATCACCGACCCATTATCTTTAAAAGTTGACAGATAAACACGCTATAAATATGCCCCCCTGGTCCTCCTATAGTGCATAGCCGAACAAGGAACTTTCCTTCTGTGGGATAGTATTGAAGAAATAACTATCGTGTTACGAGGGAGTTGAAGATGGTTTCAGGGACTGCAATAACGGAAGAAGTGTCTCAAGTGGAGGCAAGGAGACTGTGGAACGCCATGGCTAAAGACAGCCACAATCTGTTGCCAAAAGTTTTGCCTGAAATTTTCGCTTCTGTGACATTCCTTCAAGGAGATGGAGGCGTTGGCAGCATCAAGCAGCTCAACTTCACCCCAGGTATTACGCCCATAAAATCCTCTGTTACATATCCCAGTTAATATCATTCTACTTCCACTTTATTTTTCGGATTGAATTAGCGCATCAGATGCAATATTGGGGTTGAATAATTTTGGATAATTTGATACTTATAAGGTTTTTCGCTTTCCTGATCTCAGCTAACAAGGATTTCAGCTTCATCAAGGAGCGAGTGGATGAAATAGACGAGGAGAAGATGGTGTACAAGTATACAACAATCGAAGGAGGGTCGCTGGGAAAGAAACTGAGCGCTGCGAGCTTTGAGGTCAAATTCGTTCCCAGGAAAGAAGGGGGATGTGTAGCGAGCTGGGTCTGTAACTACGAAACCCTTCCCGGTGCTCAGCTTGAGGAAGGTAAAGCAAAGGAGATAAAAGAAAACAGCATTGCCTTGTTGAGAAAGATCGAGCAGTATCTGCTCTCCAATCCCAACTTATACTGCTAAATTTCTCCATGTATAAGTTTAGTGCCGCGCGTTATAGGAATGAAACGGCTTAAACTATATATATCAACAAAATAAATAAGGGCGATGATATGCCTTCGTGATGGTTCGTCCATTCGTCGTCGTTGTTAATGGGCTGTTAGATGCCCTCTGTGTGTTTGCAATCCTACCTTGAAGATGTGTGCTTCCGTGAATATAAATCTGTTTCATGTTTTGTTCAGCACTGTGTGTTTGGCCAGAATTGTCATACGGTGGATGATCAGTAAGCAAATCTTAAAGCAAAATAGAAAAACACTGACTTTATATCACTTACAACTTTAAAAAAATTGTAAAATCCATAAAAACTGTTTTGATTTCACTGCAAAATTAAAAGACTCTCTCAACCCATGCGATATTGAAATAACCAAAATGCAAATACAATATTACGTTCCACCCCTTAAAATGGTTCTGTCAAAAAATCTAAAACTAACACTTTATCTCGATTACAACTTATAACTACATAGTTTCTCTAGTATATAGAAGCAGGAAATATTAAGAAGCTATAAAAGAAAAAAAATTGCTATAGTATTTATTCATGATCATGATGTTGGGAAAAGACAAAAGTTTGCTATAAACAAATGTATGTGTAAAAAATGAATGTTTTTATTATTTATTTTTTTTACAAATATTATCCACTAAAATGTATTAACTCTTTCCAAATATGTATTAAGTCTTACCCAATACAACTATTGATTTTCATAGTTATTTTTTAATTTAATATATTAATTAAATTAAAATAAATTTTAATTTTATCAATTTATATATATAATATAGTATATGTTTATTAAGTTTTTGAGTGAATTTAATTGTGCAATTTGAGTGTTTAAAAATTTGAGATTATGTATTTCTTTTTTAAAAATCATATGATCAAATCCAAAATAATAATTTATATACACTTTTATAAAATGAAGAAATCAAATCAACATAGAAAAATAACTTAAAATTAAATTATTATTATTAGTTTTATGTATTTCACATTGTCTAATTTATTTATAATTAAAAAATATTCTTTAAAGATATTGAACTTAGAAATGCTTTCACGAGATAGTTAACTAAGTCATGAATGAGAAACCAATATTTAATTAACATGCATGTGGAACTAGACCAAAATATGCAACAAGAGTGCATTAGACAGTTAATAGGCCAAAATAGTTAACTAGAGCACATTAAGGAGTTTACTATGCCATAACTGTTAACTTAAATGCACAAGTGTAAGGGTGCCTTTGACCCTTAAAAGATGGATTAATTGGATATAAGGGCACCTTTTACCCTACAAAAGGGGTTTTACACTAGCTCTTAGGGCACCTTTTGCACTAAAAAAAGGTGGTTTTACCAAGGAAGTGCACTTTTGATCCTAAAAATAGAAGGAGAACTTTAGTAGGAATTCTCTTATCCCCTATAAATTAAAAAGAAATAAAATAAAATGTGTATGTACAAAAATAATTATAGAATGATATAATAATATATTACAATCAACCATAAATTGATACGAATGAAAATATTTGTTCATATTAATATATGATAGGTAATTTTTAAATATTTATTAGATATTCTTATGCAGTTATTAGCTCAACAACTATATTAAAAATATTAATGTATATGCATCACAATTCACTATTAAGAAATGTCACAAGTCAAGGTAAGCTATATTTATATGTTTGCATGGTTTAAATTATAGTTAGTATTAATTAACATGATCATCCATGGTTAACCATAACCAACCACAATTAAAAATTATCAACCATGGTCAACAAATATTAACCATAGTGTTTCCAACATAACCTTTGATAATTGTAACAATTCATTTGAACTATGGCTAACAATAGTCAAACATAATCAACCATGGTGAAACTATAGTTGATGAATGTAACAATCTAACATAACCAAAACAAATTATAAATAGATTACTATGTATAAATATAGAAAAACAAAAGTTGTATATCCCTTCATGGAGGAGATAATCAACCATTTATTTATGATGTATTCAATTTATTGTGTTTCTTAATAATTACTATGATGAATATCAACATAAATCGACCAAAATGAACATTACAAAAAATATAACCATATTATAAACCTCTTACTCTCCCAATGCGACAAAATATTGAAGTCGATGTCTTAATTTCACAATTCAATAAAACATTTTAGTAATTTCATAACCATTAAGGAACATTCAAATGTGACGTAACACTTGTCAAAGTAAATCATGATCAACCATAGTTAACATGGTCATCCATAGTAATCCATGGACATCACTAAATTAACCATAGTCAATCATTCTTAAGCATAATCAACCATAGTCACATGGTCAAACATATTTAACCATGGTTATAAATAGTCAAACCATAGTCAAACATGGCCAAATATGGTCAACACAATGTTAACCATATTTTAAAATGGTGAGCCATAGTCAACCATGGTTAATCGTGGTCAACCATAGTCAACCATCGTCAAACATAGCCAACCATCCTAAATAATAGTAAAACATCATGAACCATATTTAACCATGGTCAAACATGGTTAACCATAATGTAACATCCCGAAATTTCACAAAAATTAAAAAAACTTTCAATTTAACATTAATAGCTATAATTATCGTGTGGAACTATAACAAATGGTTGTTGTTTTGTCACACTGTACTACACTTGTTATGTTGATTTTATGTGTGTAAAGTAATTCAAAATATACATCATTTAAACATATCTATATTCTACTAATGTTGGATGTTGTTACTATGCAAACTAGATTAGTCATACTTTACTCTACAGCTGTCGATACTTTGTAGAATTGAAGATGGTTCAAAAATATGTGTGCTAATTGTTTCCTTTGCTTGTTGATGATGAAGGGGTCCTATGGGCACCCCGAGGCTTACTTAGCTATTTAGCTAAAGCATTCGAACTTTCTATCGCAGATCACAGGTAAGAGAAAAATAATGTTTCGAAGTAAAATTCGGAGATCCTAGTTATCGTCAGTTAGCTTTCAAGTTAAAAAGAGAATTATAATACTTGAATACATCTCCTGGTAAGATCTATTTCGATAATTTTAATAGCTAACATCTGTCATATGTTGTTTAAATGAACTTACTCTGATACTCAGCATTTATGTTCTTCGTATCACCCCTACATTCAAATATCTATACTACTAGGATCATATCCTAAGTTCACAATTCTTATTGTAATTCTAGATCTAACCTTTGATCCTATGCATTATATAAATATTCATAATGTAATCAAAATGTGATGTTATTAGAAAATTTCGACATAAGTATTTAAGTTGCAAAACATGCACTCTATGCATTCTCCTCTACTAATTCATACAATGGCTATTTTAATACTAGGATGTGATAGTATCTATAGTTATAAACGATATTACTATTGCGCTTCTTCTATAATTTATATCATTGGTAAGGATAATGCCTAGAGCATTAATAGTATTGTAACTACACAATGTTGTTGACATAGTTGTGTACAATATGTAAAGGTTGTTTAAAAGGTGGTATACGTAACACTTTATTTACAAGGTTGGCAACATACGATGGTTACAAGACTTTAGGATATAAATGTATTCAGGTTATAATACGTTTATAAGTTTCACCATAATAGATGGCCGAAACCTTACCATTGGGATACGATGTGCTAGCAATATTATTCGTAACATTTTGATAATGTTTTGACTTCGGATCCTTTGATGATTTTAATGTATTAATAATGTAATGTTGTAACTATAGGAGATCGACCCACCATCGTGCTGCATGGTCAAGCTGATGGTTCTTCGTATTTGTGGTAGTTGTATTAAATAAAGTGCATTAAAAGCTTCCTTAGTGGAATGCGTAATGGCATCCAATGTGGTAGCATTCACGTGGTCTCCTTGGTTATGGTGCTAACCCTAACAGCTCTCGGGCTTACCACTTCGATAGCATAACCAATTTGCATTTAGTGTTCCGGCGTGGTGTGGTAGAGAGGCCGACAGGGCTGCGGGTCTTTAGGGTTTCGTTTCTGGTTTTTGTGAGCACCTCTCGAGTTTCAGGGTTTCGTTTCTGGTTTTTGTGAGCACCTCTCGAGTTTCGAATCGTGACCTGTGGAAGGATTATAGTCATTAGTTTACAGTATTAAGGGTCGAGCCAAGGAATGAGGGTTCTGCATTAGTATTGACGGTTTGAATGGCGCAGGGTTTTACACCGGTTGCAGGAATACTCAGTTTTGAACCGCCGTCACTTCATGAAGGTAATGTCTCAGTTCTAAATAGTGTTGTTGCCTATATTTTGTTTTGAAACTTCGTAATGCATCTTTTAACCATCCAGTGATTTTGATGTCAGGAAAACTCGTCTACAGGGTGTTATGTTTGAAGCTACGTGGAGAAGTTGCTTAACAACCGGTAAGCCTCGATGGTTTTCCTGTAGGTTACTCTTGGTAATTGTTGGTCGTTGTTTGGTGATGACCGAAACTGAGGTTTAATGTTTGGCTGAAGGTGTAGTCATCGTTACAATGTTTTATGAACCAAGAGATATGTGTAGGGAGGATAGGATCCTCGACCTACGTTGGTGTTAGCTCTACAATGTTTTTACTGTGTATTTACTCAGTGAAATGTAACAATTGCTAGAAGGGTTTATCCCTCAACTATTTTGATTAAAGAATGGTTTTCGATATTTGCAACAAAATACTGTTTACAAGTGTCATGTCCGAGAGCAATGCTCCAGGAACCTGTGTTATTTTAATTCATTGCTGGTTTATAAATGATGTATTTTGGTAGTGGCCAAGAGCTAAAGGCTAAATGCCTTGTGATGAAATCTCAAACCCTGCACTTGTTTTTATTGAAGAAAATAACTTTGACAGGTTTAAGAAATCAAACTAAGTGTTGAGACCCAGTCTTATAATGTTTTGTCAAGCCCTGTCTTAACCCTAAACATTCGACTGTTGATGCCGAAAGTGTCCTTCGTCTAAGTTGGCTTTGTACTGGGTAAAATGAAAACGTGACTGTGTTACTTTGATGTTGGGTATGAATAGTAAACCTTGTTTGGAACCCTGTCACAACGAGTTAGTGTTAAAAGAAATCAAGGGCTCGGCCGTAAGGTTGGATATGAACTCATTTTGATACTAAGGTTATTTGGTTCTTTTAAGGGTTTCGAATGTAACATGTAGGTGTGGACTATAAGGATAAATCCGTGTATAGTTGAGCTCTATCTTGCTATTTTTGAAAAGATAAGAAAATTTAATTTAGTTTAAAGAGAAATATAAGTCTTTGAGGTTTAGTCCAAAATAGATGTTGTCTGTGTTTGTTTGATAGGATAAAAATGATGATCTGATGAAAGTTTAGTAGCTCTGTAACATGTCTATGTTTGTTTACTACTTTTTCGACAGCTTTCTAAAATGCAAAAATAATAATGAAAGGTTTACTTGGTGTTAACAATTGTAACTATCTAAGAATTGACTGAAAGGGACATTCGTCCAACAATCAAAGTTGTTTTGTATTTAAATTAATAGTGATGTTTTTCAAAGTTAAAAGAAAATACTATTAGTTTACTAGTGTTGTCTAGATGCTATGGAATTCGACACTGAAGGCAAAAAAACTAAGAATTATTAAATAATTCTTTATATAGAAATAACATAGTAAGTCTTACTTGTTCCTGAAATAAAAAGGGTTATTCTATAACAGAACTTAGGATTTTTATGCAGAAAAACAAGGGTCTGTTTATTTTCTTCTATTTCTATTACTATAGATGTATGGCTATTCTAGTGTCTGCATAATATAACATTCGTCATGTATTTATATGACTGAAAAAGTAAGATAGTTTAAATTGCAAATTATAATAGATAAATAAATTTTAACGGAAAACATAACAAATTTAGACTATTCATTCAATCTGCTCACCGCATATCATTTATCTATTTTGATCTCCCTTCCCTACACTAGAGTACGGTATAGAAAATAGTACATGGAAAAATATAGGGAAGGTATTTATTCTATCAATTCATATACTTATTCAATAGTCTACAGAATCATTAATAGATCAGAAAATCAAACATTTATTTTTGCATTATCAATATTTAACTAATGAATACTAACTCATCAGCTACATAAATAATTTATAACTACTTAAGAAATGAAATTGCGAATAGAACTTGCAACTGTAGATAGGGTGGACAAACACCCAAAGAGGCTTGTTCCTCCCAACCTTCTCCAGAAGAAGCAACCAATATCACTTGCTCCTTTGGACCCCCGAGCTTGTTTATTGAACCACTAAGTAGAAGACTCTGTGTAGAAGCAAGGCACTCAGGTTGTACTTCCAACAATCAATGGAGACTTGCAATACACCTCAAAACCTTTGCCCTAAGCAGGAAATAACTCTGCATCTAGCAGAAGTGGAACATACTTACACTACAACTCAAAACATAGCTTCCCCTCATCAAATCTCTTGTGTGCATACAGCAGAACCACAAGGTAAATTTTCTCGTCAGAAAAAGTGTGAGCTTTTGCTCAATTTGATGGCTTTATAAAGATGCCTAGGTCTTTAGTGGTCATTTTCCAAATAAATGAGCCTCAATCTCCAGTCCCATCTTTCAAGGAACTATGACCACAATTCAAGGGAGTTGTCCCATAACAACAGCTAGTTACTGAGTTCATGATGCTGCCACTTGTCCATTGCCTTCTACCCCAGATTCCATTTCGCCTAGTGGGTCAGTAAACACTCTTTCAACAGTCTCTTTGGGTGCGTGTCTCCTATTTTATTTTATTAAATAATAATATTGTGCAATTACAGTCATCCTTGGCCACTTGTCCAAATATAAAACTTTACAATAAAAGTTAAGATAATGTTTTCTTCAAACATAAAATGTTTCAGCAAAAGGGTATGTTACACATAGTCAACCATTGTTAAACATGGTCAAGTTGACAAGCATGTCCAACACTATTCAACCATGTTCATCCATGTCGATCATTGTTAACCATAATCAACCATGGCCAATTAAAGCTAACCATATTCAACTATGTCTAACTAAAGTCAACTATTGTCAGCCATGCACATTCATAATTATCCAAAGTCAACCATGTTCAACCATAGTTAACATGGTCATCCAAACCATAGTCAAACATGTTAAACCAAAGTCAACTATATTAGACCATGGTGAACCATAACAAAACATTCTCAATCAAAGTCAACCATACTCAAACATGTTCAACCAATTTCAACCATGATGAACCATAGAAAAGAACGGTTAACCATAGTCAATACTACATCATAGTCACCTATATTCAACCATATTCAAGTATGGTCAAACATGGTCAACCATAGTCAACAATAATAAAATTTGGCCACTTATGATTAATGATGATAAAGCATAATCAACCATGGTCTAACCATTTTCACCATTCTCAGACATAGTGAAATGCAATCAACTAGGGTCAAACAAGGTGAACCATAGTCAACCATGGATAAACACCATCAAACATGACTAACCATAGTCAAACATGGTTAACCATAGCAAACCATGGGAAAGCATAGTCACCATGGTCAACGATACATAACAGTGGCCAAGCATGGTCAACTGCTATCAACCATGTCTTACCATGATTAACAATGCATGGTTTCATCTATGGCCAACCAAAGTCAACTATAGTAAAACAAATTCAACCATTATCTTCGGTGTATTATATATAAAATCATTTGCAATCATGAATACATATTATTAAAACATAATAATATTATAGAATCAACTTTATATAATAAACCATAAGATTATTATTATTATTATTATTATAATAGCATAATAAAATAATACATCATAGTTAACAATAAATTAATCATGAATAAAAATATTTATTCATTTTAATATATGATATGTAATATTTAAATATTTATTAGATATCCTTATGCTTACATTGTAATTTGATAGAAGTCAATCAAGGTTAATGTCTCATTATGACATCACAATTGAGGAAGTTGCAAGTCAAAATAAATCATATTTTTATGTTTGCATGGTTTATTATAGTTAACATTAATGAACATGGTCATTCATGATCAAACATGGTAAACCATTATTAATCATAGTGAAACATGGTAAACCATAATCAAACATGGTAGTAACTCTTTTTCAACCACAATCAAGATTAGTCAAATATGGTCGAGCTAGTTGAAACCATAGTCAAGCATGTGAGCCATGGCTAATGTTTACCATTGCTGACCATAGAGAAACATGGTAAACTTGGTCAAACATTGTCTCCTGCAGTCACCTTTGATCGTGCATGTAGTCAAACATGCTTAACACATGGTTGACCATAAGCAATAATAATCAAATGTGACAACCATGGGATGGTCAAACATAATCAACCATGGTTAAACCCTAATTAACCATAGTTAATCATGGTGAATCATAGTTATCCATGTATATATGGTCAACCAAATTCATTCATTTTATGTTATAACCATGGCCAACCAAATTGAACAAAACTCAATGAGACATAACCCTTCATGAACATGGCAATGCAATGTAACCATTGATTAACAACAATTCATATAAACTATTGTTAAAGTTGTCCAAACATAATCAACCATGGTCAAATCATTGTTAAACATATCCAGTCAACCATATTCAATCTTTGTTAACCATAGTAAAACCTAACCAACCATATTCTCTATATTTTACTATAGTTAATCATATTTAAACATTATCCACCATAATCAATAATAATCAAATATACTAACCATTCTTAATGATAATAAAACATAATCAATATTGGTCAAACAATCTAACTATAATTAAACAAAGTAATATATAATCAACCATATTAAAGGTTAAACATGATCAGCTATATATTTATATATAGGACTATACTCATAATTACAACATCAACTCATGTAAAATAATATCCTATTTAATATATTCAAACATGCTTCACCATAATTTAATATATTCTAATATACTTTATTTTATTTCTCTATAAATTTACCAAAACTTATATAATAATTTTTATTAATTTATTAAATGTTATTTTTATATTATTTTATTATTACTATTTAATAATATTTATTTCATATAAATAATATATGCCATTAATTATATAATAAGTTATTTTCATCAACTAAATATATTAATATTATGTAATCATATTTATATACTCATGAAAATATGAATATTTAATATAGTGAATTAAACATTCTTAATAATAATTTAATAAGTTTTAACATTCTCAAATTTATTTTCTCAACTTATACTGCTAAATTTCTATATATAAATATAGAGCCGCGCGGTATATGAGTGAAACGGCTTAAACTTATATATATATCTGCAAAAGAAATAATGGCGATGATATGCCTTCGTGAGGCTTCGTCCATTCGTCGTCGTTGTTAATGGGCTGTTAGATGCCCTCTGTGTTTTTGCAACCGTACCATTATCGTTACGTGAAGATGTGTGCTTCGTGAATATAATTGTATTGCATGGTTCATTCAATATTATGGTTTCAGACAGAATTCCATTTGTTTTCATTCAAGTGCCACAAAAGACAAAAAGTCATGAACTCTTTCAAATCAGAATGGAAATGGTGTTGACATATACCCTGAATCAATTCTTGTTAAGCAAATGCACAAAACAACTAAGAGAAGATGTCTTCTGGGGAAAATTGATAAAAATCAAACTATGCTCAATGTTATTTGTGAAACATAAACGAAATGGAAATTTTGTTGTGAGGTTAATTAGCATATGGTGAGCCGTATTGACCTACTACATGCCAAAGAATAGAATTTTTCTTGGAAATAAGTTATTACTTAGAAAAAGACCGAACTCAGATTTGCTTGGAGAAGAATAACGATCTCGATCTCAGATTTGCTGTGGTGATGCGTATTGCTCAAATGTTGGAAGCATAGCTACGTAACTGATCCAAAATTTCACTATTTCCATATTTCATGTTCAGCGTTCGATGGCTATCAATCAACATCCTTGATCTAATATGTGTTGGGCGGAAACTGACCAGAGTCAACTTTATATTAGAATGGTTAACTTTATTAAAATTACTTTACATAATTGCAAGTCTATAGTTTATTTAATTCAATGGCTTTTGCCTCTTATGCATAAGTTTGAATGGGCGTGAATATAAAAAGGGGTTTTTGACGCATAGGGGTTTTAAAATTTTAATTTTAAAACTTGAAATTTGAAATTCTAATATTTGTCACGTTTCACATATGTGTCCTTTTTTTGTGGTGTTTTCAAGTTTAGAAGGGTTTTGACATTTTGGTGTTTTTTCTCTGTTTGTGAAACATCTATTAGATAGCTT
The DNA here is from genome assembly GCA_027924585.1 of Larix kaempferi. Lineage (NCBI taxonomy): Eukaryota > Viridiplantae > Streptophyta > Pinopsida > Pinales > Pinaceae > Larix > Larix kaempferi. The sequence continues at coordinate 10,436,808 of BSBM01000267.1, read as the reverse complement.
ACACCACTTTTTCATGGTGTTTCTCTATTAACATATAAATACCTAGTCATAAGGTTTGGTCCTCACGTTACCCGTGGTATTAGGTTCAGATGATACCCTGTCAAGATCCATTGGTATATGGGTATTTGGGCTTGAAACCATGGAAAATATCGTATATTTTCTCAGTTTGGCATGTAAAAAACCTTAACCAAGACTCTCCAAATATCCATTGCAAAGTAAATCATATATCAAATGGGTTTTTTTCCATCCTGCTGCAACTCTATATAGCTCCATAAATCCTATTAATGAAAGCACCCGCATGCACTCATGATACGCAATGCACTGATATGAGGAGCAGGCTATTAAATGGTCTATCGCAGCCTGAGATTATGAAAATTGGTGGTTTCATTGGTTTGGACATTTGTTTTATTTTTTCTCTAGTATTCTCACCTTATCAATCCGCAGCTTCTCCATGAGAGTTGTAGGTTCACTACCCTTCTAGAGTTCGCTTCTCTATGTCCTGGGTTTTCATAACACTTAGTCTAGTTGCCAGTTTGGTGGGACAACTTGGATTCTGCAGAGGATACGTCTTAGTGGTCTTAGTAGGTGATGGTGAAGGTGTTGGTAGCTGGTTGACAAGGGTTTTGTTCAGCTCATTTCATGGGTCATAGACACACTCATGACAAGGAGTAGATTTCCCCAACCAATAGATAGAAACCCTACATAAAAAATTTGAATTCATATGCTTACATCAAAAAATTGAATCCAAATGATTAAAAACCCTCCATAGATCAGAGATCCATTGAAAAGTAAATAATATATTGAATATCTTCCATGGCCATTCCAAATTTGCTCAATTAGGCATTCCATATTTTCTGAGTTAGGCATGTAAAAACTTTTTCCCCATTTCTTATACTTCAACCAATTTCTATTTCCTCCAATATTTATTTTTCCAAATTTTCATTTTCCCCCATTTTTAATTTCGTCTCAGTTTTAAAAAATGGTTAATATTATTATATTATAGACCCCCTATATTAATATTATAAATTATATTATATGATAGAATGTGCATATTATGTTTTTGAGGGCAAGGGGCATATAATTGGCATTTTTAATAGAACTAGTCATAACCAATTTTGAGTAGCATTTTTCAATTCCGGTACGTTATTTGATGGAATTAGACACTAGAAAATTACAATTTTCAATAAATTTTAGCATTTCGGATGGATTGAGAGATCCCATGAGGGGGTCTCTAAATCTATCCACAGTGTTAAAATTTAATAAACTATAAATTTTATAATTTTACAGTGGCTTGAGCAAGTTTCAGCTTATAATTAGATACCTATATGTATAATACATGGGTATAATTCCATTAGTGATCTATGTTAAACATGTTCATGGGCCATTCGGTTATATCATTAGTCAAGGGAATATTAATTATATTTGGACTAATTCAATGATTTAACGAGGGGATCTACAATTTCCTAATTTTTAACACTACAGATGGATTCAGAGACCCCCCCTAGAAGGGGGTCTCCTAGGGGTGCGTCTCTGAATCTATCTGTAGCGTTAAAATTTAGTAAAATGTACAAATTAATTGTCAAAATTGTAATTTTCCATTGACGGAGTGACACAACTAAAAATGAAAAAATAAATGACCAATTGTTATGTGATCATTTTTAGTTTAGTTCTTATCCCATGACCAAATCAGTCATTTTTAGTTTAGTTCTTCTCACGTGACCAAATTGGTCATTTATCTTGGTCATTTTTAGTTAGCTCACTTAAAATTTCTCAATTTTGGTCATTTATCCCTTGAAAAAACCATGGAGGCCAAATTTTTTGGTCTCCTAGTCACTTATATCTCATTTTGCACTAGTGATGGATCAATAATCATTAAGATCAAAGAGAATATGAACCATCAGATCACTTTATGTCTAGAACATATCCAACCCTTGTATTAGATAAGTGCAAATTCATACTAATGCATACTAAAAAAAACACTAAATAAACACAATTTACCTATAAGAACTCCTAAATGTCTAAATATCCTAACATCCCCCCTTAAGAACAACTTGGGCTAGGATTGAAGGATTTACAAAAGTGAAAGATAGAAGAAGGAAGGATGTGCTAGAGCCTACCCCCCCTTAATGAAAACTTCCTTAAATCCTAACATAGTTTGAAGTTTGGAGAATTTTGCTTCTGTGAGAGACTTTGCGAAAATGTTAGCAACTTGATCATCTATAAGGAAGAACATCACTTCGAGAATGTGATCATGAATAAGCTTTGTAACTAAGTGCATGTGTATCTCAATGTATTTGTTGCATTGATGTTGAACTAGATCATTAGATATCCTGATGGCAGTGGCACTCTGATATCACACCATCGGATACTTGAATTCTACCGTTGGACTCCAATCTCAAAAAAGTTGTTTCAAATTAATCCAAAAGGTTCTTAATTTTACATTAACTATGGCTCAATACTTTGCTTCTATTGAAGAAAGAGAAAGAGCTTGTTGTTTCTTACAATCCCAAGTGAGAATTACAAAACCAAGGTTGAAAGCATAACTTCAGTATACTTTCGATCATAAGGATCACTAGTCCCAAGAATCAATGACACCAACCAACAAACGAGTCCAATCTTAATTGTAATGTATCTCAAACTAAACTATACCCCAAACATACCAAAGTATCATTTTTATTGCTTTCTATTGACTTTCATGGGTTGTTTGCATATAGAAAGAAACAAGACCAATAACAAAGGAAATATTAGGGCAGACCTATGAGTTAAGTAATATCTAACATTATATGATGGAAACTACTTTGGGTGTAGTGTAGGTGGAAACAACTTTGATTTTATATACCATACGGAAGATGGGGTTGGTTTACAATTTTCCATGTGAAAGAGGTGAAAGTCACAAGCATACTTAGACTAAGAAAGAAAATTTACTTTTTTGGTTTGTAAGACTTGAAGGCCAAGAAAATAATGCAAATGTCCTAAGTCAATCATTTAAAATTTCTTGTTAAGGTTGGATTTCGCATGGGTTAAAAGTTTAGGGTCACTACCAGTGAGAATAACATAACCAACATAAAGGACAAGAATTATGAGATGGTTTCCTACTTTCTTGGTATAGACATCGGGGTCAAAATGGCATCTAGAAAACCAATGTCAAGAATAAAGTTATCCATTCTAGCATACCATGATGGAGGAGCTTGCTTAAGGCCATAGAGAGATTCCTTAAGGTGCCAAACAAGGTTGGACTCATTTTGAACATAGCCAAAAGGTTGTTCGAAGAAAAATTCTTCTTGAAAATCCCCATGCAAGAAGTTATATTTGACATCCATTCGATGGAGAAGTTATATTTGACATCCATTCGATGGAGCTGGGTCTGTAACTACGAAACCCTTCCCGGTGCTCAGCTTGACGAAGGTAAAGCAAAAGAGATATTTAAGGAAAACAGCACTGCCATGTTGAAAAAGATCGACCACTATCTTCTCAACTTATACTGCTAAATTTCTATATATAAATATAGAGCCGCGCGGTATATGAGTGAAACGGCTTAAACTTATATATATATCTGCAAAAGAAATAATGGCGATGATATGCCTTCGTGAGGCTTCGTCCATTCGTCGTCGTTGTTAATGGGCTGTTAGATGCCCTCTGTGTTTTTGCAACCGTACCATTATTGTTACGTGAAGATGTGTGCTTCGTGAATATAATTGTATTGCATGGTTCATTCAATATTATGGTTTCAGACAGAATTCCATCATGAACTCTTTCAAATCAGAATGGAAATGGTGTTGACATACACCCTGAATCAATTCTTGTTAAGCAAATGCACAATACAACTAAGAGAAGATGTCTTTTGGGGAAAATTGATAAAAATCAAACTATGCTCAATGTTATTTGTGAAACATAAACAAAATGGAAATTTTGTTGTGAGTTAAATAGCATATGGTGAGCCGTATTGACCTACTACATGCCAAAGAATAGAATTTTTCTTGGAAATAAGTTATTACTTAGAAGAAGACCGACCTCAGATTTGCTTGGAGAAGAATAACGATCTCGATCTCAGATTTGCTGTGGTGATGCGTATTGCTCAAATGTTGGAAGCATAGCTACATAACTGATCCAAAATTTCACTACTTCCATATTTCATGTTCACCGTTGGATGGCTATCAATCAACATCCTTGATCTAATATGTGTAACGCGGAAACTGACCAGAGTCAAATTTATATTAGAATGGTTAACTTTATTAAAATTACTTTACATAATTGCAAGTCTATAGTTTATTTAATTCAATGGCTCTTGCCTCTTATGCATAAGTTTGAATGGGCGTGAATATAAAAAGGGTGTTTTGACGCATAGGGGTTTTAAAATTTTAATTTTAAAACTTGAAATTTTAAATTCTAATATTTGTCAAGTTTGATATATGTGTCATTTTTTTGTGGTGTTTTCAAGTTTAGAAGGGTTTTGACATTTTGGTGTTTTTTCTCGGTTTGTGAAAGATCTATTAGATAGCCTACATCACTTTTTTATGGTGTTCTTCTTTTAACATATAAATACCTAGCCATAAGGTTTGGTCCTCACGCTACCCATGGTACTAGGCTCAGATGATATCCTGCCAAGATCCATTGGTATATGGGTATTTGGGCTTGAAACCATGGAAAATATCGTATATTTTCTCAGTTTGGCATGTAAAAACCCTTAACCAAGACCCTCCAGATATCCATTGCAAAGTAAATCATATATCGAATGGGTTTTTTCCATCCTACTACGACTCTGTATAGCTCCATAAATCCTATTAATGATAGCACCCGCATGCACTCGTGATACACAATGCACTGATATGAGGAGCAGACTATTAAATGGTCTATCGCAGCCTGAGATTATGAAAATTGGTGGTTTCATTGGTTTGGACAGTTGTTTTATTTTTTCTCTGGTATTCTCACCTTATCAATCCACAGCTTCTCCATGAGAGCTGCAAGTTCACTACCCTTCCAGAGTTCGCTTCTCTATGTCTTGGGTTTTCACAGCACTTAGTCTAGTTGCCAGTTTGGTGGGACAACTTGGATCCTGCAGAGGATACGTCTTAGTGGTTTTAGTAGGTGATGGTGAAGGTGTTGGTAGCTGGTTGACAACGGTTTTGTTTAGTTCATTTCGTGGGGCATATACACACTCATGACAGGGAGTAGATTTCCTCGGCCAATAGATAGAAACCCTACATAAAAAAATTTGAATTCATATGCTTACATCAAAAAATTGAATCCAAATGATTACCTTTAAGCAAAACCCTCCAGAGATCAGAGATCCATTGCAAAGTAAATAATATATTGAATATCTTCCATGGCCATTCCAGATTTGCTCAATTAGGCATTCCATATTTTCTCAATTGGGCATGTAAAAACTTTTTCCCCATTTCTTATACTTCCACCAATTTCTATTTCCTCCAATATTTATTTTCTGCTTCCAAATTTTCATTTTCCCCCATTTTTAATTTCGTGTGAGTTTTAAAAAATGGTTAATATTATTATATTATAGACCCCCTATATTAATATTATATTATATTATATGACAGAATGCGCATATTATATTTTTGAGGGCGAGGGGCATATAATTGGCATTTTTAATAGAACTAGTCATAACCAATTTTAAGTAGCATTTTTCATTTCCAGTATGTTATTTGATGGAATTAGACACTAGAAAATTACAATTTTCAGTCAATTTTAACATTTCGGATGGATTCAGAGATCCCGTGACGGGGTCTTTGAATCTATCCGCAGTGTTAAAATTTAATAAACTCTAAATTTTATAATTTTATAGTGGCTTGAGCAAGTTTCGGCTTATAATTAGATACCTATATGTATAATACATGGGTATAATTCCATTAGTGATCTATGTTAAACATGTTCATGGTCCATTCAGTTATATCATCAGTCAAGGGAATATTAATTATATTTGGACTAATTCAATGATTTAACGAGGGGGTCTACAATTTCCTAATTTTTAACACTACAGATGGATTCAGAGACCCCCCCTAGAAGAGGGTCTCCTAGGGGTGGATCTGTGAATCCATCTGCAGTGTTAAAATTTAGTAAAATGTACAAATTCATTGTCAAAATTGTAAGTTTCCATTATCGGAATGACATAACTAAAAATGACAAAATAAATGACCAATTGTTATGTGATCATTTTTAGTTTAGTTCTTATCCCGTGACCAAATTGGTCATTTATCTTGGTCATTTTTAGTCTAGTTATTCTCACATGACCAAATTGGTCATTTATCTTGGTCATTTTTAGTTAGCTCACTTAAAATTTCTCAATTTTTGTCATTTATCCCTTGAAAAAATAGTGGCGACCAAAATTTTTGGTCTCGTGGTCAATTATTGTTAATTTTTTGAGCATTAATCCAACATAATATAGGATCTTTACTGAGAGAATAACATGTACAACATATCAAGTATAACAATGCATATCAATCACACCAAGCAATCACATGAGATAATAGACACACAAAGTTTCACTGGGGAAAACCATAAAGGTGAAAAACCCCACAACTTCCTCAGAGATAGAAAGAGCAATGATACAACCCAAGTACAAGAGATAGTCTTCTACTAGCAGCTACTCCTCCTCCTCAACTAATGTGCCACTTTTCGAGTGATGTAGGAGTGAATAATGAGATATCAACTAGAGATCTCCCGCTCTCTATTTATACTTGTCCCGACTTGCCTAATACACTAGCAGGGCTGACTTCTCTAGGAGAGTCTAATAACCCATGGTTACATTAATCAGAGCCGACCCCACACTTGGTGGTCTAATAACCCATCACAGCAAGTTGCGACACTTGTCAATACAAATGACGACACTTCCGTATAGAGGAATAATAACATCTCTATAGGAGTACAATATTCATACGTAAAATACATTCTGAATTTACATATACATCAACACTCCCTCTTAACTAGGAAGGTATTTCTCGACACAGATCTGCTAGCACAAGTCTTCTTCTCTAGATTATCGTCACTGGATCATCGTCATCGAATCATTGTCATTGTCACTGCTGTTGCTATCTCTATCAATATCCAATCTACTCGTCATAAGAAGTTCTATAGAGCCACTCCTTTTTCATACTGGATGTAGGCCCACCACCTGCAGGTCTTCATCACTGGCCATACTGTGGAATCCTCAGGACTTATTACGTGTGTCACAAAACCTCGCAAGAGCATCCCAAGCTGTTACGAGCACATAGCTCTACCTGTTGGATCTCCCAGGGACATATTATATGTGACCTCACTAAAAAACCTCGCAAGAGCATCCTAAGATGTTACGAGCACACAGCTCTACCTATAGGATCTCCCAGGTACATATTACATGTGGTCACCACAAAACCTCGCAAGAGCATCCTAGGCTGTTACGAGCACACAGCTCTACCTATAGGATCTCCTAGGGCCAAATTACATGTGGTCATGGAAAAAGCTCGCAAGAGCATCCCAGAACTTATTATGGGCACACAGCCCATCCTATCGGATCTCCCAGGGACATATTACATGCCATAGGACAAAACCTCGCAAGAGCATCCCAGGACTTATTACGGGCACACAACCCAAACTATCAGATCTCCTAGGGCTATATTACATGTCCTCCCAAGCAAAACCTCGAAAGAGCATTTTCCAGATATCCCAGGGCCATATTAAATGCCATAGGAAAAACCTCGAAAGAGTATCTACAAACCTCCCAGGGCCATATTATATGCTTGTCTGCACAACCTGTCCATGACCATAGAGTATCAACCTGATACTCACCATACATCATTCTAATCATCATCACTGCATCGTCCTGATGCATGTCATCATCGCATGATCATCCTGATCATTGTCATAGCATCATCCTGATGCATATCGTCTGGAGCAACATCCTTAAGCTCATCATCCATGATCATCCTGATCATACAATGTATCCACCTGATACATATCATTTGAAGCAACATCCTGAAGCTCATCAACCATGATCACCCTGATCATACAATGCATCCACTTGATGCATACCTGATACATATCATCATCCATGATCTATCTGATCATATAATGTATCCACCTGATACAAATACAAATACATGATCCAACTGATCATCACAAGCATCCAACATGATGCATATACATATACATGATCCAACTGATCATAACAAGCACCCAACATGATGCATATACATATACATGATCCAACTGATCATAGCAACCATCCAACATTATGCATATACAGAGCAGTAATTGGAGCATTGTCCTAATGCCCATCATCCAGCACTTACATCCACAGCCATGGGAAGGATCCCCCTCTCACCATGCTCGAAATGGATCCTGCAAATGTGTCCATCACTTCTTCCTCGAAGTGTCATAAATCTGAAGAACACCAAGCCTCTCTCTGAAGTACTCGAACTTCACTCTGGCTAGTGGCTTTGTCAGCACATCTGCAACCTGCTCATCCGTCGCAATATTCAGGAGCTTCACTGCTCCTCTCTGCACCATATCCCTGATATAGTGATATTTGATCTCTATGTTCTTAGACCTATCATGGAAAGGTGAAAACATGAAGTTGGGAAACAATTTTGGCTTGTTTTTTACAAAACAAACTAATGATTTTTATGTTTTTCAACTTTGACCTCTTCAAAGCCATATCTCCCTTAGAAATTTCAACTTGAAGTAAACACAAAGGTTTTACAGAATTGAATTAGCTTTCTACTTGTATTTTTTTAGTATTTTTTATGGACATGTCGTGGGACAAATTTGTTGTCAACCAACGACATATACTTGAAAAGTTTAGTTACGGATAATGAGTGACTTGTGTTGACCACGGTTTTTTTGATAGATGGTTATTCATTTTAGGGAAAGAAATTGTATTCTCATAATCTACACACACTAAACTTGATCCTGGACTATATTTCAAGTTTTTTAAGACTTGGGAACTATTTTTTATTATTTATCGAAACAGCGTATGTTCAAAAAATGGTGCATTATCGACACATGTTTTTGTCTTCACATTTTATTTCAAATGTTACTCTTATCAAACAAACTAAAACAAACCCATTAAAGAGGACACTTCAAGGAACATCCTTGTATTTTTTTTAAATTTTTTTGGCTTTGTCATTGTGATGATATTGAATTTTCATTGTGATTGATTTTTCAGTCACTTAATTTTTTAATGATAAAGTTTAGTAAAAAAATAGTAATCCTAAATGAAATTGAAAAAAACTTATATTACTAGAAAGTAGATTGAATGATGAATCTACTGGTATAAACTCTGACATGTAATTCTCATGTTTTACAGTGGTCCAACCTTGTTAAAGTGACGCATTTTTGAATTCTGTAGAAATGGTGTTGGAACTGTTGACCAGAAACTCTTGGGCAAGAAAATGTCTTCCAAACTCTCGGCCTAGAGTTTAGTTCAAACTCTCATCTGAGAGTTTTTTTCAAAATACAGTGCGACGATTGGTTCAAACTCTCAGCCTAGAGTTTTTTTAAACTCTCGGCCCAAAGTTTGAACTCTCAAAACTCTCGGCCTAGAGTTTTTTAAACTCTCGGCCTAGAGTTTCAATTTGACTTTTTTTCGCATGATCATCCGCTCGCGCTCCGTTTTTTTCATTCTGTTTGTCACCAAAGTGTTTCCCAGGTTTGCGATTTAACAAGGAACACCGGGTTCTCGAACAACTTCACACAACTCTAGTTGTCACAAAACATACCAGTAGCATCCAACGGGAGATCAAATAACTCAAATAGTAGCTTCCTCAGCCATACTGCCTCACAACTAGACGAACAAGCTGCAACATACTCTGCTTCAGCTGTACTCAGTGCTACGCAGGACTGCTTCCTGCTAAACCAAGAGATCACACCTGATCTCATACTGAAGCAGCACCCTGAAGTGCTCTTCCTATCTGCAGCACTGCCTTCCTAGTCTGAATCAACATAACCCTGCAGGTTAAACATTTGATTCGTATCATACTTGAGCCCATAATCAATTGTACCCTTCAGGTACCTCAAAATATGCTTTACAGCAACCAGGTGAACACTTCTGGGATCTGTCAGGAACTGACTCAATGTGTTCACCGCAAAGCAAATATTTGGTCTTGTGTTCGTCAGGTACATCAAGGACCCAATCATCTGACGATACACAGTGAAATCAACCAGATCAGATGAAGCATCACACAGAAGCTTCAGGTTCGATGCCATAGGTGTGGCCATGGCCTTGCAGTCCATCATCCCGAACCTCTTCAGGATCTCTACTGCATACTTCCCTTGTCCAAGGAATATTCCATCTACACTTTGCCGAACCTCCATGCCTAGAAAATAGTGCATCATCCCCAAGTCCTTCATCTCGAACTCGGCAGCAAGCTTCCTCTTCGTGTCGGCAATCAATCTGTCCTCACCTATTACAAACAGGTCATCCACATACAAGAGTAGTATCACAGGATTTCCTTCCTCAACCTTGTAGTAAAGGTTGGAATCTGCTTTACTCTTAGTAAAGCCCGAACTGGATAGACATCTGTCTATCCTACCATACCAAGTTCTAGGAGCTTGCTTCAAGCCATACAAGGATTTCTTCAACCTGCACACATATGACTCCCTGTCATGTGTCTCAAAACCAAGTGGCTGCTCCACATACACTTCCTCCTCGACTACACCATTCAAGAAATCAGTCTTGACATCCATTTGGTGTATCTCCCATTTCATCATTGTAGCCAGAGAAAGTACTAATCTAATGGAAGTGTATCTGGCCACAGGATCAAAAGTCTCTTTATAATCTATTCCCTCTTTCTAGGAGAAGTCACGAGCTACAAATCTTACTTTGTATTTTTCTATGCTACCATCTGCAGCATGCTTGATCTTGTAGATCCACTTGGAAGCCACCACAGACTTCCCTTCAGGTCATGGGACTACATCCCAAACATCATTCTTCATGATCGACTGGTATTCTCGACCATGGCATTCTTCCTGAATTCTGGGAACTTTAATATATTCAATAGATAACTTTGTTGCTGAACAAATGTTGTAGTCCTTTTTTAGGTGATGGTATACGATCTTTCCTAGAAAACAAGTTAAATTGCATGATTAGAAGCATCTCATAGTTTTCAAAAAAAATTCTTACACATAAATAAATATGTCATATAGTCATGCAATTATCTTAGCCAATGCTTCAATACAACATTTATCCATATCCCGTAACTTTCTAGATGCCTTCCAATCTCTACCAGAACATTGTTAAGAGTGTGCACAACTCCCAACATGTCAGCAAAGGGGTTTCATTCTAGATAAGTAGCAATGGAATGTTGTATAGTGCCATAGGCCACTTACCCATCAAATGCATATTAGTAGTATACTGTTCATTAATGCAATTATTCTAATATGCATAATAAGCATGTACATCATTGAACGATATTTATTTAAACAAACAAATATGCAAGAAATGACAATTCAAATACTTATCTTTGTTTGGTTGTAGGGTGGACTCCGTCTCAATGTTTGCTTCCTTGCAAGAAATACTGGAGTGTGCTCCCTCTTGATCTTTCCTTCCTGGATTACTTGTCTTTGAACTCATATCCATCCTCGATCATGCAACATTTCCCGTGTTGCTTCCATGATTGTTCTATTCTTCCTTTCTGCAACTCCATTCTATTGTGGATTGTAGGGAGCAGTCAACTCCCTCTTAATCCTTGAATCACTGCATAACTTCTTGAAATCACCTGAAGTGAATTCTCTGCCATTGTCGGATCCGAATGTCTTGATCTTCTTATCAGTTTGATTTTCCATCAAGGCTTTGAATTCATTGAACTTATCAAACACTTCATCTTTTTTCTTCAAGAAGTAAACCCAAGTCTTCCTAGAGAAATCATCAATGAAAGAGACATAGTATACATACCCACTCAAAGAACTGAATGACATCGGACCGCATACATCGGAGTGGATAATTTCCAAAATTCCTTTAGCTTTGCTTTCACTGCTTGGAAATGCCTTCTTAATGTTCTTTCCTTTTGCACATCCTTTGCAAACACCTTCGTGCTTTGTCTTGATTTCAAGAAGACCCTCTACATCTTTTCTTGCAATTGGTAGTGCTCTATAGTGCACATGTGCAAGCCTTCTATGCCAAAGTTCACTTGGATCCATGGATTCATGTACCATGGCATGTTCAGGTTGTCCCTTCAATTTGTACAATCCTCTCTCTTGCTCTCCAATCACTACTACATCATCTATGGCCTTACCCTTTGACCACATGAGTACTTGGCCATCCACAAATGCAACCTTCATGCCTTTTGCATCCAATGCAGATATGGAGAGTAGATTCTTCTTGAGCCCAGGTACATATAGAACTTCTTTCATCTTCAAAGACTTTCCAGAGTCTAGGTTGTAAGAAGCTTCACCACTTCCTTTGATAGGATATTGGTAGTCATTCCCAAGTTTCACCTTATGGGGTGACTCATGTTCAGATAGGTTTACAAAAGATTCTTTAAACCCAGTCATGTGTTTGGAAGCCCCACTGTCAATAAGCCAATCATTACAGCCATGAGAGATAGTACCTGTGAGAGCAGAGATCAGAACATATTCATCTTCGCTTGATGAGTCATCACTTTCTGATCTAGCCTTCTTCTTGGGAGGTTCATCATCCTCAGCAGCATGAGCATGATATCTTCTTTTGTTATTCTTTTTCTTTTTCTTGTTGAAGTTGGTGTTGTTGTTGTTGTTGTCCCTTTTGTTCTTGGGACAATCTACAACAAAGTGTCCCTTCTCATTACATGTAAAGCATCTTAGATCCTTCTTATTCTTTTGATGGTTGTGAGAGGATCTCTTGTAATGAGAGTGCTCCTTCTTGGGCTTGCTTCTTTTGGTGTGAGCTGCGAGAGCTTGATCTTCACTTCCCATCTTTTCTTCTTGGGCTACAAGCCTAGCCTCTTCTTGTGAACATTCATCCCACAGTCTACTGAAGGAGTTCAACTTCCTTCTTGCACAAATTCCTTGAATAAAGGAATCCCATGACCTAGGTAGGCCATTCAGAGTGGTCATGACAATTTCACCATTCTCCACCATTTCATCCACAACTTCAAGTTGTTACTTGATCTGAGAGACCTTGGAGAAATAGGATTGAATAGTATCTCCATTCTAAAGCTTTACCCCTTTCAATTGATTCCGCAGAGTCATCTTCCGATTTATGTTCTTCCCTTCAAATAGCTTGGTTAGGGAATCAAACATCTCCTTGGGTGTATTTAGAGATGACACATGTGGTATGAGATGGTCTTTGATAGAATCAACAATGATCCTCTTTGCCTTGACCAAGTTCTTCTTATGCAAGGCCTTAGCCTCTTCTTCCTCTAAGATAGGGACCTCAGAACTTATGTAAGTATCCAATTCATTTTCTTCTAGGATTAACCCAATCCTATACTTCCATGCTAGGAAGTTATCAGCCCCTTCAAGCATATCCTCAAGCTTGGTGTGGTGAGACATCTTAAAGAGTACTTCAAATGGAAATAGAAAAGATTTAGGTCTTACCACTTGATTTGCAGAAATCTGGATCTCGTGCTGGATTAGGGTTTGTTAGAGAAACCCTAAAAAATAAAAATGTGAATTTCAACTTTCTGAAAGGATAGAAAGATGCACCTTGATGAGTTGATCAGCCTGGTATACTCAGAAATTGAAAACTGCAAAGATTCACCCTTCAGAAATGCTTTTCAATCTCTCGGATTCACTCGAGAGGACCCTGAATTAGGGTTTGAGTGTTCTGGAGCTTCACCCAACCAAAAATCTCGATCCAAAGCTATAAACTTCGATTTTTCCAAGGAGCTTCCAGCTATGTCCTCAGATTTCAAAAATTCCTATTTTTGTGGAAACCCTAATTTTTAGGGCCAAAAATGAAAGTGCCCAAAATTGAATTCTAATTGGACAGAAAGATTCTCCTTGATGAGTAGAATCAATCTACCTTGCTGCTTTTCCAAAATATGTGGAGAGAAACCCAATAAACAAGAAACGCTTGTTTCCGCCACTGCACAATGTCTTCTTCTCACGTTAGCTCTGATACCATGTTAATTTTTTGAGCATTAATTCAACATACTCTAGGATCTTTACTAAGATAATAACATGTACTACATATCAAGTATAACAAAGCATATCAATCACAGCAAGCAATCACATGAGACAATAGACACAGAGTTTCACTGTGGAAAACCATAAAGGTGAAAAACCCCACAACTTCCTTAGAGATAGAAAGATCAATGATACAACCCAAGTACAAGAGATAGTCTTCTACTAGCGGCTACTCCTCCTCCTCAACTAGTATGCCACTTTCCGAGTGATGTAGGAGTGAATAATGAGATATCAAATAGAGATCTCCCGCTCTCTATTTATACTTGTACCGAATTGCCTAATACACTAGCAGGGCCGACTTCTCTAGGAGAGTCTAATAACCCATGGTTACATTAATCAGGGCCGACCCTACACTTGGTGGTTTAATAACCCATCACAGCAAGTTACGACACTTGCGACACTTGTCAATACAAATGACGACACTTTCGTATACAGGAATAATAACATCTCTATAGGAGTACAATATTCATAGGTGAAATACATTCCGAAGTTACATATACATCAACAATTATATCTCATTTTGTACTAGTGATGGATCAATATTTAATCATTAAGATCGAAGAGAAGATGAACCATTAGATCACTTTATGTCTAGAACATATCGGACCCTTGTATTAGATAAGTGCAAATTCATACTAATGCATACTAAAAAACACACTAAATAAACACGATTTACCTAAAAGAACTCCTAAATGTCTAAATATCCTAACATCCCCCCTTAAGAACAACTTGGGATAGGATTGAAGGATTTACAAAGGTGACAAAATAGAAGAAGGAAGGATGTGTTAGAGCCTACCCGCCCCTTTAATGAAAACTTCCTTAAATCTTAACATAGTTTGAAGTTTGGAGAATTTTGCTTTGTGAGAGACTTTGCGAAAATGTTAGCAACTTGATCATCTATAGGGAAGAACATCACGTTGAGAATGTGATCATGAATAAGCTTTGTAACTAAGTGCATGTGTATCTCAATGTATTTGTTGCATTGATGTTGAACTAGATCATTAGATATCTTGATGGCAGTGGCACTCTGATATCACACCATCAGATACTTGAATTCTATCGTTGGATTCCAATCTCAAAAAAATTCTTTCAAATTAATCCAAAAGGTTCTTAATTTTACATTAACTACGGCCCAATACTTTGCTTCTATTGAAGAAAGAGAAAGAGCTAGTTGTTTCTTACAATCCCAATTGACAATTACAAAACCAAGGCTGAAAACATAACTTCAATATACTTTCGATCATAAGGATCACTAGTCCCAAGAATCAATGACACCAACCAACAAACGAGTCCAATCTTAATTGTAATGTATCTCAAACTAAACTATACCCCACACATACCAAAGTATCATTTTTATTGCTTTCTATTTCATGGGTTGTTTGCATATAGAAAGAAACAAGACCAATAACAAAGGAAATATTAGGGCAGACCTATGAGTTAAGTACTATCTAACATTATATGATGGAAACTACTTTGGGTGTAGTGTAGGTGAAAACAACTTTGATTTTATATACTATACGGAAGATGGGGTTGGTTTACAGTTTTCCATGTAAAAGAGGTGAAAGTCACAAGCATACTTAGACTAAGAAATAAAATTTACTTTTTTGGTTTGTAAGACTTGAAGGCCAAGAAAATAATGCAAATGTCTTAAGTCAATCATTTAAAATTTATTGTTAAGGTTGGATTTCACATGGGTTAAAAGTTTAGGTTCACTACCAGTGAGAATAATATAATCAACATAAAGGACAAGAATTATGAGATGGTTTCCTACTTTCTTGGTATAGAAATCGGGGTCAAAATGGCATCTAGAAAACCAATGTCAAGAATAAAGTTACCCATTCTAGTATACCAAGATGGAGGAGATTTATTAAGGCCATAGAGAGATTTCTTAAGGCGCCAAACAAGGTTGGACTCATTTTGAACATAGCCAAAAGGTTGTTCAAAGAAAAATTCTTCTTGAAAATCCCCATGCAAGAAGTTATATTTGACATCCATTCGATGGACCTCCCATTTATTTTAAGCGAAAAGGGAAAGAACAAGAATGTTAGAGTTCATTTTGGTTATGAGGTTAAATGTTTCATTATAGTCAATTCCTTTAGCTTAAGAAAATCCTTTGGCAACTAACCAAGCCTTATTATATATTTCTACACTTCCATTTGATGCATAATTAGTTCTATACCCCATTTACATATAGCAAGTGTTCTTCCATTCGGAAGAGAAACAATATTCCAAGTATCAATCACTAATGAATTATATTCTTCATTCATTGTTGCATCCCAATTTGGATGGTTAGAAGCTTCAGTAAATGATTTTGGATCATGAGGATTTGAAAATTCAACTGAAAGAGAAGAGGCTTGTTGGAATGGTGGGCATGTTTGATCTGTAGGATCACCAACTACTTCACATGTTGTATGGACCCATTTATGAAGTAGTGGTTTTGGTGCAAGTTCATATTCAATGGCCCCAACTAGGGGAAGGTGAGTAGGAGGAGTTGGGTTTTCATTCTCACCGTTGTCATCTAAAGAAGAAAACAAAATATAACCACTATCAAAAAACTTGGGAATTCAAGATGGCACAATTGTCAAACACGGCTCACAAGATGAAGATGTCATAAATAATAAATTAGGATAGCATGCTAAGAGATTTTCATTAAATTTATAATCTCTCCTACAAAATATTTCATTAGAGTGAGGTTGGATAAGTCTATATCCTTTTACTTATTCATAATATCCAACAAAAATCTGCTTCTCACTCTTTTGTTGTATGCTTTCCATTTTTCATCACGAATGTGAAAATTCTAGATTTGATCCCTATCAGTGCATGATAGATCTAGATTTAAGATCCAAATCTATGATGGTATAATAGAAATCTAATTACAAATAGTACAATTGCATTTCACATTAACACTCTACAATTGGCAATTTTATATTGTGGTTTTCTTTCCATACCTAAAATTCCATTGTGAAGAGGATAAATGTATGGCTTACACTTAAAGAAAATTGCAACCTTGCAATATCCATATATTTTGTTGTTAAAAATGATTCAAAACTATTTAAAAAGATTATTGTGAATGCAATTACAAATTCAGATGTCCTCATTATAGACTAAAGTTATTATCCTTGCTAAACCAACTTATTATCCTTCCTAAACCAACTATGCCATCACATATTTTCTTCCACTTTTATTAAATAATTAAGCATGGAGTTTATAGTTTTCTCGGAGGTAGATGAATGTACACATAAGCTATATTTTGTATTTTTAATATCTAAAATTGTTTTGTACATAATCTTTACTTTATTGTAAATAAATTTTTCATTCTCCACTTAACCTAGGACCTTGTTCCAAGCTTCAATGCTTTATTATTTTATTGGCTTGATGCCTATTGATGGTCTCCTCTATTAGTGTGTCTACCTACCTAAAAGAATTTATATCTTAATCAAGTCATTAGTATTACAAGTATTTTATATATATGTCTTTAAACAAAAACAATACAAATATTTATTAGGTTCAAAGTTAGTTCCACAATATGTCACTTTAAATGTCAACATCGAATACATATATATACATGGTATTCTATATCCTTTAAATTAATGTGTTCATAATGATTTCCATCCATCTAAACCAATGTACCTTATTATTGATAATTTTAAGCACTTTAAAATCAATATGTACCATATACAATGAGCTAATTAGCTATAGTTAACATTACTTTATATTGTCTTCAATGTTTTTTAAATTTTTAAGATATTTTCAAACTCACTTCAATGGTTCTTTAGTTTTTCAATGATGCTTAAAAGCAAATGAAAAGAGACATTTTTATGATGAGGAAGCCTTCTCTTCATGACATCTATGTTACTACCCTCTTTTTCACTTTATCACATCTACTTTACTTTTCATTTTTTTATACCCTATAGAACAATTGCTAGTTAATATTTTTCTATAAAATATAAGAAACATATACTTAAGTGATTTTATGGGCCTAGTTGAATAAACAATTACACAAAAAAAATATTAAAAATAACTAGTAGCTGACATGGATGGATAAAAGGTAGTGACAAACAATCCATTCAACTACAGAAGGTAACATATAGTTGAGGTATAGACAACATGTGATTACAACTAAACATGGAGAACAAGTAACAAATAACTTGTTCGTGACCTATAAATGTTCACCTTAGGTTAAGTGGTTGTGCTATTATATTTACATAGGATTATTTCGAAATGAAATAAATCGAGTTGAGAATAGGATGGAGGAACGAGAGTGGGTGGTTGTTGTATAGTATGATCGACGAATGGGTGGTTGTTGAACAGTATTTATGTAAAGTTATTTTGAAATATATGCAATCCATGGTTAGCGTTATTTGGAAATATATCGAGTCGAGAATAGGATGGAGGAACGAGTGGGTGGTTGTTGTACAGTATGATCGACGAATGGGTGGTTGTTGTACAGTATTTATGTAAAGTTATTTTGAAATATATGCAATCTACCATGGAAATGATTTTGTGAGTGAGTTATGTTGACATTGACATTCTTCTAACATTTGATGATAAAACCACTGCCTTGCTCACAAAGTTACTCGCGTTATTGAAAAAAATTCCATTGAATTCCTAGCTCATCTCGTTATCCGGTAGTATGAAGTTTCAATCTACAATAAGTGGAAGGATTTCAATTTCGCCTTTTGAAGTTGCAATCTATGGATTACTGCAGTAAGAGCTTTGGAATTTTAACGATTTTCTATTTGCCAAATGTTAAAACCACTTTGGAAAAATCGGGCAAAAACAGTTCCCTATCTAACACCGTCGGTAAACGGGAATCGGGAGAAGTAGGTAACAAGAAAATTAACAGATTACAATGTTAACTAAATGCATTCAGGGTCCGGGGGATCGCCGTCCATTGAATCTTTGGAAAGCCAAGCATGGGAGTCAATATTAGTCGGCCACACCTGCAAGAAATAAACAAAACACGCACTCAGTCGGCGTTGTGTGTAGCAACAAGTCAGTGAAGATCATAAAATTCGCTGCATGTCACTTCTCAACACTATCACCTAGCCATTTTCTTTAATGTACAGATTTGAACGTTGACAGGTAAAGCCGCTATAAATATGCCCCCCCCGGTCCTCCTATATTAGTGCATACCAGAACAAGGAGCTTTTGTTTTGTAGCATAGTATTGAAGAAATAACTATCGTGCTACGAGAGAGTTGAAGATGGTGTCAGGGACTGCAATAACCGAAGAAGTGTCTCAAGTGGAGGCAAGGAGACTGTGGAACGCCATGGCAAAAGACAGCCACAACCTATTGCCAAAGGTTTTGCCTGAAATTTTCGCTTCCGTGACCTTCCTTCAAGGAGATGGAGGCGTGGGCACCATCAAGCAGCTCAACTTCACCCCAGGTATTATGCCCATAAATTCCTCTGATGGTCACAAATCCCAGTTAATATCATTATACTTCCACTTTTAGTTTTTTTTCGGCTTGAATTAACATATCAGATGCAAGGGGGTTGAATAATTTTGGATAATTTGATACTTATAAGGTTTTTCGCTTTCCTGATCGCAGCTAGCAAGGATTTCAGCTTCGTCAAGGAGCGAGTGGATGAAATAGACGAGGAGAAGATGGTGTACAAGTATACAACAATCGAAGGAGGGTCGCTGGGAAAGAAACTGAGCTCTGCGAGCTTTGAGGTCAAATTTGTTCCCAGGAAAGAAGGGGGATGTGTAGCGAGCTGGGTCTGTAACTACGAAACCCTTCCCGGTGCTCAGCTCGAGGAAGGTAAAGCAAAAGAGATAAAAGAAAACAGCATTGCCATGTTGAAGAAGGTCGAGCAGTATCTGCTCTCCAATCCCAACTTATACTGCTAAATTTCTCTACGTACAACTGTCTACCTATGCATAAATAGTTTGTTGCCGCTTGTAATTATAATATGAATGAAACGGCTTAAACTATATATCTGCAAAATAAAGAAGAGCGATGATATGCCTTCGTCCGTCGTCGTCGTTGTTAATAGGCTGTTAGATGGTCTGTGTGTGCTTGCAATCGTACCTTTATCGTTACGCGAAGATGTGTGTGCTTCCGTGAATATAAGTATATTGTTTCATGTTTCGTTCAGCATTATGTGTTCAGACAGAAAAATTATTTTTTTATTTGACTGCTATGGATGACCAGTATGCAAATCTTAAAGAAATAGAGGATTTGAATGTGTTATAGAAACATGGATATGAATTATCTTATAGTAAATGGATTGGAGGTTTTGGATGTAGATCTCATTTGACATTAGTGCATAATCATCAAAAGAAAATAAGAAATTTATGAAAAATAATGCTTGAATGAAAAAATTTAGAACTTTGACAAATTAACCTTTTATAATTATCACTTACAGTCTTAAAAGAATTTGTAAAATCAGCTAAAACTAATTTAACTGCAACCCTCTCAACTTATGCACTGGACCATATCTTAACTGAGCTAGCCATATTTGATATTCATATACGTATATTATAAGATTATCGATTCTTTTTTAATTTTAAATTATTATCCTATAAATATATTAACTCTTTAGAAAAACAATTATTTGTTTTCCAAATAATATTGTTATTTTTTAGAGTGAAATTTTTAATTTAAAATATTAATTAAGTTTATATAAATTTTAATTTTATTAATTTATATATAAAATATAGCATATATGGGTTAAATGTCACTCAATCTAAATTATTATGGAAAAATAATTAATATTTATTAAGTTTTAGAAATTTAATCTAAATTTTTTCTTCCTCTTTTGTCGAACACTTTATTTCACAAAATTAAACAAAACTTTGCATGAACTTCGCACTTCACACAAATTTACTTTTGCAACCTTCTTTAACTTTACCTTCACACAAGTTAACTCCGCATAGCTATTTAAGTCTATTTAAATGCCCATACCCCAATCTTAAACAAACTTTAATGTATAAAGATATTTAATGCTAAGACATAAGAACTAAACATACATGTCAAAGTTACTCGCATTAAACTAGGACATTTACCACCGTCAAATACTTGGAAATCTTGATTTAATTTAGTAAATATAAACAACATTTACACGGGTAAATATGAAGAAGATGTGCGGAATGCATAAACCAACATTCTTGCGAATGAATGCATAAAACTAAAGACTTATATAATACCACAGTAAAACAAAGTAACTTTGCCGTACTAGGGAGAGATGGGATTTTACTTGATCTTTCACTTCTTACAGAGAGCTTGGGCTCTTGATACACTTCAGGGGTCTTCACATCTTCTCTTCTTCTCTTCACTCCTACATCTCTCTTTAATCCTCTGTGAGTGATTTTCATTTATACACAAACTTGATTTAGCTTCACTTGGAAGTTACAGGGTTGCAATAAACACTGCAATTAATTTCTACCTAAGAAGTTATGAGCCTGCGAAATACAAACACGGTTACATAAATACTAACTTGTCATGAGTCGGATTGGTTGCAAACTGACTGACTGCCTGACATTGCAGACTGACAAAATGACTAACTAGGATTCTAACATAGCCAACGCATTAGATACGCTATCAGCTCATAAATACAATATTTCCAACACTTCCCCTTAATTATGAGCGGATGGGGATCATTAAACAAAAATAAAATATTACAGAATATTTCAAAGCTGAAACATGCTCTGTGTATGACGAAGTTCACGGTGCAGAACTTGTCACTCCCAAACAACTTCGCAGATATTGGAATGTGTCCCTTGCCAATGGTTTTGTAAATATTTCTGCTACCTGATCTTCAGACCTGCAAATTCTTAACATATTTCTTTGTTGTTTATCAATTCTCTGATAAAATGATATCTTGTGTCGATGTGCTTGGTTCTTTTGTGGAACACATGATTCTTTGACAGTGCAATAGCTGAATTGTTGTCACAGTAAATGACTATGGGTTCTTGTTGGTTCTGCGACAGGTCACTTAACATCCTCCACATCCAAACAGCTTGACATGCAGCGCTTGTAGCTGTAACATACTCTGCTTCTGCTGAAGAAAGAGTTACTATGGGTTGTTTCTTTGAACCCATGATACAACACCTGTTCCTACATGAAATGTATTCCCAGATGTGTTTTTTTTGTCATCTATGTTGCCTCCATTATCGCTATCAGTGTATCCAATGAGTTTGGAATTTTTGGAGGTTGAATACAAAATACCAAAGTCTTTTGTTCCACTTACATACCTCATGATTCTTTTACCTACTTTCCAATGAGATTCTTTTGGTGACTCCATGAATCTTGAGATTAAGCTGACTCCATACATGATGTTTGGCCTTGTCGCTGTAAGATACATAAGGCTTCCAACAAGCCTTTTAAACAATGTAGGATCTACATTGGATCCATCATCATCCTTGCTCAATTTCAAACCTGTTATAACTGGTGTTGGAGTTGTCTTGCAATTTAACATCTTAAATATGTCCAAGAAATCACTTGCATACTTCGACTGAGATATAAATATACCATTTTCAGTCTGTTGGACTTCAATGCCCAGAAAATACTTCATAAGCCCCAAATTAGTCATTTCAAATTCACTTTCCATGAATGATCTAAATTTCTCTATGCCAAAAGCACCAATAAATACTAAATCATCTACATACAGGCAGACAATTAGCTTATTACCTTGTTGGTTGATTTTTGTGTACAGGGTTGGCTCACATTCACTTCTGTGAAATCCATCCTGAATAAGGTAAGAGTCAATGCGACTGTACCAATCTCTAGGAGCTTGCTTCAAATCATAAAGTGTCTTTTTCAACTTGTATATTTTGTGTCCTTGTCCTAGAACTGTGTAGCCTTGTGGTTGCTCCACATATACTTCTTCCTCCAAATAACCATTTAAAAATGCAAACTTAACATCCATTTGGTAAACATGCCATGTCTTATGTGCTGCGATGGCCAAAACTGTTATGATAGTGTCCATTCGTGCTATAGGTGCAAAGGTTTCATTGAAGTCTATGTCAGGTTGTTGTGTGAATCCCCTTGCTACCAATATTTCCTTGTGCTTTTGCACATTTCCATCAGCATCTTGCTTGGTCTTATAAATCCATTTCACACTTATGACATCCTTGTCCTTAGGAACATCAACTAATTCCCATGTTTGATTCTTCTCAATGCATTCTATTTCTTCAACCATGGCTTGTGCCCAAACTTTATCTTCAACAACTTCTTCAAATGTTAGAGGATCATTAACTTGAGAAAATAATGCAAAAAATGAGAATGAATTAGGTGTACGAGTCTCATATATCTCACACAGAGTTCTTGTCTTTGTTGAAGTTGCTGGTGTCGAATTGCGCAGACTACTTGATAGAGTTTGCTGCCCACTTGGTGTGCTTGTCAGAGTTGCTTGAAATGCGACTTGTGTCGGAGTTCTTTGTGCTGAAACATGTTGCGCAGTCCTGGGAGTAGACGGAGCTGCGCAGTTCTGATTCACATGCGGAGTCTCAACCACATCTTCTGTGATGTCATCATGTTCAACATGTGACACAATTTTCACATTCTTCTCTACATTTCCATCCCATGCTTCATTTTCTACAAACTGAGCATATCGACTGATAATAACTTTTCTTGTGACAGGGTTATACAACTTGTATGCTTTTGTGTCTTCAGAATACCCAATAAAAATGCATTTATGTCCTTTATTGTCTAATTTCCTTCTTAACTCATCTGGAACATGTGCGTATGCTACACAACCAAAAACTTTTAAATGCGAAACACTATGTTTCATACCTGTCCATGCTTCCTATGGAACTTTGTTCTTCACACTCTTCGTTGGAGATCAATTCATGATGTATACAGCAGTTTCCACTGCTTCAGCCCAATATTCATTTGACATATGCATGGATTCCGACATACTACGTGCCATCTCCATAATGGTTATGTTTTTCCTCTCTACGATACCATTCTACTGCGGTTTATACCGCGCAATGAATTGCTTATGTATGCCATGATTTTTTCAAAAATTTAAGAAATCATTTGAAACATACTCACCACCTCTATATGTCCTTAAGATCTTGATGCTGTAACCACTCTGCTTCTCCACAAGTGCCTTGAACTACTGAAAACAACCAAATGCATCAGATTTATGTTTTAGAAAATAGAACCATGTTTTTCTTGTGAAATCATCAATAAATTTGAGAAGATAAGTGCATCCTCCCATGGACGGTGTTTGCATCGGTCCACAAATATCAGAGTGCACAATTTCAAGTGGTGTGCGAGCTCTGTATGAATTTCTGACTGGAAAAGTCTCTCTATGTTGTTTGCCAAAAATACAACTTTCACAAATTCTTTCTGGATTTTCAATCAATGGAAATCATTTTACCATGTCCTTCGTGTGCTATAGCTTCAGCCCACCAAAATTCAGATGTCCAAATCTGAAGTGCCATAACCAGGATTCATCCCGAATTTCTGTTTGAAACGCAAATTGCATTGCGTTTTCTTTTTCTTCCTTGTCGCAGTGAATGTCTGCTTCTTTGCTTTCTGCTTTAAGTGAAACTCTAGAATTTTCATTATGACTTCCATGAACAACTTGAGTTGTTTTTCCTTTTATGATAGGCCTTATCCTCAAAGGAAACAAGCGATTGCTTGTCATCTACACTTCGGCAATTAACTGATTGCTTGGATATATGTCGTTGATCAGACAACACTTTCCTATCATGTGAACTCTGTAACCTTTTTCCATCAACTTTCCAATGCTCATCAAATTATGCTTCAAACCCTTAACATAATAAACATCAGGCATAAAATTCTACTCCCCTTGTTTGGTTAGAATATCAACAGTACCCTTACCCAAAACAGTAATTTGAATATTATTTTCAAGTGTGGCATCAATTTGAACTGATTTATCTAGACTAGAAAATAGATTTAAATTACCAGTCGTATGATTTCTACAGCCTGAGTCTAAATACCATATGTCATTTGGAATTTCTTGGACAGCATTGCATTCCAGTGGAGATGCGCAAGCTAAGAACAGTGAGCTGTTCGAAG
Organism: Larix kaempferi; assembly: GCA_027924585.1. Lineage (NCBI taxonomy): Eukaryota > Viridiplantae > Streptophyta > Pinopsida > Pinales > Pinaceae > Larix > Larix kaempferi. The sequence continues at coordinate 10,411,712 of BSBM01000267.1, read as the reverse complement.
TGTTGTTGTTGCTTGACTGTGTTTGGCCTTTCTTTCCTTGGTCATACTGCTTCTTCTTGCATTCATATGCGAAGTGTCCAAAATTCTTACAGTAATGACATTGAATTTTTGATTTATCATACCTCTATCCACTTGGCTGACTGGGGATCTAATTCTGGCCTCTACCAGTGACATGTGCAGGGCTACTGCTGTGACCTCCTCTGAAAGAACTTCGTCCTCTGCCTCTAGAGTTTGATCTTACTCTGCCTCTTCCATGACTTATGGATGACTATGTTGTGAATGCACCTTCCAATGATGTATCTGAACTGCTGATTCTATGTTCATGATTGAGCAATGAGGCTTGCAACTCATCAATAGTAAATTGGGACAGATCTTTGTTTTCCTCTAGGGCCACAACTAAAGATTCAAATTTCTTTGGTAGAACTCTAAGGACTTTTTCAACAACTCTTTGGTTACCTATATTTTCTCCATGAGACTTTATTTGATTAACCAAACCAATAACGCGAGTATAGAATGATTCTACTGACTCTGTATCTTTCATCGACAGGGATTCAAAATATCTTCTAAGAATTTGTAACTAGGCAGTCTTTACCTTGTTCAAACCTTGATAGGAAGTTTCCAATGTGTCCCACTCTTCCTTAGCTGACTGCGCTGCTGCTATTCTTGGGAGTATGGATTCATGTGTTAATTGATGTATGTGGAACACTGCCTTTCCATCTTTCTTCCTATGTTCCCTCAAGACATCCTTCTCAACTTGTGTGAGATTGTTGTATGCCGCCAGATCTGTTGGTTCTGCATAACCATTCTGGACTATCACCCATTTGAAAGCAGCGTTTGAATCAAGCCGTATTGAGTTGACTCTCATCCGATATCTTATAAACTTACGACTACATACATACAACGATGGCATTCAGCAATTAGCAGGTCGCATTGTTCACCTGCATATAAGGAGGAAAATGCCTTTTTGTCCAGTCGAAAGAGGTTTGCTGCATTTTTGCATCCAAAGGTTACTGCCAGTTTTGATAGCCAAGGAAGAAAAACATCCACTACGTTGGAGAATGCATGGAAATGAGGTTTTCTGCGTTGATTTCTGTCAGGTTCCAGAGATGCTGGTTTGTCAAATATTTATAACCAACCCAATGGTTGTGGAAAGTTGTGTAGCAGGTTACTTATGTTCATTTTCCAGCTGAAGATGAAGAAAGCATTCCAAGAGGTGATATCACCAGAACAAGGGTTTGGTATGAAATTGTTTCCCATGGAACATAGATGAGGTAGCCACAATCTTTGCCATTTCCAAAACTATACCAGATATCTTCAGAGGGTTTTGATGCAAACTTTAAGCAGGTAAATGTTGTAGCAAAGAATGTTGTTGGGGAATGAAGGATAGCTCGTAACAGGTTTTTTGCAAAGTCGAAGCTTCTATTTGAAAACCTCACCAAGGATTTGGGGAAAAGTTTAAAGAACCAAGTAATGTAATAACTACAGTCGAAAGGGGGCAGAAATGAAGAATTCAAAAGTTAGAGGAGCAGCCACCTAGAGAACCTATCTGAAATATCTTCTATCTTTTAAAAAATTCTATCCTTTAGTGAAAATCGCTGCTGGATGTAAAAAGGAAATTAGGTTTTATTTCATTTTTCTGTTTTGAAAGGATAGGTGGCATAATTGTATTGATCTATTACTCAAACTTGTAACTACTTTCTGTTAAGAAGTAGGTCAAATAGAAAGCTCCAGAGAGCTATATATTCATTGTAATAGAAGAACTAAGTGTGAGTGAATCATTTGGCTGAAGCCTAGGAGAGCTCAGCTATGATTTTTGATATTTTATTGTTAAATATATCAGCAGTGTTTGAGGCTAGGTTATTTTGTAGAGAGTTCCTGTGTTATCTTTCTTGTAGTCTATTTCCTTCTTTTCCAATGTGCAAATGTGTTTCTCTCTTTGTTATTCCATTCTGTGTTATTTCCTTCATGCTTGGATCAGGGTAATAGTTAAGTAGAATTCATAGAGATTATGCTCTGCTTAGCTTATTCCAAGTATTTCACCAAATATATTCTGCTAAAGTTGATGTAGGATTCATCCTTGTTAGATGCCTTACATTGATGGACTGTTCATTCATCTTTTGTTTCACCCCTTAAAGCTCTTTGACTGTGCGTGGGTGGATACCTTGCCTTTGTTTAGATATCTTATGCAGCTGCATTGTTATGTGTTTTATGATTCCATTTCCCAATAGTTCTCCTTCTGATTCTCTTACCAAGGTTTCAAACAATTTTTTCCAGCAGAAATCTGATCTTCTGCATTTGTTTTGATTAAATATCTTAAATGTTGAATGCTGGTCTGTTTCTTCATTATTGACAATCTTGATGATTTTCAGCTTTCTGTGAATTAAAGAGAGAGCCCTCTCTGCTTGTGTTAGGTCAGAAGCATAAGCCAAAGACTGGTTAGTGGTTACCCGAGATTACCCTCTTTTAGCCTTGGGGGTCAGTTTTGGTCTTAACACCTTGATAGGAAGTTTCCAGTGTGTCCCACTCTTCCTTAGCTGACTGCGCTGCTGCTACTCTTGGGATTATGGATTCATGTGTTACTTGATGTATGTGGAACACTGCCTTTCCATCTTTCTTCCTATGTTCCCTCAAGACATCCTTCTCAGCTTGTGTGAGATTGTTGTATGCTTCCAGATCTGTTGGTTCTGCATAACCATTCTAGACTATTTCCCATACATCTTGACCTCTAAACAAAGCTTTCATAGTTAGAGACCAATATTCATAATTTTTTCCTAAAAATATTGGAGTTTGCAAATTACCCGAAGTGGAAGCCATTCTTAACCGCTCTTCCCTTATAAATAGAATTCCTACTTTCCGTAAACTAGGATCTTATACCAGATCAAGGGAAAAGCACACCACGCAATCAAAAGATTGAACTGCGTAGTAAATAACTATTTTCTTTTTCTTTGCTTTAGGACTTACCTTCTCATAGCAAATACTTTGCTCTAAATTTTTTCTTCATTTTTTGTCAAACACTTTATTTCACAAAATTAACTGCGCGGAAATTAACTGCCCATTTCCACTTTTTACTGCATAGAGATTAACTGCGCATTTCCACTTTTTACTGTGTAGAGATTAACTGCCATTTCCACTTTCTACTGCAGTTGAACTTCACATACCTATTTAAGTGGGCATACCCCAATCTTAAACAAACTTTGTATAAAGATATTTCATGCTAAGACATAAGAACTGAAACATATGTCAAAGTTATTGACCGTTAAACTAGGACATTTACCACAGTGAAATACTTGGAAATCTTGAGTAACTTTGCCGCACTACAGAGAGATGGGATTTTACTTGATCTTTCACTTCTTACACAGAGCTTGGGCTCTTGATACACTTCACAGGTCTTCACTTCTTCTCTTCTTCTCTTCACTCCTACATCTCTCGTTAATACTCTGTGAGTGATTTTCATTTATACACAAACTTGATTTAGCTTCACTTGGAAGTTATAGGGTTGCAATAAACACTACAATTAATTTCTACCTAAGAAGTTATGAGCCTACAAAATACAAACGCGGTTGCGTGAGCCGGATTGGCATATGCTATCATCTCATAAATACAATATTTCCAACAAAAATGTGTTTTTGAGTAAGTTTAATTAAAATTATTATTGAAAAATAATTAGTGTATTAAATTTAAGAAATGTGTTTTTGAGTAGGCTTAATTGTACAATTTGAGTGTTTTTAAATATTTGAGAACATGTGTTTTTCTTTTAAAAATTATTTGATCAATTCCAAGAAAATAATTTATGTACACTTTTATATACTAATTAAAGAAATCAAATCAATACATCAAGAGGTAACTTAAAATTAAATTATTATTATTATTATTATAACATTTTTTACCATGCTTATATATTTTATCCATAATTAAAAAAAATTAACTAAATAGCAACATGTAATTCTTTAAATAGATAAACTTAATTTATATATATTTTGTATTTTCAAAATTTACTTTTAAATCAAAAAATTAAACATTAATTTTTTTTTTTTAAATTATATAAAGATTTATCAAACCTTAACCCATGGTTTAAACTTTATTTTAGTCTTGAACCATTGTTTAAGTTAGTCTTGGAACATTTGGGTTAATCATTGAAAGCATGGGATAGAGTTCAAAGAAGATGGATTTGTGTGAAGCACCTGTAACAATTAATTAATAAGAATATGCGAAATAGCAGAAATGACAGAACTCAGAATCACTTTTATATTGATCACAGACCACTTCGAGGCGGCAACCTCCTATGAGCAAGCTCAATACAAATAACTTCACGGTGCCTTCATAGGTCTCAACACACACTTATATACTAAGTCTAGGCGCCAATACTATGGGTCAAAACCATGGGCCACCACAAACTATGGATCAACAATACTACGGGCGACTTACAAAGCATATGTGCCAACAACAATAACACAAATTATTGATCAACAAATACTACGGGGTGACTTACAAAGCATATGCATCCAACAACAATATACTAACAAAGTAAAGACATGGGTTCCTAACATCCCCTCCCCCTTAAAAAAAGCTTTGTCCTCAAAGCTTTAGATGTGGAAATTGTTGTTGAATCTGAAGGAGTGGTTCCCATGTAGCATCCTCTGGTTGCATGTCGTGCCACTGAATTAAGACCTTTGTGATAGAGCGAGAGCGAAGCTGACGAGTGCGCCGATTGAGGATGGCCTCCGGCTCCAAAAGGATGGATCCTTCATTATCCCGTTCGGGTAAAATCGTTTGTCCACTGATGTTGGTGCCAATAACTTTCTTCAAACAAGAGACATGAAAGACTGGATGAATGCGGGAAGAAGGAGGAAGTTCCAATTTATAAGCAACGGACCCAATCTTCTGAAGAATCTGATATGGCCCATAGAACTTTGGAGCAAGCTTATGACGCCCTTTGAGTTTCAGGGAGGATTGCTTGTACGGCTAGAGACGAAGAAAAACCAAATCACCTACTTGAAAAGTGCGCTCAGAACGGTGTTGATCAGCTTGTTGCTTCATGCGATTTCTTGCCATGTGAAGATTGTCCCGCAAAATGCAAAGAATCTGATCGCAGTTTCGAAGGACCGTGTCAACTTCCTGAACTGGTGAACTGTTGGGGGTGTATGGAAGAAGACCTGGAGGTGCCTGACCATAGACTGCTTCATATGGGGTCATTTTAGAGGCAGTGTGGTAAGAGGTATTGTACCACCATTCAGCGAGAGGGAGCCACTTTGCCCACTGATGTTGTTGTTCAAAGGTGAAGCAACGAAGATAAGTTTCCAAGCATTTATTGATAATTTCAGTCTGACCATCTATTTGTGGGTGATACCATGAACTCATCTTCAGTTTGATGCCAGTGTGGCGAAATAGTTCTGTCCAAAAATGATTGGTGAAAGTCGCATCACGATCCGAGACAATGGAAGAAGGGATGCCATGAAGACGAAAGATCTAGTCCAGGAAAATTTGAGCGACTGAGGAGGCTGTATAGGGATGGTTGAGAGCACAAAAATGACTATATTTGGAGAGGCAATCAACCACAACGAGAATCACTGTCTTCCCACCAGATTTAGGGAGCCCTTCAATGAAATCCATAGAAATATCTATCCAAATCCGTGTAGGTATGGGAAAGGGTTCAAGCAATCCTGGAAGGAGTGTTGTTTCACCCTTATTGCGCTGGCAGGTATCACATTCGGCCACCATCTGTTGAATTGTCCTTTTCATGCCCTACCAAAAGAAGTTACGTCGTGCCCGTTCATACGTTTTGAGGAACCCAAAGTGCCCTGCCGATGGAGAAGCATGGAGTTCATAGAAGACAGCCTGTTGAAGATCTGTGCTCTGGGGAAGCACCAGACGACCCTTGTATCTCAGAGAAGCACCATCCCAAGAGTAATGTGGTACAACAGAAGGGTTGTTGGTCAAGCGTTGGATGATTTGAGATAAAGAAGAGTCATTAACATAACCCTGTTGAACAGATTGCAACCAATTTGGAATAGACATAGAAATAGGTGAAAGAGAACCTTGGGCATCAAATGTGCAAGAAAGAGCATCTGCCACAATATTGTCTTTACTCTTCTTGTAAGTGATCTCATAGTCATAACCCATGAGTTTTCTAACCCATTTTTGTTGTGCTGGGGAGGAGACACGCTGTTCCAAGAAATATTTCAGACTTTGGTGATCAGTCTTGATGCAGAAATGATTCCCTAATAGGTATGGTTGCCACTTCTGTACTACATGCAAAATAGCCATCATTTCCTTCTCATAGGTAGAGGTAGATAAATTCTTACCTGAAAGGGCTTTGCTGGTGAACTCAATGGGGTGTTCATCTTGAAGGAGAACAGCACCAAGTCCATTGCCGCAAGCATCACTCTCAATAGTGAAGGGCTTGGAAAAATCGGGCATAGCTAGAACAGGTGTAGTACACATAGCTTGTTTTAGTTTGTCAAATGGACACTGAGCAGTATGTATCCATGTAAAAGCATCATTTTTCAATAGAGCAGTTAATGGAGCTGCAATCTTCCCATAATCCTTGACAAACTTGCGGTAGTAGCAAGTCAACCCCAAAAAACCACAAAGGTTCTTGAGTGTCTGAGGATGCAGCCAATTGTTCATGGCATCGATTTTGGCAGGATCCACACGAACCCCTTGTGCTGAGATAATGTTCCCGAGATACTCAACTTCCTTCTGTCCAAAAACACATTTAGACTGCTTGGCATGGAGATGATGGTCAAAGAAAAGTTGCATGACAAGATCCAGATGCTGGAGATGTTCATCCCATGTTTTGTTGTAAATGAGGATATCATCAAAGACTACCAGAATAAATTTCCGCAAGTAGGGTCGAAATATTTTATTCATTAAGGCCTGGAATGTGGAAGGAGCATTAGTGAGGCCAAAGGGCATGACCAAAAAATCATAATGGCCATCATGTGTGCGGAAAGCTGTTTTAGGGATATCATCCTCATGAACCCAAATTTGATGATACCCAGAACGAAGATCCAACTTGGAGAAAAAGTGAGCCCCATGAAGCTCATCAAGAATCTCATCAACAACAGGAATTGAAAACTTATCCTTGATGGTGAGGTGATCAAGTGCTCGAAATTCCATGCAGAGGCGCCATGACTCATCTTTTTTGCAGAAAAGAAGAACTGGAGAAGAAAAGGAACTAGTGCTTGGGCGAATAATACCTTGCTTCAATAAGTCCCAAACGAGCATTTCAATCTCCATTTTTTGGTGAAATGGGTAGCGATAGGGCCTAATGTTGGGAGGAACACTACCAGGAAGGAGCTGAATATGATGGTCTTCTGGCCTGGAAGGTGGCAATACCACTGGTTCAGCAAAGACACCTGTATATCGATCCAGAATTTGTTGTAGATACAAAGGAGTAGTGGAGACTGCTGATGGTTGCATCTGAATGGAATGGATCTGAGCGATGACACCATGTGAATTCTTCTTGAGGATTTTTTCCATGCGATGTGAACTGATGATGCTGAGAGAACCTGGTTGTAATCCTGTCAATGTGTGTTTTTGTCCATTGAGGGAAAACTGCATCCAAAGTTCAGCAAAATCCCATAAGATAGGGCCAAGTGTGCGTAGCCATTGAGCGCCCAAAACCACATCACATCCGCCTAAGGTCAAGGCAAACATGTCAGAGCGCAAGGTATAATATCCCATAGAGATACACACATTTTGACACTTCCCTTTGCAAGGTAAGGTGCCCCCATTGGCAACCATGACTTCAAAGTTGGAGCAAGGATGGATAAAACAATCAGCTTGTTTGGCGATCTGAGGGTCAATGAAATTATGAGTGCTACCAGAATCAATGAGTATTGTAAGAGGAAGCTTCTTGAAGTAACCCCTAACCCACATTGTTTGGGGGGTGGTGATTCCAGCTAAAGCATGGAGAGATATCTCTGACTGTTCATCCTGAGATGGAGGATCAATAGGCGGTTCTTGAATGTCGACCGGAGCATCCATTGTTTCTGGATCTTCGTCACCAATTTCAGAGGCAGGCGGAGAATCCACATCCAAGAGATAGAGCTGTTGCTGAACACATCTTTGTCCCCGAGTGAATTTCTCATCACAATTATAGCAAAGCCCCTTTTCTCTACATGCTTGCATCTCTGTTTCAGACAAACGCTTGATAGGAGTTGGTCGAGGAGCCTGCGGTATAGGTGGTCATTGAGAACCCATATTTCGGGAGGGAACAAAAGTGAGCTTGGAGCGTTGTTGGGATGCAATCTTGTCTTCTGCCAACTTAGCCAACCCTAGGGCTTCCATTATTGTGTTGGGACAGAACATTTTGACCTCAGAGCGGATGGCATCCTTTAGACCACTGATAAAACAACTCTGGTAAAATTCATCAGACAATCCTTCAATGTGGTTAGCTAGTTTCTCAAATTCGGTTTGATACTCTCTCACAGTGTCAATTTGGCAAAGTTTAGTGAGGGATCCTATGAATTCATCGAAAGCACTAGGACCGAATCGTTGCAAAAGGAGCTAGCAAAAGTCTGGCCATTTTGGCTCTTGATGAGCCTTGATGTACCAACGGTACCATTGAAGAGCTTCCTGTTCCAAATGAAAGGATGCAAGTGGAACTTTGTTGACGTCAAAAGTATTATGCAAACTGAAATGCTTTTCTGCACGATAGATCCATCCATTTGGATCAGTACCATTGAAGCAAGGAAAATCAAGCTTCGTACCACGGAAATTGCTGGAAGAAGAGAACCCATTGTCTGATGAAGACTCGGATTGCCGTTTGTTGTTCATAGCTGAATGTTCAAGATGGAGGATGAGAAATTTTTCATCTAGATCCTGGAGTTTGGCTTGGATGGCTGCAAGTGTGTCTTACATGGTTTTTGCTCCTGCACGGGTGACAACCATAACTAGGATTTTTTTTTTTTTCCCAGACTGGAGCAGCTATGGCTCGGAAGGGAGCCGGAACAGATAAATCTGCAACGGCCTAGAAGTGAGCGGAAATAGAGGGATCTGAAACGGTGCTGAATGGATTGAAAATGGCTGGATCTCGAATGGCTTTCAGAATGGATCTGAACGGCTGGATCTGAAACGGCACAGCAGTGATCAACAACAGTTCAGCTGAAAATAGATATGGACCCCAGGTATGTGCGGCTTCCTAACAATTCAGGGGTTTCACTCGGCCACCAATGTTGTCTGACAGCTTGCATATTGGGGCAGTACCCCTCACTCCACGGCTCAGGTAAAACTGATAACCGCTTTGCCACAAACGACAGCTCTTGGTTTACCTCACGGGTGGGAACTAGTCAATCAGGTAGGGGTCGTTTCCCTTTTCGCTGGCAGGTCCTCTCAATGGGCCAGCTACTTCGGGGTTCCTGTGGTACTCCTCACAATGATTTTTAGGGCTTATGCCCAAGTACTTCCCACAGTTAAGCAGATAGGGATTATTCCCAAATCCAAACCTGCAACAAATGCAAAAGAAAAATTGGTAGAAATTTCACCCATCGAGCCCAAGAAAGTGCTTTGATACCAGATGTGAAGCACCTGCAACAATTAATTAATAAGAATATGCGAAATAGCAGAAATGACAGAACTCAGAATCACTTTTATATTGATCACAGGCCACTTCGAGGGGGCAACCTCCTATGAGCAAGCTCAATACAAATAACTTCACAGTTCCTTCATAGGTCTCAACACACACTTATATACTAAGTCTAGGCACCAATACTATGGGTCAAAACCATGGGCCACTACAAACTATGGATCAACAATACTACGGGCAACTTACAAAGCATATGTGCCAACAACAATAACACAAATTATTGATCAACAAATACTACGGGACGACTTACAAAGCATATGCGTCCAACAACAATATACTAACAAAGTAAAGACATGAGTTCCTAACAATTTGGTTATAAATACATGGTAATTAGTATGCTTTATTAATCATGGACCAAACATATGCTATAATTTACAGTACTCTTTTCTAGTAATTCCATGCTTTTAGTTATAAATCTATTGAATTTAGACCTAAATTATATATTTTAACCATTTTTTTCCTATACTCTATTCTTCACAATAAATTGTGCTAATATTCATTCCTTTAAATTTACATATCTATAAAGAACTTCATCAATTACACAAGCTTCATGGTGGTAGTTCTTTATATTTGAAGCTCTAATAATCTAAATTAGATACTTCATATAGAATTTATTAGTAAATAAATTAGATACTTCATATAGAATAAATAAGTTAGATACTTCATATAGAATATATAGAATTTATTAGTAAATAAAAGAAAATAACCAAGACGGATTTTAATCAAATAAATGAAACCCATTTCCACTTTTTACTGCACAAAGATTAACGCATTTCCACTTTTTTTTATTGTGTAGAGATTAACTGCGCATTTCTTCACATACCTATTTAAGTGCACATACCCCAATCTTACACAATTTTTGTATAAAGATATTTCATGCTAAGACATAAAAACTGAAACATATGTCAAAGTTATTGACCGTTAAACTAGGACATTTACCACAGTGAAATACTTGGAAATCTTGATTTGATTTACAGACAGTAAATGTAAACAACATTTACATGAGTAAATATGAAGAAGATGTGTGGAATGCATAAACCAACATTCTTGAGAATGAATGCATAAAACTAAAGACATATATATTATCACACTAAAACAGAGTAACTTTGCCGCACTATCGGAGAGATGAGATTTTACTTGATCTTTCACTTCTTAAACAAAGCTTGGGCTCTTGATACACTTCATGGGTCTTCACTTCTTCTCTTCTTATCTTCACTCCTACATCTCTCTTTAATCCTCTGTGAGTGATTTTCATTTATACACAAACTTGATTTAGCTTCACTTGGAAGTTACAGGGTTGCAATAAACACTACAATTAATTTCTACCTAAGAAGTTATGAACCTACAAAATACAAATGCGGTTGCCATGAGCCGAATTGGCATACGCTATCATCTCATAAATACAATATTTCCAACAAAAATGTGTTTTTGAGTAAGTTTAATTAAACTTATTATTGAAAAATAATTAGTGTATTAAAGTTAAGAAATGTGTTTTTGAGTAGGTTTACTTGTACAATTTGAGTGTTTTTAAATATTTGAGAACATGTGTTTTTCCTTTAAAAGTTATTTGATCAATTCCAAAAAGATAATTTATGTACACTTTTATATACTAATTAAAGAAATCAAATCAATATATCAAGAGGCAATTTAAAATTAAATTATTATTATTATTATTATAACATTTTTTACCATATTTATATATTTTATCCATAATTAAAAAATAAAAAAATAAATAACATGTAATTCTTTAAATAGATAAACTTAATTTATATATATTTTTTGAATTTTCAAAATTTACTTTTAAATCAAAAAATTAAACATAAAATATTTTTTTTTAAATTATATAAAGATTTATCAAACCTTAACCCATGGTTTAAACTTTATTTTAGTCTTGAACCATTGTTTAATTTAGCCTTGGAACATTTGGGTTAATCATTGAAAGCATGGGATAGAGTTCAAAGAAGATGGATTTGGTTCTAAATACATGGTAATTAGTGTGCTTTATTAATCATGGACCAAACATACGCTATAATTTACAGTACTCTTTTCTAGTAATTCCATGTGTTTGGTTATAAATCTATTAAATTTACACCTAAGTTATATATTTTAACCATTTTTTCCTATACTCTATTCTTCACAATAAATTGTGCTAATATTCATGCCTTCAAATTTACATATCTATAAAGAACTTCATCAATTACACAAGCTTCATGGTGGTAGTTCTTTATATTTCAAGCTCTAATAATCTAAATTAAAAACTTCATATAGAATTTATTAGTAAATAAATTAGATACTTCATATAGAATATATAGAATTTATTAGTAAATGAAAGAAAATAACCAAGACCGATTTTAATCAAATAAATGAAATATACAAACTTTAATAATATTGAGCTTTCAATTTGAATAACTACAATATAGTAATAAAAAATAAAAAAATTAATCAATAAAATTTTTCTAGTTAATTAGTTTAATCTCCTTTATTTATTATATATCCATAAGATAGTCAAATAACTCTTCATAATAAACTATTAACCATTTGTTTCTCTATCTAGGGTGATGTAAAATTTACTTAGAGATTAAGCTTCACTATTTAGAAATTACATGCTCCTATGCTTGTAAAACAATAAACACATTTATGAAATGATAGTAAATAATGTCACAAACTTGACATAACCTTTGGGAAACCACAAGAAGATGATGAATGAAAACATGGCAATGGGGGCACAAGAATGCACTCACGGAAGAATGCACATGCATTCTTAATAACATAAACGCGTTTATTTTTCTTCCATCTCAATGCCCCTGAACAACCACCAATATTTTCCAAATACGATGCCAAGTCATAGTTAAAAAAATGTGTGCACATATGTTCTTATGTCTAATAATAATAAAACTACTCCAATTAACTTCATGACAAATGAGGTAGCCTACTAGTGAAGGACCACAAATCTATTTTACATGTTATGTTGAGGCTAGCACATCTATTAGAATACTTTTGAAGGGTTTTGACATTACATTTTGATGAGATGAGATGTTTGTTTGAAAAACAAATGTTTTCTTGTGATCTTGATGACAACTGACTATGATAATACACACTAAGCTACATTACAGTATTTTGAATAAGTGTTTTTACCAAATGTATGAAAAGATTCTACAAGGCTTCAAACAATATGATCACTTGTTTTTAAATTGTTAACTATTTTAATGCCTAAATTTTTAAGAATAGGCCTTAAACTCCTATATTTTAATTCAAATAGAAACAACAGTCATTTAGCTACATTAAATTTTGATTCAAAATATTCTTTAATAGTTTTGTATGACTAATGGGGAATAGTTCACTTAGATAACTTATATTTAAGGGATGTTGGACCACTTTCATCCACTTGTATGCATCCAGGAATTCTCTATTTCACACTACTCAGTTTAGGTATGCACATGATGGACTCATACTTTGAAACTCTTCACCTCTTTGTTGTGGCATTATAACCATAGTATTTTTTAACCTTTCTTGAACTTGTGAGTTCAATTTGGGAGGAAAATGGACATGCTCATGTGTAGTTTCATAATGTCTGTTTGTTCAACAATAGGTTCTACCACATCAACTTCTTAGCCATAAGGAAGTGCACTAGTTGCCTCTCTAATTGCATCCATAGTATAATTATCTCCAAGTGAATCCATAATCGCTTGCTCATCCACAACAACTTTTCATGTGGGAACAATCATTGTACGTTCAAAATATGTTGGAATCGGGTTGGACTTTACTCAAATCTTGTTTTTTACTTTTATTGATGGAGGAGAAACAATAGTGACATTTATTTTACTAGAATTTGGATTGAAATCTATTGAAATCCCACATTTCTCCAAGACTACATTTTTCCATGCCTAACATTGTCTTTTCCCTTTATTCATTGACCTTTTCACTAGGATGCACTTTCCTAGAATATTTTTGTGATTGATTAGGTTTGTTCCCAATATTGACATATATTGGAAACAAGAAACATATAAATAATTTCCTTCCAATCACACAAAAATCAAAATAATTGCAACAATCACTTTTTGAGGAAGATGTTGGATAACCTGCAAACAAAACAACACTTTTTATAGATTTTGAGGTGGGGGAACTTGCAAGTTTTATTTTTATGTTGCAATAATGCATGTATGTTCTAAAGAACATGTGTTTTTTTTTCATTCTAAAAAGACAACTTTTATTAGATAAAAAGTTGTATCAGAGATACGGAATGGCGAGAGGCCACTACATACATAAACTTACAAAACATAATAAGAAACTTCCAGCAAAATACAGCTTATCCGGAAATTAAGCATCAAGTTTCTACAACTTATCTAGCAACCAAACTCTCCCAACAACAGAACATTTAAACATAGTCAAGGTGATAAGACTCTGTAAGAGAGCCATCACAAAATTTCTGGATATGTATAGATCCACCCATATCCCCCAGGGCTAGCTTAGAAAGCTTATCTGCCTCCACATTAAACTCTCGATAAATATGACAGAACGAGATAGCAGAAAAACCAACAATAAGTGTATTTACGCAGTTCATCCACCCATTCACCAACAAAGAAGAAATTCCACGTTCACCCTTGGCCCAGGAAATGATAACCTACGAGTCTCCAAAAATACTCAGTCTTGAAAGGCCTAAGGAATGTGCAAAGAACAGCAACCCCCATAGTGCTAACAATTCCGCCCTGGTGTTGCTACCCCTTCCTCCACCCAACTGGATCAGATAATACAAATGTAGATTAACTTTTAAGACACCTCCAGCTCCGCAAATTCCATTCTAGGCTGCACCATCAAAATACCCAATAGGGAGACAGAAATCACTCTCCACATGTTGTACAATCCTTCTCGAAATCAACTTCAGAGGAGGCTGGGAAAGATTGAAATATCCAGCAATGCGAGCACATAGTATTGATAAGGGAGTGTGAACGTCCCTGAAGATGGCTCCATTGCGAGCTTTCCAAATCTCCCACATAGCAACACATAACAGAGCCGGATCGTCAATATGAGCCCCGATCCAATTCTGAAAAAACTGTGCAAGAGGGAGGCCCGTCCATGGGAAAAGAAACCCCATAGCATATTGAAACTCATCCCAGAGCATACCAAAAAAATCACATTTCCCAAATAAATTTTCCACATCTTCCTCCTGCTTCCTGCATAAGACGCATAGCCCAGGTCCCTGAAATCCACGTTTTCACATATTACTCCATGTGAGCACCTTGTTATTAAGGGCCAGCCAAACAAAGCACCGTAACTTTGGGGCACACTTCATCTTCCATATCTTTTCATAACAGTGAATTCCTTCATCACCAAATGCCTCCTCCATTAAGTAAGAGTATTCCAGATGCGTAGACATAGTACCATCAACAGAATTAAACCCTCAACACAAAACATCATCATCCTGTGTAAAGGAAATCCCAGCCTGTATAAGAAGATTAATAAACATGTCCCAACAGCTCGCATGATGTGGTTCCAACGCTAAATCCTCAGCTGACTTCCATCGAGAGAGACCATCTGTCGGATTCAGACAAGCCTACTTGAGAACATATAAATTCAGAGATTGGAGCACATGGACCAGATCACTATCAAGTCGAAAATTATCTCCAATACCTGCAATGGGATCGAGACCCACAAAAATTGTTGGGATCGAGACATGTGTTTTATTAATGCACATGCACTTTTGAACATGCCCGCATTCTTTCCAAAATGTATTACCCAATCTATAGCCTCAACATTAATTTATAGCCTCTAAAAACTAAAAAACATCATCACAAATGTTTCAATGGACAATCACAAACCTCTAATTACAATTATGGGCATCATCTATAAGATTTAGATAGTAGGATTTGGTAGTGTGGCGATTTAATACTTCATGTTTGGCCCTACATGCCTAGAGGCTCTATTTGTGGGCTAAACCCAGTAGGTCATTTTCAAATATAACACTTAGGTCCTTCATGAAATCCAATGTGATGATGGAAAAGGCCACAAGGCCCTAAGACCCATACATAGTTCCATGGATACCCCCGATAAGTCATGCATGGTGATTCAAGGCATTGTTTCATCAGTCTAGATGTATCAATTATTTATTTAAGACCTAAGGCATGGTGTTCCTCCTTGTAACATTTCCAAGTCCCTTTAAGGATTTAGGTTTAGGTATCCACCATTCTTCATGTCCAAGATACCAAGGCCCCAAGACCCATACATAGTTCCATATATACCCCTGAGAAGTCATGCATGGTACTTCAAGGCATTGTTCATGGATTTGAATGCCTCAAGGGTTTCTTTAGGGACTAAGGTATAGTATTCTTCTCTATAACATTTAGAAGGACCTTACTCATATATATACTACTTGTAACCACATAATAGCACTAACATCCCCAATCATAAGCTAAATATACCTCCGAGAGGCCATGTGTGGTTAGTTGAGGAAATCTTATTGGGCCTAGAAAACTAGACTATTCCTTTAGGGCATGAGGTTAAAGTCTCCTCCCTTAACCATTTCCAAGGTCGTAAGTCCCCAATACCCATGCATAGTTCCATGGATGCCATTAAGAAGCCATGCATGGTGCTTTGAGGTATTGTTTATGGCTCTAAATGCCTCAACAAATTCTTTAGGGCCTAAGGCATGGTCTTCATCCCTAGAAAATTTCCAACACCTTGAGACAGAGACATATTACTCAAAACCACCTAATGGCATCAACATCGTCAATCATAGGCCAATTATATCCTCATGAGTCCATGTGTGGTTATTTGAGGCAATCTTATTGGCTAAAAGATTCCTTTGGGGACTAAGGTTCAAGTTTCCTCCCATGACCATGTCTAAGGCACCAAGGCCCAAATACCCATACATAGTATTAACAATACCTCCAAGAAGTCATGCATGGTGATTGAAGGAATTATTCATGGTTATAGATTCCTTAAGGATTTCTTTAGGGAATAGGTCATGGTCTTCTTCCTTGGAACATTTCCAAGGCCTTAAGACACATACATACTACACAAAACCACCTATTGGTGCCAACATAATCAATAATAGACCATTGATACCCTCAAGAGTTCATGTGTGGTCGGTCAAGGAAACCTTCATGGCCCTAGATGGCTAGAAGATTCCATTAGGGGATAAGGTTTATATCATCTCCTCCTCTAGCCATGTCTAAGGCCCCAAGACCAATAAATGATGCTAAAAAATGCTTAATAGAACCTATATACCTTGTAAGAGGCATGTAAGAGGCAAACTTGATTCCCTTAAGTGGTCCTTTGAGGTTTTTTAAGGTGTAATTCTTGTCCCCAAATGCATAGAAGCTTCATTTAGGGCCTAAGGCTTGAGTTCCCAACACTAACCATATCAAGGGTCAAGAAACCCATACTAAAAGTTCAAGCCTCATACTATTCCCATTTGGAGACCAAGGATACCCTAGAAAGGTCCTCT
The DNA here is from genome assembly GCA_027924585.1 of Larix kaempferi. Classification (NCBI taxonomy): domain Eukaryota; kingdom Viridiplantae; phylum Streptophyta; class Pinopsida; order Pinales; family Pinaceae; genus Larix; species Larix kaempferi. The sequence goes on along the minus strand of BSBM01000267.1, from coordinate 10,394,679 downwards.
GTGGCGGTTCAACATCTCATTCTTCACCCTACATACCTAAAATCCAATGCTAAAAACCTTCTAATAGATCCCATATCCCCTCTTAATCAAATATCCCATAGAAATATTCTATGTGGTGATTCCAGGCCCCTTTTGTGTCCCTTAATCCTTACAAGATACCTTTAGGGTCTGAGGATTAAGCTTCCCCCCAACCATATTCAAGTAAAAGAGACTATTACCTAGACCTCAAAGCTTCCTAATGGTTCCCATATCCAAAATTTGAGGAAGATGATACTCTTAGTGAGCTCCAATAATGCTTGGTATTGAGAACTAAGATGTACTAGGAATTCTACTTAAATTATCTAATATCAACCAAGGATCGTGATCTTGTGAAGCATCCTGCAACATATATGCATTCTAGATCTGAACAATATTCAAAAGTGACTTTCTATTTTTAGGGTAATTTTCTCTTAATGGTGGTGTATCATCTAAATTCTACTTGACTAACTATGAAAGCATGCAACAATTACTACTCTAAGTTGATTCAACTAGATCAATCCAATATAATGGAAAACAAGTTCCTGCTTACTTTGAATTAAATATTAATCCTATCATTTCCAATCATCCAGTTGTACTACGTACAATGCAAGGAATACATACTAGAATTAATAGGCCACACTTTACCGGTAATGGGAATCACGACTTGCAATGAAATCAACTTATCAATGATAAAAAAAGTATAGAATGATATAACAACTAATCTAATGCATGCTTATGAGCTACATGAAATATGCACAGTAAAATAATCAATGCATTTACAAAAAACACACACAACAATGCTATGAAATGGAGCTACATCAACTACAAATAGCCATGAAAATAAATGGAGCTACAATGATCATACAGAGTGTGACAACAACATAATGTTTCAATACATGTACTCACAATGAAATTAGATAATGTATGAATTAAATAACAAATGGTTGAGATCCCCTGCACTGGAGAGAGGGCCCTCACTCTACAACACTGGTTACCTATTAATCAACAAACAGCTTCAGAGCTCAGATATCAAAACTAAACTTTATTCGATTCCTTCCAAAAATAATAATCAACAGTTAGTGTCCCCATGGTCTCATGGATTTCCCTCTTTTATACAAAACTTCCTAAATCAAGTGTGATTGCCACCTTGCATGGAACCACAAAAATAGAGTATCATTTAGTTTCTTTAAATGTTGGAAGACGAACCCCTTAAAAAGAGGTACGACGGAAATACATGATCAAAAGTAAAAGGGGAAACGATCCAGAAGCATAAACGATCGTGCTATAGTTGTGGCATCATTATTGGTCATGCATTATCATACTTTGGCCACTGGAATGGAATATGGCTTCATGTTCCCCTACTGTAAAAAAAATGGTAAGCAATTGCTTCCTAAAAGTTTGTCCTCAACTATTGCTGAGAATTCTGTCAGCAATTGTGTCAAGAGCAGCAAGAGTCATCTTGTCCAGTGTCTATAAAAAAAAACTACTACATGGTCGCATACATCTTGGTTGTTAGGTCAGTTTTGGAGTATAATCTATTTATTTTAACATAAAATAAGAATGTATTTTATGACATCTTCATAAGGAAAATACATGAAATGAATGCCAGGAAATCATGGGTAAGGATAGGGAATGCGACTGAACAGCCATTTATGAGAGTGCAAGGAGTTGGTCATTTACCACGCTCATCACACCACCCAACTCAACTTGTTGCTCGTCCTCTGTGCAATAGATTAATCTAGTTCAGAATCGTGGTTAGATTTGGATTCTGGGGCATTTGTACAAATGGACTGAATATTAACTGCATACTGATGTGTTGCGGCTATCTCTTTGTGGAATCCTCTTACCTTCATGATTTTTGTCCAACGGTAAAATTATTCATTTTTATTTAATGTTATCTGGCCATGCCATGGAGGAATATGATGTAATAGGAGTGGGTGGAAAAACCTTGGCCCAACCCAGTGCTGCAGAATATCCATTAGAGTAGTGATGTAGAGCATGCTACTATAAAGTGTTGCATAAATACTGGGAATCGAATGTGTCTCTTTTGACTTGAGATATTTCATCGGCTAACTCCAACGTTTCTCATAGGCTCAAGTCATGTTTTTGCGATGCTATTATGAAATTCTATAAATTTGCTAATCAAATCTTGCCAATGATGTTAGATCACTTCCCTAATCCTCTAATTTCCCATACACCTATAGTGTTGTCTCTTAGCTTCTTGGGTAGAGAATACTTCCTGCAATTCCCACAATGGCTCTAAGGTTTCATTTGTTTTAAATTTTTGTCATTATTTAGTCCAGTGTATCTCATATTTAAGGTACGAATGGAATTCCATGATGCGAAACTGGACATCCCCAATGAAATGGTTGGGGTTCCACACTGTGTTCGTTGGTTTTGTTCTACCATGGTTTCCAATGATTGAAGAAGAAAATACTATACATTGATGCGACGATGCTATCAAAGGTGTGCCAGAAATTAGAAGTGATAGTTCATGAACAAAGACACTCAACCTTCGTAGAGGATATACCAGATAATGTGTTGTAGGACTGTGTCCCACGATCTCGTAAGCAATGTTCATTTAATTCCTTGCATGGTTTCCATGAGTTCCTCACTAGGTGCAAGGAAGTTTCCTTTTATTGTCATAGATTCTATTCTTTCTTTGAATCAGTGCTTCCCTTCACCGGTGAGTTCTATGGCCCATTCAATGGTTTCTTCTATAGCATGGATGACTAGGCCATGTATGTTGGTCTTCATGTCCCTCAGATTCTGTGCAAACTCATTTGCCGGGGAAAGGTTGTGATTTTGAATTTTCTGGAAAAACTGCAGCCACCTTACTTTTCGAAATATTTCTGCCATCTCTTCGTTTCCCAACAAAAAATATTTTTTCCATCTCTTCGTTTCCCAACACCGCAACAGTTGATAATAGTTATTGTCTATTCAAGTCACCCCCGATGGATTTTGCGTGAAGGACTTAGTTCATTGCAAGGTTTTGCAAGATGGTCTAGATTCGAATGTAGCTTAGGATTTGAATGATGGGGTTTACGCTTAGTCATGGGAATGATGGTGTGGAGTGCATGTATTATGATCTAGAGGTGGCAGCGATATTGAGCAATTAGATACGGTGATATACATAGTTAATGGAGTGATATGCAGTGTGTATGGCCACTACGAGAGAAATAATGAATTGGCATTGCTTTCAGTTATGATTGGTGTCAAATTGACATGGATATATCATAATCAATACACCCTTATTTAAATGCTAAAATAAGCACATTATAATGGACTTGATCTGCAGTGCACTCGTGGAGCATATGTGGAACTAGTTGTGAAAAACAGAAAGTTACAGCATTTGATGTGTTCTGCCATAAATCCCAGATAAATCAGACCGAGCCTAAAGGTGCAATCCGAAGCTAATTCCAAGCCTGCAAGGGCACCAAAAACAATTTGAATTCCAACACGCGTGCGCGAACATACGCACACGCGCAAATGCGTGCACACGTACCTAATCATGCGCACGCGTAGGTGCATGTACGCGCTCCTAAAGGTGCGCACGCATAGGTGCGCATATGTGTTATTGTAGCCCTTTATATGGTTTATTTAATTTCCTTTGTCAAGGGGATACATAAAGTTGATGAAGATGTGATGATGAAGAAGATGACGATGATGGAGATGTTGTTGAGGAAGGGGGAGATGACAATGATGATGAAGATGTTGATGATGATGATGATGATGATGATGATGATGAGATGATGGTGATGGTGATGATGATGAAGATTTTGATGATGATTACAATGGTGATGAAGATGATGATGAGGATAATGAGGATGATGAGGATGATGATGATGATGATGATGATGGTGATGAGGATGGTGATGAAGATTATGATGATGGTGATGAAGATTATGATGATGATCATCATCATCATCATCGTCATCATCAACACCATCATCATCATCATCACCACCCTCTTCTTCCTCATCATCATCAACATATAGGTCATCATATTCATCATCAATGTCATCATCATCATCATTATCATCCTCATCATCACCATTGATGGTGATGATGATGGTGATGATGATGATGATGTTGATGATGAGTACGATGATCATCAATATCATCATCATACTCATATTCATCATCATCCACCACCACCATCATCATCATCGTCATCATCTTCGTCATCACCCTCTTCCTCATCAACAACATCTTCATCATCATCTTCGTATCGTCATCATCATTGATACTCATATTCATCATCATCCACCACCATCATCATCATCATCGTCATCATCTTCGTCATCACCCTCTTCCTCATCAACAACATCTTCATCTTCATCATCATCATCATCATTGATGATGATGACGATACGAAGATGATGATGAAGATGTCAATGATGATGATGATGATGATGATGATGATGATGATGAAGATGGCGATGACGAGTATGATGAGGATGATGAAGATGACGATTATGATGACGAATACAATGATGATCGTGACCATGATCATATGATGATGAGGAGGATGAGGATGATGAAGATGGCGATTATGATGACTAATGAAGATGATGATGACGAATATGATGATTTTGATAATGATGATGATGATCATCATCATCATATTCGTCATCATCACCATCATCTTCATCATCGTACTTATATTCATCATCATCCACCACCACCATCATCATCATCATCATATCATTGTCATCATCATCATTATCCTCATCCTCACAATGATGACGATGATGAAGATGATTATGATGATCATGTTGTTGATTATGATGAAGATGATGAGGATGATGAGGATGATATGATGCATATTCGTCATCATATTCATCATCATCATCATCATCATCTCCATTAGTCATCATCATCATCATCATCGTCATCATCATCATCGTCATCATCATCCTCATGCTCGTCCTCACAAATGATGATGACGATGATGATGAAGATGATGATGATGATCATGTTATGGATCATGTTGTGGATGATGATGAAGATGATGATGATGTGCTACATATTCTTCATCATCTTCATCATATCCATTAGTCATCATCATCATCATCATCATGATATTCATCATCATCATCATCATCAGCATCAGCATGACGAAGTTGATGATGACAATGATGATAATGATGATGAGGATGATGGTGATGACGAGTATGATGAGGATGATGAAGATGACTATTATGATGACGTAGACAATGATGATCATGACCATGATCACATGATGATGATGATGAGGATGAGGATGGGGATGATGAAGATGGTGATGATGATGACTAATGAAGACGAATATGATGATGAATATGATTATTTTGATGATGATGATGACAACGATCATATTCGTCATCAACATCATCATATTCATCATCGTACTAATATTCATCATCATCCACCACCACCACCACCACCATCATCATCATCTTCATCATCATCATCATCATCTTCATCATCCTCATCATCATCCTTGTCCTCACAATGATGATGATGATCATGATGATGATGAAGTTGATGATGATGATCATGTTGTTGTTGATGATGAAGATGATGATGATGTGCTGCATATTCCTCATCATCTTCATCATCAACATCATCAACATCATCATCATCATCATCATCATCATCATCATCTCCATTAGTCATCATGATCTTAAGTGGACAAAATGGTCAAAATAAATATTAGTGATGACATTTCATTATGTAGAGTATGGACATTCTGGATCTCATTATGTAGATCTATTAAAAATCAAGTTGGATCTCATTTTAACCTTTTGACGACAATGGACATTTTCTATTTTTAAGTATTCTTTTCCTAGTACTCAAGTTCCCAATATATATCTTATGTGCCATGAGGTGTTATTTGTCCATCCATTTATTCCATTTGTTTTTAGATTAATTCTCACACATCATTTTGTTTGAGTTAGCCTATGTTTACAATGTTTTCTTAACATAGATACCATTAGAACCTTTTACATGTGGAAAGATAAACCAAGCTGAACTATGATATCCAACTTCTCTTCTAAGATCTAGGTAAAACCCAAATTTAGACAACATCACATCATGATACACACAACATGAGACAACAACATTAGACAACGAGATATATAAATCACATAACTGAAAACCCATGTACATTGAGGCGACAAAACTCATCCAAACATATACAATTCCTAGCAAATAGTGGAACATGGTTCCCAATGTACATACAATGGCAACTCGTGCCCTATAGAAAATGTGACAACTCATGCCGTAGATCCAAAATACATGGAAACTCATGCCGTATATACAAAGTACATGGAAACCGGTGCACAAAAGTGCCACATCATGGCTAATGTACAAAACATGGTGTGTCAAGCATTGTGACCACCCCCGTCACTCCCAGGTGCATCTCTAAAGTCGATCTTCTTACTCTTCGAGCTACCGGTGCCTCAAGTCTTGCTCCGTCTAGGAGTAGACCGTCTCTCCGAGCTCTGGAACAAATGATATAAGATACCGTCATTTTCAAGCATTTGCTACATTTACAACATTTATAAAACAAATGTAGAATTTGAATCTTAAATAAATCACCTCTAATGTGAGTGGGAAACGTGAGGCAAGTGTCCTGGATCTGCAGAGCCTCTCAGCAATTCCAGCCTACAACATTTATAACAATCCTTTCATTGAAAAGTAATAATTGCTTAAATTAATTTTTGTTAATGCATTAAAATATTTTCATAAATTAGCTTGATTCTCACCGTGAACACCTCCGACGATGGACATGGCTGGGCTTCTGGGATAGTAGGTGGAGCAGATGGCAGGACAACCAGCTCTGATGCAGTCATGGGGGGGGCGTAGATGTAGTGGCAGCCACTACAGGTGCAACCAATGGAGGTACAGATGAGGGTACTGGGAGAGTAGATGCCACAATAGTGGCGGGAAGTGGGGATGATATGGTGGGAGAAGACATGGTGGTATGGGGTGGAGGAGGACGTCATGGATGATGAACCCCTGTCGGTTGTACGATAGAGGGTATCGAACAAAAAGGACTAGGGGGGATGTTGAGGGATGGTGCATGGGAGGGGAGTCCTGCATGGAGAGAGGATGATGGAGGAATGGGAGGTTGTGGACAAAGAGGGGAAGGTGGAAGGAAGGGGGGGGCGTGGACGAATGGGGGAGGATGGATAGACATGGGGGCGTGGATAAATTAGGGAGGATGTATATACGGGGGGTGTGGACGAGTGGGGGAGGATGGATGGAGGGGGAAGTATGGCCGGGGAGGGGGGGATGGATGGAAGGGAGGGGTTGGAAGGAGGGAGGGGTCTAGATGGAAGCGAGGGGGGGACTCATGTGAGAGGGTGGAAACACAGGACTAAAATGGGCACCTACATCTCTTGGTGTCACCTACATATACATTTGTAATATCACAATTTAGTAAACAAACAATAAATTAAACCATAGTAAGTCGTAACAATTCAAATTAAAAGCGTGCTTTTAACTACACATTGTACCTGTGTATATGGTGATCTGCTAATCCATGGCAGGGATGGTTGATCACCGTAGTCATGGAATACCTATGGACATCAAAATGCATGCATGTTATGAACATGTTAAACAAGTCATTATTTAGGAAATCAAGATATTCAAAAACATTGTATGAGCTATCGATGAGTATGCCATAAATATAAATACTGAAGTAATATAAATGACATAAGTAATAACAGTATTGTGTGAGGTACTGAAAATACCTCCGTGTGAGGTGCCGCAATTTCAGTTGCAGTTGCCATTGCTACATCCAGGTTGGGAGATCCTACGTTCTCCCATGTTGGTGTATCAACTCTGAATAACTATACATTGAAATAATAGTTTAAGTCAAACAAAAATACTTTACAAGTTATTAAGTGATGATTGAAAACACATTAAAAAAATTGCTGACATGATCCTTATAACAGCCCTCGATCAGGCCAGGGCAAGTGTGCCCGCAATGCAGACAAAGATGTGGCACTGTCCCCGTCGAACTGGAATGCCCAGCATGGCTACCACCAGTCACGGGTCTATCTTGGCCTTGTCGTAAAGGCCCTGCACCTGGATCTCTATCAAGGTCACCCGATCTCTCCATTGTACAGTTGCTGCTACAAAGGAGGTGTGTGTGAGGAGTCCACGTGCAACATTCCTCATTACCTCCTCGATCTGATCAAGCTTGTGGGGTAACTGAGGTGGCTGGGGAGAGGGGTTGGGGTCGTTCCTAGGATCTAGTGGCCCTATCAGTGGGTTCCTCCTGGAAGCAGGTCGATCTTGGGAAGAGCCACGCCCAACAACCTGGAACTCGGTTATGTCAAAATAGCTTACATGTAAACCGAGGAAAAACTCAGCCCACAGCTACCGAAGGAAGTACTGTGGAACCTCCCTATTATTGCAGAAAGGTTTATCGTACACCATGAACCACCTCTGCATCCAATTGTCCCTCCATGGTTGGTAATGACACCAATCCATGCAGACACGTGGCTTTCTAGTGTTCGGTGGTTCGTTTGTTTTTGGATCGGTGAACATACTGTATAATTGGGCTTTTGTAATGTTGAAATCTTTTATTGCTTCCTTGGAGATGTGGAGTAATACTCCCGCATCCTAGCTCCAAATTCAGTCGTGTCGGTCAATTGCTGGTGTGCATGGATGAGGGAGTCAATTGAGTTCTCAATTGACATGGCAAGAGACAATCGAGATGGTTCCCTCGAGTTTCTTAGTTCGCGAGTGTGCACTCGCATTTCATTTACATAATGGTTAAGGTCATCTTGTTCAAAATTAGCATGGAGGTTTTGGTTTTGTTTGGCATTGGGTCCAAGGTTTGGGTTTTCTTGTGTTCCACCGGACTCGGGGTTAACATCTTGTTCACTCATTGTCTCAGTTTACAATCTGCAATTGAAAATTGGTTCATTGTTTTCAAAATTTGGGAATTATTAACAATTAAATAAACAAAAAAAATCAAATAATTGACACAAAGAATGAATAAAATGAAAAAAAACTTGATATTTACCTATCAATCGATGTGTTGATGAGTTTGTGGGTGTTCTTGGGTGATTTTGGAGTGGATTTCGCCTCCTTTGGTGGTTGAATCGATGCGCACACGGGGGTGGAGGTCGCGCTTGGCCAAATAGCAGAATGGGAAAATTGTGCTCTGTTTTTTTTTTTTAACAGAGGCGCGTGCGCGCCACCATTGCGCACAGGCGCCTTAGGTGCGTATGCATCATTCTTTTTCGCCGCTAGCGCATCCCCATTGCAACGGATTTGGGGACCATCTTCATGCGCCCACCCGCTACTTAATACTCAGAAATACTTCTAGTCTTCAATATTAGGGTTAATGGCCTCTTCATATTATCTTAATTTTCTTTTAACCTCTAAATCTTTCTCACGCCACATTTTCTCTTTAAACTTAGATTAATAATATTTTTGAGATTATTGGTCCATTCTGCAAGATTTCATTTTCGTCAATGCCCCTATGATTTAACCAATCTATGGTATGTTTACACCATCTTTGATTGAGTAGTAGGTGGTTTTGACTTGATTTTAAGGCAATTTTAGGAAGTCTCTTGTCTCCCATGTTATTTATCTTGTGCTTGCACATAAGTACCTAGTCATAGCCATGTTCTCAATGGGGAAATACCTACTTCTATGAGGAGAATAGGGAAAGGCGTATTGCTTTTAATTTTTGATGTTATAAGTTATAAAATGCTTCTAGATTTGCTCAATATTTCTCCAAGATTCTTTAGAAATGTTGCAACCCCATACTTCACAATCGTATAAGATAACGGAAATGACAAGAGTTTCAAATAGGAACCTCTTTTTATCCCACATGACTAGGTTGGTTGATTTACAATTTTGTTCAAAACCAAAATAAGCTTTCCACCCTCTGTTAATCATTTTCTCAATGCTATAGTTCCATTTGATCTTGTGATGAATATCAATTTAAAGATCTTTGTAAAAAGTCACTTCCTCCAGTTTTTTATTGTCATATATAAAATTAGTGTAGCTGTCTTTTTTAGACTTTATAATCATTATTTGTTTCTTGTTAATGTTAACAATCATACCCATATTAGAGCATAGATATTTGAGAATTCTTAATTTCTTATCAAGATCAAAGTAACACCTTGACATAAGAAAGATATCATCAGCATAAATCAGGGGGATGATAAATATCCCAACTAAGATTGACCGGCCAATGCAACATGCTTCTTCTAAAAAATATTCTAGCTTGTTGATGTAAATGTCGAAAAGGGTAGGAGAGAGGGGGAAACCTTGCTTAACTTCGATATTACAATTTATATATGTCGATCACCCCTCACTGTTCTTAAACTTGGAAATGACCTTTTCGTATAATCTTATCATGACAACTCTCAACTCAAAAAGGGGCTTAAGCTCCTCTAACCTATTCCATGGGTTATTTCTAGGCACTATATCAAAATCTTTTTTAAAGTCCACAAAGCAACAAAACATATTAGACTTATTATTATGGAATTCCTCTGCAGTGGTCTATGGTTGAGTAGTGCCTGATAACCTCTAAACCATGCCTGCCCTTTAGCTCGCTCACCTTCCATTTCTAGCAATTCACTGATCTTCTTTTCTAAGATAATCTCATATAACTTAGCTAATAGAGAGCAAAATTTAATTAGCAATGACGATATTTTTTATGAATGAATTTATATATATAATTTAATTAGATTCATTTACAACCATATGTATAAAATTTATAACCATATATTAAATATTAATAATAAAATTCTAATACAAATAAAAAACTAAAAACTAAAAAAATGGATTATTATTATAATATTAACCCTAAAGGTTAGCTCAATTGGTAAGATGTGCAAACACTCTCTAGGAGAAGCTTTTTTTAAGTGAAAAAATTAAAATAACTTGTACACTTAAGTTGTAAGTATTTAACTCTCTCAATACTTGGTAGATCCAAGTTAAAATAAATTTACACTCATAATTTTAAATTAATAAAATAATTATTATAAATGTAAATGAACTTCCTTCAATTAACCAAACTTATTACTTTATTCCATTGACTTATTAGTTCTATTTTTGTTATTCTCATACTAAATTAAATTTTAATTAATATTTTTTAATAACTTGTTTTAATATCATATCTAAATAAGTATATAAATCTCATAAAGATAAGCGTTGACTTTAAATTATATTTAATACTTTTGATTTTAATAATTGAAAATTAAAAATAAAAGAAAATCCAGATAGAAAAGATAATATTCGATCTTACAATCACAATCACTAAAATATAACAAAATTAATTATTTTTTTTATTATTTTAAGTAATATAAAAAAATTCAAACAAACACGTCAGATAATTAATGTGTCTTGATATTTTACTCGCCATTTCTTCTGTAAATTTAAAAACCCGTATAGACACACTAAATTATCTTTTCCGTTTTCATTATTTTAAGTAACATAGAAAATTCAAACAAACAGGTCAGACAAACATTAATTTATATTTTAATAGCCATTTTCTTTTGTAAATTAAAAACCGCATATTGCCAGCTGGTTTCTATTTTTATTTTTATCTGCATGTTCATGGGCTTCGAAGTCTCCCGCACGATCATTGACTTCGCATTCTCGGAGAAATTAAACCGCACGTATAGAAAAATGCAAGCAAGTAAAACAAAGTCCTTAGAACGTTTTTTTAATTTTCATAGATTTTCTTCCTTATGTCTGTTTTTCATCATCAACTATCTGTATTTTATGGTTTTTCCTCATTATCTGTCTCTTCACATTTAGCAACTAGTCTACTACTACCAGGCCTATTTGCCTACTTACTAAGTCACTCCTCCAAGCTATAAATATCCCCTTTGTTTTGCAGTGCACACCAGAACTGCAATTTGTTCAAACTGTTGAGGGGATATATATATATACACACGAAAAGAGAGGAAGAGCAGCAATTTGTTCAAAGTGTTGAGGGGATATATATATATATATATAAACGAAAAGAGAGGAAAAATATGGTGGCAGGGACCGTAACAACCGAATATGTGTCTCAGGTGGACACAAAGAGACTGTGGAATGCCATGGTGAAAGACGCGCACAACCTCTACCCAAAGGCCCTACACGAATTTCACATATCTTCTGTCACCGTGCTTCGAGGAGATGGAGGCGTGGGCACTGTCAGGCAGCTCAACTACACCCCTGGTATTTATACGCCTGCAAAATCATCTGTTCACTTAAAATAGTCGCCATAAATCATTATACTTCCATTTTCTTTTATTTCCTCTCGGCCCTGTGATGAGAATTAGGGATAAAATTTTCAATGAATTGGTGGTTATAATGGTTTTTTGTTTTCTTGTCACAGCTAACAAGGATTTCAGCTACGTCAAGGAGCGATTGGACTTAATCGACGAGGAGAATATGGTGCACAAGTATACAGTGATCGAAGGAGGATCGATGGGGAAGAAACTGAGCGCCTTGAACTTTGAGCTCAAGTTCGTTCACAAGGAAGAAGGGGGATGTCTGCTTACCTGGATCTGCAACTACGAAACCCTCCCTGGTTCTTCGGTTGGGGAAGCCAGAGCAGAAGAGATCAAGAAATTGGACGATGCCATGTTCAAGGCTATTGAGCAGTATCTTGTCTTCAACCCCGACTTATACTGATAGATATAGGTTTAGCAGTAAAGTTCAAGGCCTGCGTGTCAATGCAACGACCTAAAACTATCTATCTCCGCAATAAATAAGAAGCCTAGTCGGCCTTAGTTATTACTTCTTGTCTTGAATTAAATTTTCAAAACAAAAATTGTGCTAAATTACAAGTTATTATGATCAATAACTGTCACTTTTGTATCTTTTATATGTTTCTTCAAACAGTGTGTTACCAAATTGAATTGCTGAGCTCCAGTCTGGTCTTAATATTGGTGTTCTTAATATTGGTGTTCTTAATATTGGATATATAGATTGTAGTTATTTAATTTGTAACCAGTAAATAAGAATTGTCGTGAATAAGTTATTTGTTATTTGTTTTTCATAAAATCAATTTAAACAGTACATTGGTATCATCCTCCTGAATAACATACTTCCTACTTCATTTCAAATTCTAAAATATAAACACTTATAAATATAATAACAAATACAAAATTTCATTTTAGAGTAAGCTAAACTCTAGACCGAATGCACCAAGAATCTGGCGATTTTTCCGGCGAAAATCCGGCTGAAATTGTTTAAATGACAGTTTTGGGTTGTTAGAATTGCATAATCGGGGTGCCCCAGGGGTTTTCGAGGTCGCTGAAGCCATTCCTGCAACCAAAATTGCAATTCAAACAACCTAAGCTAAACTCTAGACCGAATGCACCAAGAATCCGGCGCGGCTGAAATTGTTTAAATGACAGTTTTGGGTTGCTAGAATTGCATAATCGGGGTGCCCCAGGGGTTTTCGAGGTCGCTGAAGCCATTCCTGCAACCAAAATTGCAATTCAAACAACCCAAATTGCAATTTCAGCAATTTCCCATTCGCTGGATTCCGGTGAAAATCGCCGGTAAAAGTGCATTCTGTCTAGAGTTTAGCCCACTCCTTTCATTTTTATATAAAACATCCAAACCCCTCTTTCATTTAAACTGTTATAAACAATTAAAGCACCCAGTACAGACACATTGAACAGACTAATATACTTTAAAAATATATATATATATATATATTAGAGTTCAAAACTCCCTCAAATATTTTCATGTCACATTTCAATAATATCACGCAGAGTTGGATGTCTCTGAAGCACCAATTTGACGAGAATAACTACACCCAGAAAATAATCTTCGTCCTTTGGCAGGGATTTAGTTATCAGATTGTATCTCAATGTCTAGGTTCCACGCTTGTTATATGCACACGGGCAAGTCCTCTTCGTTCACTAGTTGGTTGTGCCTGTGCGTTATTCCTATTAACAGGAGAAAAAGGCATGCAAATTAGTTTCATCATCAATGTAAGGGTGATTCTCCTCCTCCTAACATCAAAATCATCCAAATGTTGATGATGTCAGAAGTCAAATACAAAGTTCACTGTGAAAGAGCTCTACTAAACCGTGGCAAATTTTCTAAATGACTAGTGGTTATGGCCTAATTCACCATTGCTTTTAATATTTTAAATTAATACAATCAATATAATTCTTATCTAAACTATATAGCCTAATTGATCTTTCCTAGCTAAGAGCATATCTTAAATATCCAATTTCATATGAAACAATAAAAAGTGCAAATAACAGGAAAAATAGTCCACCAATCTACCAAGGCACGCCTTAAGGACGAAGGATAAATTGTGAGACATAAATCAAAGGCGATATTCAAAAAAGTAAGGAGAATCCACCTCTATCATTTGCACAACAATCCAAGTTTGATCTAAAGACCGAATATAGCTTATGAGTATGGAGACTTGCATCCAAAAGGTACCCATGTATATGATAAATAAGCATTTAAACATGTATATGATAAATAAGCATAAACATAGTAATCAAGAGATTATCCATATATCACAACATTTACAAGATACAATATTCAAAATATGAAGATACAATATTCAAAATATGAAGATAGTTTATTATTCCTAGTAAGGACCCTTTCAAAAGTTTAAAAGTCTTCATTATAGTCAAAAGTTTAAAAGTTATTTACAAGATACAATATTCAAAATATGAAGATACAATATTCAAAATATAAAGATAGTTTATTATTCCTAATAAGGACCCTTTCCAAAGTTTAAAAGTTTTCATTATAGTAAAAAGTTTAAAAGTCTTCTTTATAGAAAGCTCTGATGATCTTTGACTTTCTATTTAATGAATTCTTGGCATTCAACTTTCATTATTCTTAGTTTTCTAATTTTATTTAAATAATTTATTTTACAATTTTATCTTATTTCCAAATTGATATATTACTAAAATTCAGTTTTATCTACCAAGTATTGTTTTTCTTCCATTTGTCCTTAATGCTTATAAACTTTCACAATGTTTAGAGTTGAAAAATTGAACATATAGACTTTGTATTTCATATTTTGAATCCAAAATGATTCACCCTTACTTCCTTCCTTGGTTTGTTCAAACTTGCCTTTTTCACCGTTATGTGTACATGTTCTTTTCATTTTTTTTTAAAATATACAATCAAGTAGACTCTTCTCTTTTGAATTTAATGTATTCCAAACATGAATTAAAATATCTTGTAAGGAAATATTGAAATAAGAGCTTGAATTCCAAACTGGTCTACTATCAGATCCACAGATCATCACCGCTGGTGATTTAAAATTCACGATTGAGGCTAGAGAGCTTCGGTGAATGAGGGCTAGACCCGACCCATTGACTGAATACTTTTTGGATCTTATCACTGAATCAGAATTGGTTGATATTCTCCCAAATCCTATTATCCCCACTTGCCAGAATGGCAGAGCAGGTGTAGCGGAGATAGAAAAAATAATTGATAGATTCTTGGTGGCGGCTCCATTACTGGGGATGGATGATCGATACAGATATTGGGTGATAAAACAGAAGATCTCAGACCACATGTCGGTATCCTTCCATATTAAAGCTGAGGATGGAAGTCCAAAATTCCCATTCAAATTCAATGCTACTTGGATGGAGGAGGAAGACTTTAAGGAGCTCGTGAAGGGAAATTAGTTGTCGTTTGTGCCACCCCCGAATCTGTCGTGTATGGAAACACTAGCGTGGAAGATCCAGGTTCTTAAAGGAGAAGTCATAAATTGGGAAACGCGTAAGAAGAAACTACTGTCTGTAGAATTGACCGACCTGGAAGAAAAAATTGATAGAATTTATAGCTCCACACAGACAATGAAATTTATAGGGGCGAAATTTTGTCAATTGGTTATTTTTGGGGCTTTTTTTCAAAAACTAAATTCGCTATTTACTCGTTTCTAGTATCTAATATCGCCTATATTTACATAAATAAATATAATGTGTTTTTAAATCATAATATTCACCAAAATATACAAATTTCAGTGGTAAATTGTATGTTTCATATTTAATATTTGCCCACCAATCTATATATACTTAAGTATACTTTTGTAATCCTTAAAAAATACCCTGCTGGCAGAAGAATAGCGAGGAACCTTATTGGATTTGGAAGCGAGAAGGGAATGGATTATACAGATGGAAAAAGCGACATGGAAGAAAAAGAGCAGGGAAGTTTGGATTCAATTGGGAGATCAAAACACATGTTTCTTCCACAAATTTGTTGAGCAGCGAAGAATCAATAATTCCATCTAGGAATTAAGGAACTCTGAAGGTGGCCTACTAAAAGCTCAACGGGAATTAGAACAAGGGGTTACATCACACTTTAAGCACATTTTTACGAACCCAGGTTCAAACAATATCACAGAATAGCTTGACGTGATAACCACATACCCTCGCTTCTTCTCGGAGGAGGGTCAGAAGTGGTGGACATTATTACACTGGATTGTATCAAAGAGGTATTAAAAGGTTTTGAAAAAGATAAGAGTCCAGGTCCGGATGGCTGTATGGTGAAATTTTTCTTGACTTTCTTTGATCTCATTGGGCCCTTACTTCTTGAAGCGGTGGAGGAATCCAGGACTACAGGAAGAGTCATAGGAGCACTAAACACCACTTTCATAGCTTTAATCCCCAAGTGCTCTAATCTGGCAAACTTATCAGATTTCTGGCCTATCTCACTATGCAACCTTGTGTACAAGAACATAACAAAAATAATTGCAACCCGAATCAAACCTATACTCTCCATGTTCATTTCCAAAGAGAAATTTGGATTTTTGGAGCATCAGCAGGTTCATGATGCCATTGGTGTGGCACAGGAGGTCATAGATTCCATTAAAGTCAAAAAGATGAAAGCGACAGTCCTTAAAGTTGATCTCGATAAGCCCTATGATCAATTCAGTTGGAGCTTTCTGAGATTAGTCTTGCTTGATATCGGAATTAGTTATGAGGCTTCAAAGTGGATTATGGGGTGCATTACTTCGGCAAATTTTGCGGCTCTGCTAAATGGAACACCATCAGATTTATTCTCGGTCACTCGGGGACTAAGACAGGAATGCCCTCTATCCCTGCTATTGTTTCTCCACGTCATTGAGGGACTAAGCATGCTCTTGCATAAATCCTTTATGGACAGTATAATTTCAGGTATAAAAATTTCACAAGAGCTCCACATCACACATCTTTTCTTGTCGAGGATGTGTTCATTTTTGGAAGGCGAACCATTGAGGAATGAACAACATTGCGAGAATGTCTCAATACTTTTGGTGTTGGCTCAGGTATGAATATTAGCATTCAAAAATCTAGTTTTTCCTGTATTGGGTGGAAAATGTTTTTAAGGGTCAACTGAGACAAATCCTCCCATACAATATGAGTGAAATGGAAGGTGGATTCAAATACCTTAGTTTTTACATAAAACCAAATTTTTATTCGGTTGCATATTGGACTTGGCTACTCAAAAAGGTATACAAGAAGTTGGGATGCTGGTGTTACAGGTGGTTAACATTGGGAGTACATTTGGTCCTAATTAAATCAGTTCTCAAGAATATACCAGTATATTGGATGTCACTTGCAAATTTCCCCTGCTTGGTATTGACAAAAATATGGAGAAAATGTTTCCACTTTCGCTGGTCAGGTCCTAGGGAAAAACACTCATTCCACTTAGCCTTGTGGGAAAACATTGCCAGATCGAAATTGATGGGAGGTTGGGGACTAAATAACATATTTGAATTTGGAAAATCCCTTAGAGTAAAGAGCCTCTGGATATGTATTTTCACTGGAGGTCTGTTGAGAGAGGTAACTCGTACAAAATATCTAAGCTCCGACACCTTTATTGATTGGATCAGGAATAAGCTTGGTTCGATGTAAACAAAGCTTCAAACATCTAGTCTAGACTGGCTAGAGCTACAGAGGTAGTTTTCAAGTCACACATTTCATTAAAAGTGTAAATATTTTATTACAAGAACAATGGTAGAATTGATTTTTTTGGTTATTTTGGAATTATATATTCACTATTTAATTCCAAATTTAATGAAAACTCAACTTGGCTTGGAGCCCGGGAAATGGCTTACATATTAGAATCAGAAAAGACCCTATTGAGGGAACAAATTACTCATGTTATCTCTCTTATGCCCTTCTCTCGGCACTAAGGATCAGGGAAATATTTGTTTTGGCATAAATTTCAGCCTCCAACACAACATTACATGATAGACCACATTGGAAATCGGAAACTGATCTTCGGATCGAGGGCGACTTGGGTAGAGAATGGGACCTGTTTATTCTCAGGCTACAACACATAGGAATATGATTAAACAACACAGAGGACAAACTAATTTGGTCGTGGAACAATAAAAACAGTATGATTACGTCAAAATCGGCATAGATATCATGGCATAAAATTGGGATGGTGTTGCGAAGTGGTGGAACAATTGGAAGTGGAGATGGTGATTCCTCTACAAAAAAAAATTATTCAGCTGGTTACTTTGAAAAATAGGATCCTGACCTGGGACAATCTGTTAAAGCGAGCTTTTTTGGGATCGGGGCGTTGTGTACTACGCAAAACAGACAATGAATATATACAACATTTATTTTTCAAGTGCAACTACACTCATAGGACTTGGATGGAATTTCGTCAAATTACTAAGAAAAATCTATATTGGACAGGGACCACATTTGAAGAATGCCTGCGGATATGGAAAAAAATGGTGAACGGTGGGCGGCCTTGCCGGCATTAATAAGTTGGCACATTTGGTTATCTAGGAATAACATCATCTTTGAAGACATACATGCCAGACGACGGGCTATAGCTATCAGATCCTTGAACATGCTAAAATATTACAAGAAATTCAATGCATCAGAAAAGACTCGAATACACCCACCACCTCTATTTGAAGATAACTTACCGTTGGCTTCTTTGATGGCTCATCAGAAGGAAATGGATAGTTTTCATGAGTTGGTATATTACTTTGTATGGAAAGAAAACTACACTACAAGGTGTGGGTGGGCATCGACAGGGGAACAAACACAAGGAGTGAATTACTCGGTCTTGGGGATCTACTATTCTTTGCACACAACAAACATATTATAAAAATGAGGATTGTGGGTGACTCGAGAGTGATTCTCGATTGGGAACAACACTACTGATATTCAAGTAATACTATTAGAGGTATGGAAACTTAGAATCAGGAAGCTGCAATCTCTTTTTACACTCCTTGAATACAGTCACGCTTATATGGAATACAACTCCCACGCTAATTATCTATCAAAGAGGGATTTTTCCTCGGAGGAGGGATGGTGTTCATATATCCAATGACACCATGCAATTTTATTAAAAACTGCTTTAAATATCCCATAGCACTTTTGGACTGGATAGAGTTATCAGTGATATTTAAAAATTAGCAGTTGTTGTAGCTGTGGGAAGGCAGGGGGGTGTTTCTCTTACTTCAGCAAGACACGTGGATCTCCAAAATCAGCAATTTCACCTACAAGATAGTCGCAGCTGACAGTAACAGCCGACTATAATATTCAGCACAGTCACAGCTAACAATAACAGGTGTCTGTTTCAACTAACAGACATCTATAGGACTGTTGCAGCTGAGTTGCAACTGACTGTTACAGCTATGTTATGATGACCCATGCGTTCATAAACTTGTCTAATAACAATTAAACATAATTAACTTTCAAAATAACTATAATATCTTCACTTGCTACAGCAAAAATAACTACAGAAATAAATATGAGTTTTCAAACTCAAACAACAGAGTGTAACGGAAACACGCAGAAAAATTATGGGTTTAACTTCAACTTCATTCACTCCGTATATTGGATCACGATTACAATGGTAAGTATTTATAGTGCTTCAACCTAATTGATCCTTAAAGGGTAAATGACTCTTCATAACCAAATCTTATATGTAGAAAATAAATGCTTTGTTATGTTGTATTTCTTGAAAAGTTAAATAACAGGCTACAGATGCCTCTTCAAAATTCTATGACCCTTTAGCCTTTAATGCTTAAGTCAGTTTGGCGGTGAAGGGCTCTTCAAGAAATTTAACAGTCAAAAGAGAATTTGATTTGGTTTATCTTCTTTAATTTCCAACTTTTCAAAAAGCTGGCTGGTGTTGCCTTTTTTATATTTCAGCAGTCATCCACGCAACGGTGGAGTAATTAACTGTTTCCAACATTCTCCCCCTTAATTACTTCACCCCCCCAAAAAATAAAATTGTAACACTAGATTTCTGTTACAGCTTACAAACCCCAATGTTTTTACTATGAAACTCAAACAACTCTTTTCCCAAAGGTTTTGTAAATAGGTCTGCAAACTGATTTTCTAATCTGCAAAATTCCATACTGATTTCATTCTTGTTTATCAATTCTCGAATGAAATGATACCTTGTATCAATATGTTTACTTCTTTTATGAAAGACGTGATTTATTGATAGTGCAATCGTTGATTTGTTGTCACAGAAAATCTTAGTTGGTTCATCTTGTTCATGCTGCAACTCAGAAAAATTTCTTCTCATCCACATAGTTTGACATGCAGCTGTTGTTGCTGCAACATAATCTGCCTCAGCAAAGGATAGTGTCACTATGGGCTGCTTCTTTGAAGCCCATGCTACTAATCCCGATCCAAAATTGAATACATATCCAGATGTACTCTTTCTATCATCTATAGAACCTGCAAAATCACTGTCAGTATATCCAATCAACTTAAAATTTGAATTTGATGTATACTGGATACCAAAATTTGTTGTTCCAGCAATATATCTCATAATCCTCTTTCCAACTTGCCAGTGGGTATTCTTTGGAGACTCCATAAATATTGAAATCATACTTACTGCAAACACTATATTAGGTCTTGTTGCAGTCAAGTACATAAGACTTCCTACCAGTCTCGTATACAACGTTGGATCAACTTTTGACCCATCATCCTCCTTACTGAGTTTTGTACCAGTTGCAATTGGAGATATAGATGGCTTACAATTCATCATTCTGAATTTTTTCAGTACATCATTTGCATACTTTGTTTGATTTATAAAAATACCATCCTCAGACTGAGTTACTTCAATACCAAGAAAATATTTCATCATTCCTAAATCTGTCATCTCAAATTTGGTTTTCATGGCTTTCTTAAACTCATCTACTGAAAGATCTCCAGTGAAGATCAAATCATCAACATATAAGCAAACAATCAGTATTTTACCTTATTGGTTTACCTTTGTATACAAGGTTGGCTCACTTGGACTTCTGTTGAATCCTTCACTATTCAAATATTCATCAATCCTGTTGTACTAAACTCTAGGTGCCTGCTTCAATCCATACATTGTTTTCTTTAATCTTTAAACTTTGTCATCCTGTCCATTGATTTCATATCCAAGCAGTTGTCTCACATAAACCTCTTCTTCTAAAGATCCATTCAAAAACGTAGACATTACATCCATTTGATATACATACCATTTATTATGAGAATTAATAGCCAATACCATCCTTGCGGTATCAAGTCTGGCTATAGGTGCAAACGTCTCATTATAATCAATACTAGGTTGTTGACTAAACCCATGAGCTACAAGTCTTGCTTTGTATATTTCAACTTCACCATCAGCATTTAACTTAGTCTTATAAATCCATTTTACACCAATACAATTTTTATTATCAGGAAAATCTACAAGATCCCAAGTATTATTTCTTTCTATGGAATCAATTTCTTCTTCCATTGCTTTTATCCAAACATCCTTTTTAACGGCTTCATCAAAACTTACAGGATCACATGCTATCAATGCAAAATTTGAAACTTGATCTACTTCTTCATTTTGCTCATACAATTCTCTTAAACTTCTAATCTTCTTACCTCTAATTATGTTTCTTAATGAACCTAATGTAGGATTTGATTCCTTACTTACCTTTGATTTTGTTCCTTGTCGTCCATCAACACTTGATGGTTCACCACGTTCTTGAGTTCTGGGCATTCTGGCAGGTGTTCCTACTGCTGTGTAGGCGTATATGGAGTTAACTGACCTCCATGTATGCCTTGCTCATCTTCTTCATCTTCTGTGTGAGATATAACAACGTCCTCTGCAACCAACTTATCTATTTTGCCATCCCATGCTTCTTCTTCCTTAAACAACACATCTCTGTTGATGACATACTTCTTGGTGATAGGATTATAGAGTGTATATGATTTAGATTCTTCACTATATCCAACCAAAATACATTTCTAACTTCTGTCATCTAACTTTCTCTTCATCTCTTTAGGTACATGTGCATAAGCTACACAACCAAAAATTCTTAAATGAGATATGTTGCTACTCTTACCACTCCATGCTTGTTGGGGAACTCGACCCTTCACGCTCTTAGTTGGGCTTCTGTTCAGAATGTATACTGCATAGGTAATAGCGTCTCCCCAATATTCATCTGAAAGATGCTTCTCCTTCATCATACTTCGAGCCATGTTCATAATGGTTCGATTCTTTCTTTTTGCTACTCCGTTTTGCTGTGGAGTGTAGCAAGCAGTAAACTGTCTTTTAATTCCATGATATTTACAAAATTCCACAAACTCATTCAACATATACTCACCTCCTCTATCTGATCTCAAGACTTTAATACATCTATCACTCTCATTTTCAACCATAGCTTTAAAACTTTTAAACACATCAAAGCTTGAGATTTTTGTTTCAGTAAATACACCCAAGTTTTTCGACTGAAATCATCAATAAAAATCATAAAATAAACATTACTAGTCAAGGAAGGTGTTTGCATCAGTCCACACAAATCTGTGTGTACCAACTCCAATGGTTCTTTTCCTCTGTATGAGACTCCAGAAACGAATTTTTCTCTATGATGCTTTCCCAATATGCAGCTCTCACATGAGCTTGTTGGCTACTGAATACTGGGCAACCCTTTTACCATCTGCTTCTTCTGTAGAAAATCTAAGCCACCAAAATGTAAATGGCCATACCTCAAATTCCATAACCATGATTGATCTAAACTCCTAGTTTTATAAGCATTCAAAGAGTTAGTCAAATCATTCTTCATAATCAGTGGAAACATTATGTTCTTTGTCATTTCTACTCTAGCTATCAACTGCTTACTTGGATATTTTTCATAAATAGTACATACCTTGTTCTTAAAGAACACTCTGTACTTCTTCTCTAACAACTTTCCCACACTCAATAAATTACACGTTAAACCAAGAACATAATAAACATCATGAATTGTTCTTCTTTTACCATTCTTGGCATATACAGCAATCACACCTTTACCATTAACTTTTACCTTACTGTCGTTACCTAACTTCACTTCAGATTGAATGCTTGTAACTAGATTTAGAAATAACTCCTTATTTCCAGTCATGTGATTGCGGCATGCGCTGTCCAAAAACTCCTTTGAACTTTCCTGGGTGACATTACAAGTCAAAAACATAGGTTTCTCTTCATTTTCAGCCTCCTCTGTAATGTGTGTAGACAACTTACTAGAATCTGCTTGCTTCTTCCAACATTTGTTAGCAAAATGCTCAAATTTCTTGCAATAGAAGCATTGAACTTTAGATCTATCATACCTTTGATTTCTTGGCTACCATGTTCTGCTGCTACTCCCCCTTATGCTAGGAGTATTCTGCTGTAGCTTCTCTTCAGATTCTGAATCATTTCTGCTATCACTATGATCAGCAATATGAACTCATCTTTCTCTACTACTAGACCTTCCTCTGCCTCTGCCTCTAGTAACATGTAACTGAGATTTAAAAGCATTTTCTAATGGAGTGTCATCATACCTGTTCATTCTTGATTCATGAGCAATTAGAGAACCATTCATTTCATCAATGTGCATTTGACTGAGATCTTTAAACTCTTCAATTGGAACAACCACTGCTTCAAACTTCTTTAGCAAACATCTCAGCAATTTCTCAATCACACGGTGATCTGAGAGGTCTTAACCATACTGTCTCAGCTGGCTTACAATGTTCATAACTTGAGTCATAAAATTATCAACAGTCTCACTGTCCTTCATCTTCAAATTCTCAAAGTCCCTTCTCAAGTTCTGCAACTTGACATTCTTCACCTTGGTCACACCTTGATA
Organism: Larix kaempferi; assembly: GCA_027924585.1. NCBI lineage: Eukaryota > Viridiplantae > Streptophyta > Pinopsida > Pinales > Pinaceae > Larix > Larix kaempferi. The sequence goes on along the minus strand of BSBM01000267.1, from coordinate 10,370,612 downwards.
GCAGGTTTCAAGAGTGTCCCAAGCTTTCTTTGAAGACTCAGCACTTGATATCTTCGGAAATATGGATTCACTTAGGGCTTGCTGAATAAGGCTAAGAGCTTTGTTATCCTTCTTCCTATTTTCCTTCGATAGAACACGCTTAGCATTTGACAGAGCCAATTCAACAACTTGATCAGCTGGCTTTAGGTAGCCAATCGTAACAAACTCCCATAGATCTTGAGTACGCAGGATAGTTCTCATCTTAATAAACCATCTGTCATAATTTCTTTCAGTCAACATAGGAATTTGTGGCTGCACTACACTGCTGTTATTAGCCATCTCAAATTGAATTCCAAATCACTCTAAACAGAAAAAACGAGAAAGAAAACTTAACCAGGCTCTAATACCACTGTAGGAAGGCAGGGAGGTGTTTCTCTTACTTCAGCAACACACACGGATCTCAAAAATCAACAATTTCACCTACAGGACAGTTGCAGCTGACAGTAACAGCCGACTATAATATTCAGCACAGTCACAGCTAACAGTAACAGCTGACTGTTTCAACTAACAAACATCTACAGGACTGTTACAACTAAGTTGCAACTGGCTGTTACAACTGTGGTATGATGACCCATGCATTCATAAACTTGTCTAATAACAATTAAACATAATTAACTCTCAAAATAACTACAATAACTACAGAAATAAATATGAGTTTTCAAACTCAAACAACAGAGTGTAACATGAACACACAGAAAAATTATGGGTTTAACTTCAACTTCATTCACTCCGTATTTTGGATCACGATTACAATGGTAAGTATTTATAGTGCTTCAACCTAATTGATCATTAAATGGTAAATGACTCTTCATAACCAAATCTTATCTGCATAAAATAAATGCTCGGTTCTGTTGTATTTCTTGAGAAGTTAAATATCAGGCTGCAGATGCCTCTTCAAAATTCGATGACCCTTCATCCTTTAATGCTTAAGTCAGTTTGGAGGTGAAGGACTCTTCAAGGAATTTAACAATCAAAAAAGAATCTGATTTGGTTTACCTTCTTTGATTTCTAGCTTTTCAAAAATCTAGGAGGTGTTGCCTTTTTTATATTTTGGCGGTCATCCACGCAGCGATGGAGTAATTAATTGTTTCCAACAGTATACATGCTTTTTTATATGTACTTGGGGTTGGAAATGGAGATCCAGACATTAGAATATATATGCTTTTGAATAGGAAATATTATTGATGTAATAGACAAAAACTACATAGGATCTATGTTGAATGACAGATACCGAAAAATATTGTATACTTTGATTCCAAAGGAATAAGAAGTATTGGACTTTTCACTATATAAAAAAAAAAAACTTTAATTAGTGCAATTTGGTTTATTATCAAAATGAAATATTAATTCAATAAAATGAATTGGGACCATCTTGATAAACAATGGGGAAATCGATCACTTTAATCTCATTGCCTTTGTAAACTAGATTAAGCTTTTTAAATTAGCAATCTAGAAAAAATGCTAATAAAATAACAAAACTCAAGTAAAACAAACATTATTGGATAAATTAAATTTGCATGATGTGTAAATACTAAGTATATTTGGCAATGATGGAATGGAGGAGGGGGATTATTTGACCAAGGATTGACCCCATGAAATTCTTAATCATGGGTTCAATACTCACATCACCGAATTACTTGGAAATGTAACCTGGAATGGCCTCTTTCCAACATGGGAAAAAATTATTTTGGCAAAGCTAAATGTCGAGACCCCTAGCTTTAACTCAAGGTTAAAATGGATAAGGGAGTGAGGGGTTTTGGGCTCTACTGAAAGCATTAAAAGACAATAGCGAGTGAAAATGTAGATGGATATGGAGCCACCACCACAACCATGCAAGAATGCACTTATATCCCTTTAAAAATTGTTCACAAGATGAAGAATTACCTACTGATTGTTGTGTAGATTTGTTCCTTGTCCATGGCATTTCTACGCTCTAACCAAATAAATGTGTTTGAGTGCATCTCTCTCAAACCCAACATAGGAAAATTAGGGTCGAACCCAACACAATAATGGGGCCTCTCTTCCTTCCACAAATCGATTTGGTGAACCCATGGAAATGTATATGTCACTAGCTACTATCTCAGTATACAGGAAAAATGAAATGGTTTGGCTAACATTTGGGTGAATTCTGCACTATGTATTATTTTATCTTGGTACCAGAGCAGGAGGGCCCATGAAAAATGTAACCTATGGGGAAAAATGAAATGGTTTGGCTAACATTTGGGTGAAGTCAGCACTATGTATTATTTTATCTTGGTACCAGAGTAGGGCTGGGCTTGACTCCCTCATAGGAGGGCCCAAGAAAAATGTAACCTATGAGTTGCATCTGTTGTAGGATTAATCTAGTATATGTGAGAGTTGATTGTGTACTTGTGGGTTTTATTATAGATGTGTGTGTTATTGTGTGCATTTTGTTCTTCAAGGAGTTTGTTGTCATAAGGGTGCAACTATAACGTGAGGGTGCAGACATTATAAGGAAAGAGGAAACCCATACCATTCTATTTTTATTTTTAGAGATCGAGTGGTTAAAGAGTTGTGCTACATCTTGTGTGAACCCGTGGTTTAGTGAGGAATAGACACTGCCAAGAGATACTACCGGCGCCATGGCCTAAATATTTGTGGTCGAGGAGAATGAGCAATGCTACTAACTAGCGATGTCTCGGGAAAATGAACGGAGTGTGAAGAGCGCTGCCAACTCAAATTATCTTTGAGATTGTTGGCAAGTTAGTCATTTTTTGTTGTTGTCCACGTGAGAAGAATTCGTTCATATGAGAAGAGGATCATTTGTGTTGTGTGTTACGAATTATTGAGAAGGATCTGCCTGTGTGAGAATAGATCCACCGATTTGCCACACTATTTACTTATGGCGTCTGTGTGAGTGTGATCTAGCGTGGGTTTGTTCTAAGGAGAGGATTGCACACAAATCTGTGTGTTTTTTGAATGCTTGTTGTGAGATCAGATTTAAAGACACCATATCCACATATCTATGTGCTTCCGTCAATTTGAGAGGAGCCACCATCTTCCAGGTGAAGAGAAGAGGCACTACGTGAAGGTAGCCACTATTTCTTACTTAGAGACAACTGAAAAAAAGAGTCCTCTATGAACATAGCCATGATTTTCCAAAGTTATAAAGGGAGTGGGCACACGTGAAAAAGATAGGTAATTATTGTTGTGCGCTGTTTTGTGATACAAAAAACCCATCGTTGTTTTCATCGTTTTAGTTCAAGGAAAAGAGGTGAAGGTAGAATAATGTGTATTATTTGTCGACACTAGACACTATGTTCTTATTAATGCGAAGGAAGAAAGTTTGCACAAAGGAAAATATAGAGGAGTAACCCTATTTGAAGGTGAATCTACATGCTTACAAGCCACTTGCAACATATTTGAAAAAATCGTAATACTGTGTAGAAGTGAAGAGCTAAAGCAGAGTGTTAGAAATAATGTAGAAATGAGTTGGAAATTGGAACAATAATCATTTATGGTTTGGAAATTGGTTCAAGATTGGCTATAGGTGTATTAGTTATTTTTAGATATCTAGATCCACCATTTTAGGATCTAGAGAACTCATCATTCTCCTATATATGCGATGTGTTCTCAAGCAATAGGATCAATCAAGTGTGAGTGAGACAAGCTAGTCTCACATTGTGTATGAACTGTTATGCATCTTTGTTTTTTTATCATGCTAATTTTTATTTCACTATCAGATCTGGTCTGGGAACAACTCCCTCACAGGAGTTCCCAGATCATTAGAAAGTTGTGAGGGTTAATATACTATAGCAGTATATTAGCTAACATGAGAGTGGATTATTTAGTGATTATTGAGTGTGTGTTTTGTGTTCGTTTCTAAGTGGGATATTTTTTCTACCTGCTCTTCCATGGCGAGTGGAGAAAATATATGTAGAGTAATGTTGTCTTGGTTTAATATTTCTATGATGCAGGAGCATCGGGGCCTAGGGAAATTAGTTGAAGTTGATCGACATAAGGAGTCGGCCAGGGGGAGTGTCGACGACCACAAGTGCGAAGGAAGATTGGTTGTCAAAGTCAATGAGTCGAGCAGGAGCAGTCGATATGCGATCGACATGAAGATTTGAAAGGTTGAGAGTCGACATGTCAAAGGTCGACAGACGACAAGGTTGCAGTGAAGGCGTTGTAGGTCAACATGTTGTCGAACCACGACACCAATAGGCCTGGGTATGAGCCAAGCAAGGAGGAAGGGGCGGACTGGTGAAGCCTAAGATGAGAAGTGAAGCCGATAGGTACATCGAAGCTGACGGAAGGTAGTATGGTCGAGACGCAGGGACAACTACTGTAGCAGTGTCAGAAGAATTAAGAAGTCAAGGCGAGTACTTGGTAGCCGTTTGGGGTTGTTAAGGAAGTTATGAGCAGTTATTGCAAGTGGTTGGGATCGCGACAGATGTCAACATAGGCAGAGATTGTGCAGCATAGCAGAGGCACTGACAATTGCAGGTCTGCAAGATTTGGTGGATTCGGCAAACAGAGGAAGAGTGTCTCAGGTGTCGGAGTGAACCTCTCTATGCGCAGCAGCAGCAGAGTAGAAGACTTGTGCGTAGGCATAGAGAGAGGCAGTCCAGTTCGATCAACAAAGGATCGATAGGGCAGAGTTCAGGTAGTTGATGGTAGATTGGAGAGAACACTCACACATCAACCGAACGCAGAAGATATCAGATCCATAGCTCAACATGTGCTTGCATTAAGCAGAGGCCGTGAAAGGGTGAAGGTCGACATACAAAGAGAACACACCATTTACTTATGTATTGTAAAAGGTTGAGGTCGACATAGTTTAGTTGTTTACATTCCTTGCATTTCGCATTGTAACCGATTTGATTTGAAGTAATAGAAGCCACTTCTGGAATCCTGCTTACATCCAGTTTATGTGAACGTGTGGTTGTGTCGTGTGTAATTGTTAAGAAAGAACCTTGTCGAGGTGGCCTTGCGTCAAGTGGTATCAGAGCGGGAAGAGAATCCTGCGAGAAGGTGGTGATACTAACTTGCCTTGCGTCAAGTGGTATCCAGTGTCAAGTGTGTTGAACAGCTCCAGCTGCGGTTTGGTAGAGTTGTGCATGACTTGTGAAAGTCTAGTTGTGATTGGACGAGTGGGAGTTTCAGTCGAGGTTGAAAATGGATTACAAAGGCGTTAATGTCCAAGGTACAGGATGAAGAGATCGTGGGGCAGCAGTCACAGTTGATCATGAAATGTTCGACTAGTGCATGCGAAAAATGCGAAGTCTGACAAGCGACGTCGCAATGATCAAAGAAATTCAAAGACGTGGATGCATTCCTAATGCGTTAGACCACAGCGATGAGGAGTTCGAAGAGGTGGAAGCCCAGGAAGATGCAGTCGAGGAACCAGAAGATAAATTGATCAAGCTTCTGACGGAGATGAGAGGTCGGACAAAGATAGATGTGCGTACCTACTCAAGAAGACTTGATCGATTGGTTCAGAGAAATGGAGAAATACTTCGACATAGAGCAGATTGAGGATCCCAGATAGGTTAAACTGCATGTCTGAGGTTGAAGGGTCACACCTCATTGTGGTGGGACAACGTACATGATGATAGAGTTAAGAAAGGCAAGGAGAAAATCAAGTCTTGGGACAGGATGATCGCCAAGCTGAAAGGGAATTTCTTTCCAGGAGACTATGTGATTTCCTTGTTCTGGAAGTTGCAAAACTTTCGACAGAAAAAGATGACCGTGAAGGAGTACATGGAAGAGTTCTACAGATTGTCGATTCGGTCGGGACAAAGTGATGAAGAAGAAGAAGTTGTCGCTAGATACATGAACATCTTGAAGTATGCGATACAGGACAAGTTGAGCCTGTCAAGGTTCAGAGCAGTCGATGAAGCCTATCAACTAGCTCTAAAGGAAGAAGAGAAACTGTCCAGGAAATTCGCATCGACCAGAGGCAGGATGACAAGTCAGGGTGCGAGGACTGTTTCCGCGAAAGGCCAAAGTAGCGGAACCAGGAGGGAATCTATCGAAGAAAACCGCCGTGTGGAAGAGACATCGACGAGGGATAAAACACAAGAAAACCAACGCGATGGTCATGAGAACTGTTGTCGAGGTGTGTATGGTTGAAGTGGCCCATCCGAAAGAAAATGAGCTAACAGACTAGCCATAGTTTGTTACAAGTGTCGAGGATTTAGACACAAGGCATATGAGTTCCCAGAAAACCTACATGCTGCAGAGGAGTCGAAAACCAGATGTCGAAGAGATGAGCAAGTCGAGGAGAGGGCGGAGTCAACATCCGACAGCAGTGAGGATGGGAAAAGAAAGAGTCGGGCCATGACAGCCAGGAAGATGTTGGTTTTGGACGACTGAAGCGATGAGGAAGAGCCACTACAGCGAAAGGCTATCTTTTAAACCAGAGTGTGGATTGGCGACTGGTATTGCAAGACCATAGTTGATGGTGAAAGTACAGAGAATCTTGGGTCGACAGAGGTCATCGACAAAGCAGGTTTGAGATGGAGGGAACATCCAAATCCTTACAAGATATCTTGGTTGCAGAAAGGACATCATGTCAAGGTAACCAAAGAATGTTTGATTAACTTCAAGGTTGGGAAGCTTGAAGACAATGTGTTATGCGATGTAATCCCAATGGATGCATGTCATCTTTTGTTAGGAAGACCATGGAAATATGATCAAAAGATGATCTATGATGGTCGAGCCAACACAGTCACAGTGTGGAAAAATGGCACGCGGAGAACTCTAAAGCCGAAACAAGAGGAGCCAGCCGACTGTAAGCAGAGCGAGAGAAACTATTGGGAGAAGCGAGTGCTGATGTGCTCAGCAAAAGAATTCCTCATGGAAGAGGAAAATCAATCGGGATGTTTCACTATCATTCTGAAGGGACCATGTGTCAAGAGGTCGATAATGGAGAGGATTCTACTCGAAGTCGAAAAGATGCTCGATGAGTTCAAGAGCATAGTAGTCGATGAAGTGCCGATGGGATTGCCACCGACAAGAAGCATATTCCATCAAATAGACTTGATTCCAGGATCGAGTTTTCCAAACAAGGCACCACATAGAATGACTCCGGCAGGGGGTCGGGAACTAAATCGACAGGTCCAGGAGTTGTTGGATAGGGGATTGATCAGAGAAAGTTTGAACCCTTGCGCAATACCAACAGTATTAGCGTTGAAAAAGGGAGGATACTGGAGGATGTGTACAGACTCCAGAGCTATCAACAAGATCACGATCAAGTATCGGTTTCCATTGCCGAGAATGGATGACTTGATGGATTGCTTGAGTGGAGTGAGATACTTCACAAAGATCAACCTGAAGAGCGGTTATCACCAAATTTGGGTTAGAGAAGGAGATGAATGGAAGACAGCATTCAAGACAAAGGAAGGGCTGTATGAGTGGTTAGTCATGCCATTTGGATTGACTAATGCACCCAGTACGTTCATGCAGTTGATGAACGAGGTACTGAAACCATTCTTGGGAAAGTTTGTCGTAGTCTACCTAGACGACATTCTGATTTTCAGTCAAACCAAGACAGAACACTTAGAGCACATTCGACAGGTATTGCGGAAGCTGGAGGAAGAGAAGTTGATGGTGAACCTGCAAAAATGTTTCTTCATGAAGGAAGAACTGGTGTACTTGGGATTCGTAATCTCGGGTAAAGGGTTAGTGATGGACCTAGAAAAGGTGAAGGCAATATTGGATTGGCCAGAACCGACAAGTGCGACTAGAGTGCGAAGTTTCCATGGACTTTCCAGTTTCTACAGGAAGTTCATCCAGGGATTCAGTCGAATTTGTGCACCTTTGACAGATTTCATGAAGAAAGGGGATTTTAAGTGGACGGAAGCTTCCCATAGAGCTTTCGACAAGTTGAAGGAAAAGGTCATTGAGAGCCCATTGTTAGCGCTCCCAAAATTTGACAAAGTTTTCCAAGTTGATTGCGACGCGAGTGGGATGGCAATTGGAGCAGTGTTGAGACAGGAGGACCGACCAATTGCATTATTCAGTGAAAAGTTGGATGATGCGAAGTGGAAATATTCGGTCTATGACCAGGAGTTTTATGCTATTGTCCAAGCATTGAAGAAGTGGAGGCATTATTTGTTGCCCAAGGAATTTGTGTTATACACAGATCACCAAGCACTAAGGTATTTGAGTACTCAACCGAAGTTGAATCAGCAGCACATGAAATGGGTCGAGTTCCTGCAATGATATACTTTCATGTTGTGACATAAGTCGGACAAGTCAAATAAATTTGTCGACGTGCTGAGTCGAAGAGTTGCATTGCTGAACACGGCGACAGTTCAGGAAACAGGAATAGAGTCAGTGAAGACAGAGTATGAGACCGACAAGTATTTTTCGAAAGCGTGGGAGGCTTGTCGTGAATCTTGGAGTGTCGACAGAACTCCATACTTGGATTACTTCATACAAGAGGGATACCTGTTCAAGGGACAACAGTTGCGTATTCCCAAAGGATCCGTATGAGAGAACCTAATCCGAGAACTACACAGCGGAGGATTAGCAAGTCATTTTGGCATCGACAAGACCAGGGAATTGGTCGATGAAAAGTATTATTGGCCAGGAATGACGACAAATGTCGGTAAGTGGGTACGACAATGTCGATTTTTCCAGTTGGAAAAAGGAAGAAGTCAGATACGGGGTTGTATATGTCATTGCCGGTACAGAATACCCCATGGGAGCACCTAAGCATGTATTTTGTGCTAGGATTTCCGAATATGCAATGGGGAAGCGACTCAATCTTTGTTGTAGTCGACAGATTTTCGAAGATGGCACACTTCATCCCATGTCAGAAGACAAGTGACGCCACAAGCATTGTTGTTCTATTCTTCAAGGAGATAGTGAGATTGCATGGGTTTTTGAAGAGTATCACGTCGGACAGAGATACCAAGTTTATGGGGCATTTCTAGGGAACCCTATGGAAGAAACTGGACATGAAGTTACAATTTAGCTTGGCATATCATCTGCAGACAAACGGATATACCGAGGTGGTGAACAAAAGTTTGGGAAACCTTCTGAGATGTTTGACGACCGACAGACCTAAGCAGTGGAAGAACGTGTTGGCGCAAGAAGAGTTCGTGTACAACAATTCTGTGAATCGGTCGATAGGTTTGAGCCCATTATAGATTGTTCAGGGACAAAGCCCACATGGAGTGGTAGATTTGGTCGAGTTACTGATAGAAATTAGAAAAAGCGCGGATGTAGAATCATTCGCAGAACATATGAAAGAAGTGCATGAAGATGTGCGAAAGTGCATAGAAAAGAGCAATGCGGCATACAAGTTGAGAGCTGATAGAAAGAAGAGGCTACAATCGTTCAACGAAGGAAAATTAGTCTATGCACACTTGCGGAAGGAGAGATTTTCGACAGAAACATATAACAAGTTGAAGCTGAAGAAGATTGGACCATGTTTCTGAAGAATATTTCGGACAACGCTTATGTGTTGGAGCTGCCAAAGGACTTGAGCATTTCACCAGCGTTCAATGTCTCATATCTATACAAGTTCGAAGAAGGTTCAAGCAGCAGAAGCACACAAGTGTCTAACATCAACTGAACAATGCAGATTCCAGACCAACACAAAGAAGAAATCACAGAAGTAATAGAAGAACGCAAAGTCGGAAGGATGTGTAGTTCGCGAAAGAGGGAATACTTAGTGCGATGGAAGGATGATGAGTTGTAGGAGGCGACATGGATTTCCGAAGAATAGTTCAGGACACTGACGGAGCAGTCGAGTTATTTTTCACCTGGGGAGTTTGATGCAGGAGCATCCGAGCCTAGGGAGATCAGTCGAATTTGATCGACATAAGGATTCGACCAGGGGGAGTACCGACGACCACTGGTGCGAAGGAATATTGGATGTCGATGTCAATGAGTCGAGCAGGAGTAGTCGATATGCAATCAACAGGAAGATGCCAAAGATCGAGAATCGACGTTTCAAAGGTCAACACACGACAAGGTTGCAGTGAAGGCATCGTAGGTCGACATGTTGTCGAACCACGACACCGACAGGTTTGGGTAGGAACCAAGCGAGGAGGAAGGGGAAGACTGGCGAAGCCTAAGATGAGAAGCGAAGCCGATAGGTACGTCGAAGATAACCAAAGGAAGTATGGTCGAGATGCAGGTATGACTACTGTAGCAGTGTTAGAAGAAGTCAGAATTCAAGGCGATTACTTGGTATTCGTTCGGGGTTGCTAAGGAAGTTATGAGCAGTTATTGCAGGTGGTTGGCATTGCGACAGATGTCAACACAGGCAGATATTGTGAAGCATGCCAGAGGCGCTGATAATTGTAGGTCTAGAGGATCAGGTGGATTCGGCGTATAGAGGAAGAGTGTCTCGGGTGTTGTAGTGGACCTTGGGATGCGCAACATCGGTAGAGTAAAAGACTTGTGCACAGGCATAGAGAGATGCAGTTCAGCTCAATCAGCAGAGGATCGAGAGAGAAAAGTTCGGGTAGTAGATGGTAGATTAGAGAGAACCGTCACACATCAACCGACCAAAGGAGAGATCAGATGCATAGCTCAACGTGTGCTTGCATTCAGTAGAGGCTGTGAGAGGGTGAAGGTCAACACACACAGAGAACACACCATTTACTTCTGTATTGTAAAAGGCAGAGGCCGACATAGTTTAGTTGTTTACATTCCTTGCATTTCGCATTGTAACCGATTTGATTTGAAGTAATAGAAGCCACTTTTGGCATCCTGTTTACATCCAGTTTATGTGAACGCATGGTTGTGTCATGTGTAATTGTTAAGCAAGAACCTTTTCGATGTGGCCTTGCGTCATTCTATTTTTTTTCGTGTGAAGGGCATAGATATGCCATTGTTCGAGATCTCCCCCACTGAATATATTTGTTGAGTTGCATGGGGGTAGAGATATTATTCGATCTATTGTGAAGCAGATATGGAAAAGGTCCTAGCACATGGAACGGGATTCATGTAATTAGAAGTGTATCCTACAGTGAATATCCAATGAAGATGTGATAATGATGCTATGAAATACCTGTATGGTATCAATCCATGAGAGAATAGCAAATCTTCTTTCACCCACAAAATTGCAAATCTACATTCAATTGAAGTTTCCACCTCCATCAAAGGCATTGATCGTATCATGTTTATATTTCCATTATTTATGAGATATTTTCCATATTGTGATTGCAATTTAGGCACAATTTGTTGTTGGTTCCTTTTGAGTCCAACCTCAACCATGAATTGAAGAGTGGATCCATAAGAATGAATCTTATAAATGATGTCAATCTTCCATTGTTGAAAAAATCCAACATAAAAGACTAAGTTATGAAGAGGATTTCTTGGTTGCTCGACCCATCTCATTGGTGTCCTATTCAAGGATGGTGAAAAACATAGGTATCTTTGTTCATTTTTTATTGTGGCTCAATACACTGTAGGAGGCACTGTGTACACGGATTTTGAAATGGATTGAGAAATGAAACGATTTGCAGACTGACATAACAATGGTGATTGATAACCTAATTAGCATTTCATCTTGGGTTATTGTTGTTGAGAAAAGAACGTATTTCCAAAGGTGTTACTTTTGTTTTTGTCCATATCATATATCCACTCAATATTCTTAATGATCTAGTCAACAATGATTTACCACTCGATATGCCTCATGATCTGTGAACAATATTTGATCTACATGTTTGAGCCTGCATTGATCTATGGTAGTGGGATGGTTGTTCCCTATCGTATTGTTGAAATCATTTACTTGAGAAAATATTTATTGTAGATTATTCGCTTCAATATATATTCCATTTGATTTGAATCATCCAACATTCCACATAATGATATCTTATCTATGATAATGGTTGAATAAATTCTCATTAAAATATGACATATCTTCATCATTGTAATATTCAAATTTTTGGCACATCTATGGTGGTTGGGAAGGTCACATCGTGACGTATCAAGGAACTTAAGGAAATATTTTGAAAAGGCAATATCCTCAAACAATTTGAACTTGTAATTAGGCATTCACTTCAAAGAAAAGGCTTTGTAGTGGAGGTTACAACAGAGGTTTTTAGTGTTACAGGATTGGTCAAAATCCTCCAAAAATACCTCCGCTACAACCTACACAAATGGTACCAAATGTTTTAGTGGAGGATTTTATGGAAATGTATTATAATTTAAAAAACTCAGCGCCTCGAGGATTTTGTGGAGGTTTTATTTTTGGTGTGCTTTATTGAAGCAAACGTATCGGTGCTAACACATGTAAAACACACCGATGCATTTTAAACCAATACATGCACCCGTGCATGTCATATAAATTTGTGCACAAATGCTTGAAAATACATTTAGCACCAATGCACACCAAAATTTTAACTGGAACTCGTGCTTTATAACAATATTATATGCATCGGTGCTTTATACTAAATGTAGCACCAGTGCTTACGAACTTTTAAAATGCACCGATACTTTATAACAATATATGCATCGTTGCTTCATATTAACTGTAGCACTGATGCTTATGAACTATTAAAACGCATCGGTACCTTATAACAATATAAGCATCAGTGCTTTACAAAAAATGTCACACGAGTCCCTATGAACTATTAAAAAGCACCGATGTAATAACTGAAGAAAAATGCACTGGTTGATCCGGATCTTTAGGGATGAGACCCATGAGGCTTGAATGTCGAGAGAGGAGGAGAAGAGATAGCCTCAAAGCTGAAGTGAACAATGGACCAGTTGTGAGAAACACACAGCAGCGACATATGGGCTGTGAATAGCCTAGAAAAAGAAACATAGAGTAAATATGCCACATGGAGGGGTGAGGCTCAAAGAGGGTTCTTTGAGCCTCACCTCTCAAACTATACTAAGAAATACACTCATAACCAATAGCCCAATAATAACTTAAGAGAATAAGAGAAAGGTAAGATGCCAAAAAATAGCTTCCTTTATTGAGAAGGCATAAAGCCCTTTATATAATATTATTACAATGTGCCTTGAAGCCATACCATGGAACAAAACCATGGGCTACCAAATACCATGGATGAGTGTATTCTAAACTGTGGGTTGCATGGAAGATTCCAAAACCATGTATGGGAGAGGGTGGCCTCTTCATTTAATGCTTTTATGATGAATGGGAGAGGGTGGCCTCTCCATTTAATGCTCTTATGACTTATACATATGAATTTAGACCATATGCCCCTTAAAATTCTGATCATTCCTCCCTCCTTATAGAATGATGGTCATTCCTCCCTCCTTATAAAATGATGGTCCCCATAATGTCATGTTAAAAAGAGACCCATGACCACAATGTGTCAGTTACCAATGAAAAGAAGGGTTTTATGTGGTTAACCCATAACCATGGGTTTTGTATAGTTGACCCATAACCGTGATTACAATACATAACCATGGGTCTTGCATGGTTGACCCATAACCATGGGTTTTGTGTGGTTAACCCATAACCATGATTACAATAAGATTTAATAAAAGTTCAAAAATTGAAAATTTCATGATCTTTGGTGCAGTTGATGTCTTGTTGCAAATTCATTCATATCTTCTGATGTAGGTGATGAAATTGACCTTTGTTGAATACCCATTTGAGATATCAAAGAGACCTTTCCATCCATATAACATACTTTCTCTATGGTGGCCCAAGGAGTAAGAAAATGTTTGTTGAAGCTCAGGAGACGCATGCGCATGTTTTTGCAAACATATGTTACTTTTGTCAATGATATCTCTCAAACCAGAAAGCCAAATGAAAAACCATGAAAAACCCATTTTAGATCACGAAAATAATTTTCAAATGATTTATGGTAGAGCCTCTAAAACACTTTGTGGATTCTTTGGAACCTATTTGAATTTTCCTATAAGTGCAGCCACATCGTATATAGACATGTGATGCTTCGAACAATCATATCTCACAAAGAAGGAAGCAAAATTAGATTCTTTGAAATACCCATTTGAGATGACGGAAAGACCTTTCAAATGAGCTATCGTAGGACCTATTAAAATTCTCATAGAGACCGCAACATATCTATAAATTTTGCAGAAGTGGGTCATCCTCCAAAGGATGCCAAGGGTTTGTAGAGCAACATGGGATGTTGTAGAGATCATGGAATGTCCGACTATAGCTTAGAAACCCTGAAAAATTTCTAAAAAATCCTACATATCAATGGATGTAGTGAAATCCATATATGATTCTCCTGCAATGGTGAATGAATATCCAAGGGTAGAAAAACCCTATAATGCTTGAGGACCAACTATGGTGCTTTCATTGTATGGCCCAGGAAATGGACTCCGAGAGTGCCAAAAGGAGGTTGGAAATTCCTGCAAATATTTGAACCTGAACTATGCTCAAACCCTCATTCTCGTGGAATGGTAACCTGGATTTGATACCGTTGATTTGGATCTTCGAGGCTAAGACCCAGGAGGATTCAGTGCCGAGAGAGGAGGAGAAAAGATAGCCTCAAAGCTGAAGCAGACAATGGACTAGCTGTGAAAAATACACAGCAGCGAGATATGGGCTATGAATATCCTAGACATAGAAACATAGAGTAAATATGTCACATGGAGGGGTGAGGCTCAAAAAGGGTTCTTTGAGCCTCACCTCTCAAACTATACTAAGAAAGGCACTCATAACCAATAACCCAATAATAACTTAAGAGAATAAGAGAAAGGTAGGATGCCAAAAAAATAGCTTCCTTTATTGAGAAGGCATAAATCCCTTTATATAATAATATTACAATATACCTTGAATCCATACCATGGAACAAAACCATGGGCTACCAAATACCATGGATGGGTGTATTCTAAATTGTGGGTTGCATGGAAGATTCCAAAACCATGGATAGGAAAGGGTGGCATCTCCATTTAATGATTTTATGATGAATGGGAGAGGGTGTCCTCTCCATTTAATTCTTTTATGAATTATACATCTGAATTTAGACCATATGCCCCCTAAAATTCAGATCATTGGCAAAGTTGACTGGAATGATAATTATATCATTGTATTTTTAAATCTAACATTGGGGTTAATATACAGTAGTTCATTAGGGCATGATAATAAAAAAATCCCTGAGGCATGCAACGATTATTCCGCTGCACCGGGACTATGTTCTTATAAGCGCACCAGTGCGACACTCTCTTCATTGATGCTACATTGTTCAAAAATCATTGATTGGATTAATAAGATTAGATACACTGGTGATTATTTTCTGTTTGATGAACAATGACTACTGACATCGCACTGGAATATATATATATATATATATATATATATATTCCATTATTAATAAAAAAGTGAAATATTTTTTTATAGTAGTATTCATTTGAATTTTTATTATTGCATTTGGATATGATGTTTGGATAAAAAAATTATATCATAATTTTTTGCATCTATTATAATATTTAATCATCTGTATATTTAATTACCGATGTAAAATTTCATGACACTGGAGAATGCAATAGAATAAAAAACTTTGTTTTATTATATATCAATAAGAGGCCCTTTGTCATACAAAATGGAACAACATAAAGTCCACAATAATCAAAATGTCAACATGCACGTAATTGTTACACCGTAACCCATTGCCTTTCAATTGGGACACTATGTCTAGTACATTATACAAAATGTCTGATTTTCACAGACAATTATTTCAAAATATACAACAATTTCCATTAACATCCAAAATATATGGATCATCATCCTTCATTGGAACTGTTGTCAATGCTTAAGCCACTTGCATGACTTGTGTTATTTGGACAAATGTTTTCTTGACTGCCTCGATTTTTTTCTCTTCTTCATCTTCTATCTACAAACATAAAAATAAAGTATAATGAGTGTATATGCATTACTGGGAATAATGAAAATTAAAATAAATAATACATATGAATGTAAATTGAAAAGTGATGAACCAAAGCAAGAATTGAATCCTGAATGATACGCATTCCTTCAAAACCACATCTCATGCATTGTTTCAACAAATATTCTATTGGTTGCACCCCATACTTTGTTTCCTGCAAGTTTTATACCCCATAACAAATCATAGATTTAATATAAATTATTTTTTTTGTTCTATTAATTATGAAATGAGAGAAGTAAAACAACACAGATACTTACAAATCCCACAATTAATTTTTGATACACCAACATATAATCACAACCTTTACTTAACCCCATGTCAATCAATTCTTCTGATGCCTCTTCTTTGTATGTTGACACATGTTTAAAGATATCTAAGGATGGTCTATGATTGTGATGAATTGATGCTTAGCTCATCTAGAGTGGTGTTGGAAGTTAATGAAAGGGGGAGTAACTTTGATTTCATATAGTAGTTCGGATTTCCTTATAATAGCTTAAGATTTCATATTGGTCAAGTGATATATATATTACTTTTATTGATGATTAGTCACGAAAGTGTTGGGTTTATTTTTTGAAGACCAAAGGTGAAGCCTTTGATACAGTCAAGAGGTTTAAAGCCCTTGTGGAAAACAAAAGTGGTTACAAAATAAAGTGTTAAAGATTGGTCATGGAGGAGAATTTTGTTAAAGAGGTTTTCAAAAATTTTGTGATATGAATGGCATTAAAAGACAACTCACCATTTCTTATATGCCTCAACAAAATGGGGTATCATATAGTAGTGGAAATGGAAAGGAGTATGTTACAAACCAAGGAACTAAGAAATTATTTTTGGGGTGATGCAGTTGCTACAACAATATATGTTCTCAATCGAAGTCTCACTAGTGCGCTTGACATGATGACTCCTTATGAAGCTTGGTATGAGAAAAAGCCAAATGTTAATCATTTCAATTTTTTTGGTTGTTTATCCTATGTTCATGTAGCTAATCAAAAGAGAGAAAAGTTAGATCCAAAAAGAGAATCATGAATTTTATTGGGTATAGTGAGCAAAGTTAGGCTTACAAGTTGTATAATCCTCTCACCAATAGAATTATTGTGTCAAGTGATGTGATTTTTTATGAAGGGGAATTTATGGTCATAAAAAAGACCATGTTGATATGTCAAAATCAGTTTTGAATGGTGTTATTATTGATGGTTTTAATCATGAGAAGCCCACTAATATTTCAGTTCCAAGTGCTACAAATCCACCAAGTATCCCCTCATATAATTCTTCAGCTTCAAGTCCAAGTCCTATAGGGAAGGTAAGAATCTTAAATGGAATTTATTACAAAAGTACAAGTCAATCACATGAAGAAAATCCAAGAAGTGAGGCTGTAAATTTTGCTTTATATTCAGAAGTTGATTTTGAACCATCAAGTTTTGAAGAAGTATCTACTAATGAGGTTTGGGTGAAATCTATGCAAGACTAAATGGATTCCATTCATAGAAATGCTGGTTGGGAGCTTACTGAGCTTCCACGTGACAAGAAAAAAAGTGCTACTAAATGGGTTTAAAAGACTTAGCAAGTATAATGGTGACGCAACTATTGAAAGACAAAAAGCACGGTTAGTTGCTAAGGGATTCAAACAAAGGTATGTGATTGATTATGAAGAGACATTTTCACCAACAGCAAGAGAAGAGACTATTAGAATGTTAATTTCACTAGAAACTGATCAAAAGAAATGGAGCATTCATCAAATGGAAGTGAAAATTTCCTTCTTGAATGGGTACTTAGAAGAGGAAATATAAGTGGAATAACCACAGGGTTTTGGAGTGCAAGGTAAAGAAAATCAAGTCTACAAGTTGAAGAAGGATTTGTATGGCCTAAAGCAAGTAGCAAGAGCTTGGTATACTAGGATTGATGGATATTTTCAAGAGAATAGTTTCAGAAGTAAGAGTGAACTTACCCTTTACTACAAACAAGAAGGTAATGATATGCTTATTGTCAGTTTATATGCTGATGATTTGTTGTACATGGGTAGCAGTTCTATGATGAAGGATGAATTCAAATTTGCTATGATGAATGAGTATGAGCTAAAATATTTAATCCTCATGCAATATTTTCTAGGAATGGAGGTTTATCAAAGGGATGATGAAATTTGAATTTGTCAAACAAAATATGCAAAGGATATGTTGAAGAAATTTGATATGGTTGATTGTAAACCAACCTCCATGCTAATTGTTCATGGAGTTGTGTTGTGTAGAGATGATGGTGACGAAATAGTTGATGAGACAATTTACAAAAGTATTGATGGAAGCTTGATATTTCTAACCCATGCAAGGCCTGATATAGCTTATTCAATTTCACTTGTTTCAAGGTAAATGGAAAAAACCATCTGAAATGCATATGAAGGAAGCTAAAAGAATTTTGAGGTATGTGAAAGGAACTTTAAATTTTGGCATTCATTACTACACTTCTAAGAGTTATGAGCTCGTTGGATTTAGTGATTCTAATTGGGGAGGTATTTTGGATGACGGAAAGACTGCATCGCGTAACTGTTTTTCTTTTGGTTCTAGTTTGATTACTTGGAGCTCAAAGAAGCAAAGTATAGATTTTATTTCTTCTAAAGAAGTAGAGTATGTTGAAGTCACCTTAGTAAGTACATAAGCATTTTGGATTAGAAAATTTCTAGAAGAAATTGAAGAGAAACAAATTCAATCTACAATGATTTTTTGTGATAATATGAGTGCCATCAAATTGGCCAAAAATCCAGTACACATAGAAAGACAAAAAAAATTGATTTAAAGTATCATTTTATTCGATATTTGGTGCAAAAGAAGCAAGTAGAATTGAAATACATCAGCACTCAAAAACAACTAGTATATATCTTCACTAAGGAAGTTTCAAAGGTCCAGTTCTTGACTCTTCGAGATCTGATTGTTATCCTTCTCAGCATCAAGGGGGAGTATGTTGATAACTGGTGTGTGTGCAGATAAGCATGCATTTACTACCATGGATAGTTTATATTTTCTTTAAGTTTCAATTTGCATGGGTTTTATTAATAAATATCTTGATCGATCTTTACTGCAAGCTAATGCATGTAAAGAATCTAATAAATCTCCAGTTATCTTTACTACATGCTAATGCATGTAAAGTATAATATGTTTATTAGCTCTTACTATGCTATGTAATTAGGTAATGAGCATGATGTAACCTATTAGCCTTTAAAAATTAATATATAAAAAATTGTGTTGAACACAAAATTAATATGTTCTTTTGTTTCTACTATAAGTTGGGTTATTTTTAGGGGTGAAATTTTGCCAATTCGCTATTTTTGGGGTTTTTTTGAAAAAATAAATTCGCTAATTAGTTATTTTTACTCTCAAATATCGCCTATATTTATATAGAATATGTTTTTTTACTACAATATTCGCCAAATTTACAGGTTTCGATAGTGAATTGTATGTTTCTTATTTAATATTTACCTACCTATCTCTATATATAATTTTTTCAATCCAAAATAATCACCTAGAATAATATACTTAAGCATACTATTATAATCCTTAAAAAATACCATGACTGTAAGTTTGGCTATAAAGATCTTCAAAAACTGCCTTATTTGAAATTGAAATTAAAAAATTGTCTTAACCGTCACCGAAATTTGATCACTTTGAAACAACATAATCTATCAATTAAGCCGTCAAACGTGTTCCAATATGTATAATCCAAGTAAAAATTTTGACAATGCAGTAACTCATGCTTATCACTATAGATGTTTGCTATGCCATGGAGTTCCCAGGATTAAGAGACCAACTTTACACAATGATTTGTAATCGCGACTGCACTTAAATATAAAACCTTGCATTCCTAGACAAACCTATTGAAACACCAGTATTTCCATTTGAATCATTGTCCTGCAATTTTTCTTTTAATCTGTTCCATGAGTGTCGTCGTTTGGTAGCAACTCCATACTACCTAGTGAGGTCAACTAAGACTCGTTTTAGAGAGATGGCCACTTGTGATGGCATTTTGAGCATTTATGGAACGTTGGAATGTTTGGTAATGCAATTACATGGTTATGGTTAAATCATATTATTTTTTTCAAAAAATAGAATGGAGATATATTTTTTATAAGTATCTAAAAAATATTACTTTTCCTATTGTTGCTTATATATACATAGAAAAACTTGATTACTTAAAAGAACTTGAGAAAAATCAATTATCTAAAACAATTTTTATGATTAAAAAAATAGAATTCCTCTTAAATCATAATAAAGATATCTTAAATAATTTAAAATTAAAATTTTGTTTTTTTAATATAATTATAAGTATTATAGAAAAACTTATACAATGTTCTAATTCACATATTCTTAAGATCTTAAGAGTGCAAGATCTCTCTCAAACATTAATGCATGCCAATCTAGAAAATGTGTTAAGGTGGCATTGGAGTAGCTAGAAAAGGTAAGGTGAATAAAGGATTGATAACCAAACTAAAGAACCAGAAGAGGAAAAGAGGAGCTTGAAGAAGAGATAAGCTTATGGAAAATGGGTACAAGAGAACTAACCACGATAAAAGGAACTTTTCTATATGGTCATAAGTATTTTTCTCTAAGGAACTCCAATTGTAGAGTTTGCAATCAAATTCCCATGAAGTAACAATATGTAATTATAAATGATATATATTTACATCTATTGACATGTAAATTGATCAAATATTGAATCTATATCCATGGCATGTTACAAGATATTGATGGCGAGGAGGATCAAATATTCAGTAGTGCTAGTGCTTATAGCAATCGAGGTACAAGTGGGCTTGGCACAACAATGACCAGTGCCCCAATGCCAACTGAGAGTGGTGCATCAAATGGGGATATTGTGGGGGAAAAAAACATATTATGGGTAGGTTTTCCAATGTGAGGCGTAGAACAATAATCCTTTTGTATCTCTTGCTCATATTGGAGTAGGCATTAAATCTAAAATGTTGGACACTTTTTTTACTACATCAATGCAGAAATTTCTAGTGCTTGTAGAGGGAAGGCATGTTATAGTTAGGAGGGTTTTATCATAACAACCAATGCCTCCTCCAAATTCATTCACTCTGGAATTCTTGAATCTTGAAATAAGCAGCTCATTGCCTTCTTTTCCAATGTTTCTAATGGGACTGGAAGTGAATCACTAATCTAGTAATTATTTCGGTATAGCTATGTTATGGCTTCTTTTCGACCATATAGATTTATCTATTGATTTCTCGACTTTGTCATAGGATTAGTGGATCTTATGGATCCCCTCTTCACTTAATTGGATTTGAAAATGTAACCCATGATTCAATTTACACAACAAAAGCTTATGGATCCCCTCTTCACTTGATTGGATTTGAAAATGTAACCCATGATTTCAATGTACGCAACATACGTTGTTGTGGATAGCTTCCCCGTCATCGACATACTTGTAGGCATTGCTGAAAGAATTCAAACAAGCAGATAAATAGCATTGAAGAATATTATGTGGCAAGGATAAATTACAAAAAAAATAGAGCATTAGCAATGATTGATTCTATTTAACAAAACGAAGAATACAATCCAAAATGTCTAACTCCCAATTCATACACCAATCGATGTGCCCATAGGAAAGTCTAATACATAGTTATAATTGTAGCTTACCAATTTATTCAATTATTTTAATATCTTCTAAATTAATCTAGAGACTAAAAGATTCTAAGCTTCTAGAGGAATCTTATCTAGAAAATTCCAATAGTTATCTCTTATGTTGTCTAACATTCCCCAACTTAATAATGACTAGAGGGAATTTTAAAAAGTACATCTAAGAAAACAAGAAAGGGAGGGGGGCATTATACATGTATTCCCCCCTTAATTTCTACCTCTGTCATGCCATGCATGCGTCTTAGCTTCAAAAAATTGGCTTCACTCATACCCTTGGTAAAAATACAAACAATTTATTCATCAATGCAACAATATTTTTATTTTTATTTGACAACTTGAACTTGGAAAAGATCTCGAATGTAATAAATATCAATATCAACATGTTTTATTTTAGTATGAAAAACTAGATACTCTACTACTTGTATCACTCTTTGATTTCCACAAAATATAATATTTGTAAAACTTTGAGTAAAATCAAGCTCTAATAAGACATTTTGAATCCACACCACCTCTTTTATGGCTTTCTTTGTTGCTCTATACTCTACCTCACAAGAGGATAAAGATGTTATTATTATTTTATTGTTCCATGTAATAGGTCCTTATCCAAGCTCAAAAATGTAACCATTTGTGGATTTCCTGTCATTGAAATCACTGGCCCAATCTAAATTAGTGTATCCTGCCAAAGAAATGTGGGACTCATAGCCATAATGAATGTTGTAGTGCATTTTGTCATAGATGTAGCAAGAATTTATTTTAGCAACCAACCAATGAATTTATCTCGAATCTTTCCTAAATCTAAATACAAGATCGACTACAAAGCAAATGTCTAGTCTAGTGCATGTTAAATAACCTTGGATGCCAACCAATGCACTATATAATGTAGCATCCACCATCTTGGAAAGATATTTCTTGGTAAGCTTGACTCAATGCTAAAATAAAGTAGAAGCATGTTTGCATTCAACCATTTTAATTTTTTTAATTATCCAATGCATATTTTGATTGTGAAATAAACAATCCATCATGTAATTTACAAACTTGCAAACCCTAAAAATAATTCATCTCACCTTAATCACTCATATCAAAATATCCTTGAAGCTTTGATTTCAAAGTTTTAATCAACTCAATATTTGGACCAGGAATGAGAAAATCACCTACATAAACAACAATAAGAAGGATCTCTCCTTGAAATTTCTTTATATAGATATTTGGGTCTAATTTTCATTTTTTGAACCCATGTTGTTGAAAATACATATTTATTTTTTCGTTCCATGCCCTTGAAGTTGTTTAAGTCCACAAAGTGATTTCCTCAACTTGCAAACAATGTGAGGATGTTTTTTATCCAAAAACCCAGGTGACCGTTGGTCCATGCATGTTAATTCATGGAGATTTTCATTCAAGAATTCATTCTTAACATCCATTTGATGAATATGACAATCAAGTCTTGTAGCAAAAGAAACAATGATTCAAATAGTAAATTCATTTTTATGACAGGTGCAAATCTTCCATTGTAGTCAATGCCTTATTTCTTATTAAAACCTTTTTCTACTAATCTAGCTTTGAATTTCTTTATGGACCCATCTAAATTGAATTTTATCTTATAAACACATTTGCAACCAATAGCATCTATACATTTAGGATGGGGCACAAGATCCCATGTTTGGTTCTTCATTAATGCATCATATTCTACATTCATGGATTATTCCCTATCTTCATTCCCTCTACATTTATCAAATGATTTTTGTTCTTTGGTTTGCAATACCTTTGCCATAGGTGCACTTCCATATCTTCTATATTCTTGTGCATAAATTTCACTTATTTTTTGGATGAATGTTCATCATGGTCATCACTTTGGTCTTCATCTACAAAAGTGGATTGATCATTGGCATTACAAATATATTCATCATTGTGCTCCTCTATCAAATCTATAACACTAGAAACAAATTCATATATTGAATTCTTGGAGTACACAATCATAGATCTGCTTAAACAAGAAATTCATAACCATATTGAACACATTTATATATTGATATAAGATTTATTGACTAATCCTTTTGATGACAAAATATTTTTCAAATATCCATTTTTGAATTCAACAAACCGAGTGCCTAAAACTTATAATTTAATTCTATTTCCAATGTTATTTTATTGGACTAATTTTCTTTCCTTATAAAATCAACAACCAGTGATCTATCACTGGTCATATGAAAAGACGCACCAAAATCTAGCACCCAATCATTATTACAATCAGAAAAGAAAAAAAAATAACCTCACTTTGTTCAAAAGAAATAGTTTTCAAACATTCTAGAAATGGCTTGAAATTCCTTTTGTTACCTTCAAACATTCTAGAACATGATTTCCTCTTAGTTGCATACGCATGATATTTTTAATGTATCATCCCTTAATGAGTTCATATTTTTCATCTAACACTAATTTACAAAAGTGATCAAAAGTCTATTTAAGGGATTTAAGATTCAGTTGAATCACTCTTTGTAAAATACGATGGTCACATATAAGGGATCAAATAGATCTAGAAGTATAATGAACAAGAATACACTTAGCAATTTTGTAAGGGGAAAATAAAGGAGAGAGTGAAGCACGAGAATTCTAAGAATGAATAATAATGGTACATAAGGCAATTCAAAATCCAAAGGAGGTGATTTGAATTGTACTGCTAATGCAGATATCGTATGCCCTAGTTAGCCATGCAATCTCTCAAGAATGAGTGAACTAGCTCATGACTAACCCAATATTACAAGTGGAGGCTTAATTTCCTAAAATAAGGGATCTAATCCATGCAAAAATCATACATGATAGGAAATAGCTAAAAATAGTAAGGAGAGCACTCCCCCTTCCTTGATTCATGTAACTCAAACATAGAATATAGGATCATAAAATCAAGGAATAACATCTTAAATCAATGAATGTGCCCTCATTGGATAAAAATAGCAGATTCCTTGTTAAATCTAGGGATGGAACACTCCCATGGCTCACTTGGTCAAATTTGGTTAAAATTTTACCATTTTAATCATGAGACCAAACGCTAAAGTACTTTGGTTAGATATTAATGCTAAGGAGAAGAAAAATATGCTCTAATGCCCTTTACCTAGATTCTTTGAACACTTAAAAAAAACAGGGGAAGCTTACATTCAACCATAGCAGTCAAGTGAAATCATTCTTCTTGTAATCCGCCTATATTTTCTCTATTTGAGAATTCAAATATGTCACTTCATTCAAATAATTAGCTATTGTATCAAAATTAGCAGGATCTAGATTCAACATATTTTTCTTCTATGTGGAACACATTAGCAAGATCAACATATTTGTAATCAACCTATAACTTTTCCCACAATTATATTGGGTTATCTAAAATTGAGGCTTAAAGTCTTACCAATGATTCCTCTTGCTCGCTAAGTTTGGTTCTCTGTATCTCTTTTTCTCTATCATTTTGTTGAGATTTTGTAACATCTTTATTAGCAATCCTCCAAAATGCCTTCTCTCAAATAACATTTTTTAGTGTAATCTTCCAATCTGAATATTTAGTTCCATCAAATATGGATAAAACTTCAACATTGGTAGATCCCATGATATTATAGATAAAATATTCAACACACAAGAGAATGGGTTGGGTTAAAAAAATAATCCAAACAATCTCACTGGATGCAATCTAGCTGAGTATAACCTTACTACAATTGAACATAACGAACTTGGTTATACTACTATGAAATCATTCAAAAAAGGGTGATGTATAGAACATTGAAGACTACAACAGTAAGGATAAATTAGAAAAAAAAACAATAGCAATGATTGATTCTAATTAACAATAAGAAGAATACAATCCAAAATATTTAACTCCCAAATCATATTCCAACTTGTGTTCCCATACGCAAGGCTAATACATATTTATAGTTGTAGCTTACCAATTTACTCAATTAATTTAATATATTCTAGAGAAGTCTAAAGTTTGGAAACTTCTAAGCCTCTAGAAAATTTTGATAGTCGTCTCTTACATTATCTAACACTTCCTTCTCATGTTCTGGTTAAACAGAGGGTGCACTATCCAAATTTGCACACATCATCATTGATCGCCATTGATATGTGATCATCTTATCATTGCAAGGTTTATCAAAGAAGGAGTTATTCAAGCTCCAAGGGGAGGTGGAACCATGGGTCACTCACTTCTAGAGATACAAAGCCCAGAGTAGGAAAAGGCTACAAGTCCTAATACAAATTCATTAGGTCAATTAACAGGCCTAATTTCAGTTGTTTTCTAATATCCAATTCTAATAAATGTGCCTCTTACTTTGCATGGTAGGGAGGTGCTTCCTTCTAGTTATCCATCAACAACCTTATAGTGTTTACTATTTTTTCTAATAGTATTTACTAGTGTGCACATTTGTGTACAAAATCTAAACAAGATATCTTTCACGAGTATGCAATGATGAATTTCAAACTTACCTTAAATTAGCACTATATATTTTTACGTACAGAGAATTTTAGATAGATCTCCATGAGGTTACATATCTGAGTTAGGAGAGGCCTCAACTATGAAAAAATTAGTATCTTTGGAGGATTTGTGGGAAAATGGATCCATACATTGCTATATCTTTGGAGGAGTTGGTAGACTTGTGCAACTTAAGAGCAGGATTGGAGTAGTGTACAGAGTTTAAGAGGCTAAATGTTGTTAGTCGGTACTATTGAATTGAATCAAAGGATAGATTAGATCTTCTACTAAGAGAGGGGATGCATCTTGAGGGAAAAAGAAATGCCAAGCCACCTATTGGTATTAATGAGGGGGGCGAAAGGGAAGGCGGTATGACTCTTTAATGAAAGTGGAATAGCTTCTTAATGAAGGATTAAACGAGGACGAATGAAGGACAAGAATGGTATTTTCTCTAATAATTCATTATTTTAGCCAATCAAGGATAAATGTAGAAAGTATAAAACATATCAACTTAAAAAAATATTTATGAATAATTTTTTTAAATCATTGGTACCGGTAACTCGTGTGGATTATTAGGCTAGGCCAAGGTTCAAAGTCCACAACTACAAATATAACCCAAAAGTATATCCAAGAGTGTGAAACATGAATATTAAACACAAAATGAAGATGCATTGTAAAGCCACATCTTTATCACTGACTAAAAGAAAGTTACACACCATACCATAGTATAAAATTAGTTATTCTCCAAATAAGGATTATTGAATATGAAAGTGGTCTAAATTGTGAGCAATCAACATTGTATTGTAGTGTGGATAATCCAAATAAAGAAATGTTCTATTTGTGCTAGCCAATTGGGTCTAGCTTGGGAAATTGTGAGAAAGGAGTGTTATCATTATTTGTTGGGCCCAGGTTGAGTTAAAGTTTTGGGAAGCACCTTTTTGAGGAAAGCATGGAAAGCTGAGCTGAGCACAGCTCAGAAACACAATTTTGGCTAAGTATTGAGGATGCTACGAAGTTGCGCATATCACCCAACTTTTGACGAGACTATGGAGTTGCGCGCAACGTCAAAGTTTTGGCCGTGATGCGAAGACCAGTACTACGCAGAAGCAGTGTTGCGGAGTTAGGAGGCCACGTGGAGCCAGCAAAGCGGTGTGCTAGACAAGTATCAAGTTTGGTTACTGGCTCAACCAGTAGCATCCATTTTTGGAAAGATACTGCAGGATTGCCGAGCGACGGACATAGGCAAAACAGGAAGGCGGCCACGCATGGGTTGTTAAGGAAAGCGACGTTTGGCACGCATAGAAGGTAAAACCGTTAGAGAGAAATGGTTCGGCAGAAGCAACCTATAGGCATGTGTGCGACAGGAAGGCCGATAACGACAGAATGAGGACGTGGAGATCTGCCATGACCAAGCAGACGCTACCAGGAGCCAGCAAGCCGGTTTGGAAAACCGGCACAGTTTTGGAAACCTTTAGAGTTTTGGGTTTTAGGTCTTCAACATTGTATATACATGACCTTCAGGCATGATCTATTTAAGAAGACATTTTGTATGGGATGGGGGTTTGCTTTGTGGATAGGTTCTCAGGGTTGTTATCCTGTTGGATTGTTATTCTTTTGTAGTTGCCAAGAACTTAACGAGATAATCTTTTTGTATTGTAAAATCTCTCTGAGCTGAGAATATTGTAAAGGCTTTGCAGCTGTGTGCGTAGAGGCCTAGCCCAAAGAAATAAGAGTCTATAGCTGAGTGTGTAGACTAAGAACGATTGCCCCATCCCTTTTGAAAGAAATATATTACCAATTGTTCTTGTGGACATAGCTTTCCGTCTGGGGAAGTGAACCACATTAAATGCTGTGTTATGTGATGATGCTTATAAATGAATGACTGCTTGTAATTTTCTGTAGAATGAATGCTTAAAGGTTTCCTTGCATGCTGTAATATGAGAACTTTGATATGCATTCACCAATAGGAGAAGTTTGGGAATGATATGCTAGGTTCCGCGAGAGCAAATGAATGGTGAACACTTCAATTCTATGTTAAGACCATGAATCAGTCATTTAAGTATAATTACTTTCTTAAACACAGTGAAGGAACGTAGCACAGTTAATCATGTTTATCATTTCAGTTCATGTTTTAATAATTCAAGTTCTTGACGAATGCTAGAAAGATATCCAGTAAGTGCCTGAATGAATGGATGAGTGATATTCATTTCAGTTCCTTAGCGGGTCCGGGATTTTTCAAATTAGAGGATAATTGTGGGTGATTCGCAGTTCCAGTAGAAGATTTGCGGCAGTAAGAAACCCTTGGTGCAGCCCACAGGGTTTCCTGCACCGCGTGGTACTATTCGCAGCATAGATCCTGATGTGTACCGCATCACTCTGCCCGCAACGTAGTCCTTCTGGCCTACGCTGCGCAGCCTGTTCAAATAAACAACTCATCATTTACTGTGGAAACCTGATTCCGCAGTACCCCATAAAGACACACCTCGGGTGAGACCTCAACCTGCTCGCAGGTTATTTCCGAAAGGACCGGTGCAAAGGGGTTTTGTTGGTCAAAGGAAGAACTGCAAAGAACCTAGGTCTAGTTGAAAACCTATGGGTCAGTTTAAGCCAACAAATGGTTCCGTTGCCGGGCTAGAATCCATGATGAGTTGAAATGGTTCCCTTAAGTTGCAATTACGATGTGTGAAGAAGAATATCAGTTCCCTGAAGGATCTGACTATTGGCATCCTGAAAAGACAGAAATCCAAGCTTGGTGGGATAAGATCATAAGCGATTTTAACAGACAAGAAAATAGACATCTGCGTCTAAGTGACACACAGTGGTCGGATAGATACCTGTTAGACGACATTCACGAGATCTTTTGGGCATCATTTCCAAACGAACTGCATGCGTGGATCTCGCGGCTCGCAGAGAAGAAAAATTGTTTCCAAGGAGGAGTTCCTACGGAGTGGAATCCCGAGCTCACAGCGCAGCTTAAAGCGATAGACAGCCCGTTGTCACACGCAGTTGATTATTGGGTTGATCATATGCTAGAAGGCTTTGTAACAGAATTTGTTGTAGACACACTCAAATCCTACAGCCAAGCAGAAGCAAATTTTTTCGGAGGATTCCATGGTAAGTTTCTGAACAATCTCAATCTATACATTAAGATGTTGTTAGCTGAGAAAGGTGTTCTAAGAATGCATTAATATGCTTGAAGTTTGTCATGATAAACAGTACATATATTGATTCTGACGAAGAGACACATACTCTTAGAAGTGGTAAGAGATATAAAATTAATAAAGATCCGGAAGGCCCTAAACTTCATATAGATACTGAGATACCCTGCGATCTTGATAGTGAAGTTACACAACCATTTACCCCTGAGAATCCGCCGGCTGCAGAAACTGTGCCACCCTTATCGCATAACCCACCCACTACGCAGCCCACCCTGCAGAAGAATCAGCCTAGTCCATCTCTCCCGATAGTCCCATTTGTATTTACTGCGCAGATCCCTTTACAGCAGTTGCGCACTAATCCCAGCACCCCACCACCTAGTAGCACAATGGAAAACACTGATATGAAACTGCCAATATTCAGAGGAACTGGCCTAGAAGACCCTGATCAGCATTGGTTCCTTTGTGAAGCCGTATGGAGTGTAAGACAAATACAGGACGATGCTGTGAAACAAGCACAGCTCATCACCACTTTCAGGGATAGAGCACTACATTGGTTTATGAAATACTCTACCGTACAGCCGAGAACCCTGGCAGAAATTAAAGTCGCGCTGGTGGCATAGTTCAAGAAACCTAAGTCTGAGTCTCAGTGTATAACTGAGCTCTAGGAAATGAAGCAGAGACCAACTGAAACGGTTTGGGAATTTGATCAAAAATTTAAGACCTTACTAGACCAAGTAAGTTTTGTTATACCACCATAACAGCATAAAGAATGGTTCATTGCTGCGCTGTTACCTCATATCAGATTACCATTGATGCAGCAGAAGGTTCTATCCCAGGCAGAGGCCTTGGAAATTGCAATGAAGCTGGAAGCTTCGCCGATTGGTGATACTAGTTCTGGGATGTCTCAGATCCAGAACCAGCTGACCACCCTGACACTTGAATTGCAAAGTATGAAAAATGGTAAAGAACAAAGATATCAACCTAGATAGGAGGTCTAGTGTACAAGTTGTAAAGGAGAAGGTCATGACCGCGAGCATTGCCCCCTATTCCACGACTATATTAACAGTGGTGCGCCTAACCCATTAAATCAGAATCAGGCCCCATGGTGTGAAATTTGTAGAACCATGGGACACAGACCTGAAGATTATTACCTCATCTAGAAATATGTGAAAACTGCTAAGAATTTATACTGCAATTTCTATAAATCAGTTGGACATGATGAATCCAACTGCCGCGCATATGAATTAATGAATGAAAGAAAAAGGGATATGGACTCAATGCGAGGCGCTGGCTTGTACTGCGTACAAGAAGATACCCAACCAGAACAAGAAAATGCACAATATGACCAAGGAGGATACAGAGGTCGTGGTGGTGGATACTGCGGTAGAGGAAGAAATGTTGGTCCGGCACAAGGAAGAGGCCGCGGCCAAGTCATTTGTTATAACTGTGTCCAACCCGGGCATGTATCTAGAGATTGTGTTAACCCATGCACTACGTGCAATTATTGTAAATCATTTGAGCATGTCATTGAATATTGCCCAGTATTAGAGGTGGAAATGCAGAAGAGAAGACGAATAGAGGCTCCGAATCCAAATGTCCAATGGATTGTAGTAGAGAATAGACCAGTGGATCGTAGTAGAGAATAGACCAGTGGATCCAAGCATTAATGTGGTCATGTGCAGTGGCGCTGAGACAGGCCGCGACAGAGGAGCAGAAGCTTCAACATCAGGGGAAGCACATATGAAGAAGGATCCCCTTGAAATAGTATGGATAAGGAAAGCTCTAGGAAAAGCACCCCCTCTTAACCTACAGAAGAACAAGGAGATCTTCATTGACACACGGGATACCTTTAGAGAACAAGCAGATAATTCATCAAGGATCCTGCTGCGCAGTGAAACACCGCATGTTGAAGACATGCCGGCTCTGTATGACAAAAAAAGTACTGCGACAGATGTCCGTACTTCTATTGCGCAGTTCTTGCGAAGCTGCATGAAGTTACTAAAAAGAGAAAAAGCCATAGTAGAGCTCCAGAAGCTTATCAGCTAGTATGAACCTCAGATTACAACAGAGAATCCAGATAGCGCAGTACATCATATAAGGAAGCACAAAAGAACAGGCCGAGAGATGAGGATTACTGCGCAAATAGGAGATTTTGAAATGGATGAAGTCATCCTTGATCTAGGATCAGAAGTGAATGTCTTGACTAAGCAGACATGGTAGATGGATCAACCAAAGTTGCTCTGGTCACCTATCTAGTTACGAATGGCTAATCAGGAGAAGGTCATACCTTTTGGCCGCTTAGCTAATGTAGTAGTTGACATTAACGGAGTACAGAGTCATGCAAACTTTGAGGTTATTGAAATTGTGGATGATAGTCAACCTTTTCCAGCAATATTGGGAATTGATTGGGCTATGGATAACTTGGCTATCATAAACTTGAAGACAAAGAAGATGATCTTTGAAGGGAATCATCTTAGGGTCATCGCACCATTGGATCCTAAAGATGGTGATAAATATAGTGAGCCGATTCAGGAGGAATCCCAAGCTCAAGATTTAGACCGACTATACCAGCTGACTGCGAACAAGGAAGACTACATTAATCCTACTGCGGACGGTATGCTCAGCTGGCGATGTGACACTTCTTGTATCTCTAACTCATACAGGACTGGAGAATTGGCAAAGCCGCATGCATGAAGTATCAGCAAGAAGATGTGCGCAGGTTACAAAATAACTGCGCTGGATCGGAAAAGAGGTGAGTCCTATTCCCACATATGATGGTTCTGCTAATGTTTACAGTTTCATAAGGGAATATACTGCAGCTATACCAGATGAGCATAGACTGCCAGCTTTAGATATAGCATTGCACGATACACGTGCCAGATGGTGGAATGCACATAAGAAAACATTGACCACTTGGGATCAATGCAGAACTAAGATGCAGATCCAATTCGCCGAAAATGTTACTTTACCCTTTGAAAAGTATAATGGACAGACAGACCCTAGTCAGCACATTGAAATCTGTTCAAAGGCATGGGTGGAAAGACCACTTATAGAATGGGTACATTTATTTGTACATACATTGGATACGGGTATCCCAGAGAAATGGTACCTCGAACCTGGAGTTGCGCAGTGAACTCACTGAATGGGAGCTGCTCACTACGAACTTCTGGAAGGACTTCAGTTTTGAAGATGAGAATCCATTAATCCATGAAGAATTACAGCTAATCAAGAAGCGCATATTCCAAGACAACTGTCATCATCAAAACATAACATTGCAGGAGTTTTTTGGGATAGAGTGCGTTCTCGCGCACCTATAGTCGGAATGGAAGGAACATGAAGAGCACTTGATCGAGTGTTACAACTTAGTTGAAGATACCAATGATACAAATGAAGATGATGAGGACGACCTGCGCAACATAGATATACTAGAATCAGAAGGCACGCCTGAGGTAGAAGGACCTCCGTTGGAAATCCCAGATATGACTGGACCAGTAAAAATGCAAAAAGTGAACATTGGCACAGACAAAGAGCCGAAGTTCGCATCAATAGGAGATTATTGGGACGATCAGACTATTGCAGAGATCACAGATACCTTACATGTGTATCAAGAACTATTTCCAACAAAGTTTACAGAGATGAAAGGAATTTTTGGAGACCTAGGGGTCATGGAAATACCTTTAAAACCAGGTGCTAAGCCTGTCAAGCAGAGACCATACAGATTGAATCCGTGCTATAAGGAAAAAGTCCGCGCAGAGCTAGATAAGATGCTAGAAGCAGGAATCATTGAACCAGTCGAAGAATCCAAATGGATTAGCCCCATGGTTGTTCAAGACAAGAAAGCAAAAGGCGAGATCAGGATTTGTGTGGATCTCAGAAAGCTGAACAATGCTTCCATGCACGACTCATTTCCTACTCCATTCACAGACGAAGTGCTTGATAACGTTGGAGGAAATGAGGCATATTCTTTCACTGATGGTTTCTCTAGTTATCATCAGATCGGGATTGATCCTGCAGATAGGCATAAGACGACATTTGGTACAGAATGGGGGTCATTCCAGTACACTGTCATTCCTTTTGGGCTGAAGAACGCACCTGCCATATTCTCTAGAGTCGTCGTTGCAGCATTTAAAGATTTTATGCACAAGTTTTTAGAAATGTATTTTGATGATTGGACTGTATTTGGTCTATTGAAAAATCATTGCGCGAATCTCTGCATGATGCTCGAGAAGTGTCGACAACATCAAATATCCTTGAATTTGAAAAAGTGTATTTTCTATGTGCCTTATGGAATTTTACTTAGCCATATTGTCTGTAAGCAAGGACTGATGGTAGACCCTGCAAAGATTGCAGTTATTGCAAATTTACCAACACCAAATTCAGTCAAGATGTTGCGATCTACATTAGGCCATACTGGATATTACAGGAAATTTATAAAGGGTTATGCACAGATAACCGCAGCAATGGAAAAGCTGCTGAAGAAAGAAGCACCGTTCATTTGGAACGTAGAATGCGAACAAGGTTTTGACACATTAAAAGAAAAGATGGTCACTGTGTCGATTCTAGTCTTTCCAGACTGGACAAAGCCGTTCCATGTCCATGTTGACGCATCATGTATTTCCCTGGGGATCGTGTTAGCTCATCCAGGAGAGGGAGGTATTGACCACCCTATTGCATTTTCTAGCAGAAAGCTTTCGACAGCAGAAAAGAACTATACTACTACTGAGAGGGAAGGCCTTGCGATGGTATATGCCCTACAGAAATTTAGACACTACTTGTTGGGATTGCACTTCCTTATGTTTACTGACCATTCTGCGTTGAAATATTTGGTCAACAAGCCAATGTTAGGGGGATGCATATGCCGATGCCTATTGCTGTTCTAGGAATATGACTTTGAAATTATTGTCAATCCAGGTAGACTGAACTTGGGACCTGATCATCTGTCAAGGATCGAGTCAAGAGAGGAGCCGACGAATATTGAAGACAGTCTGCATGATGCGCAGTTATTTAGTATACAGGTTTCCAATGATTATTACAAGGATATCATTGACTTCCTAACTACAGGACTGGCACCCCAGGAATTCTCGGTCCAGCAGAAAAAATAGTTAGCGGTGCGTGTCGCGGACTTCACTATAATTGCAGGTCAGTTATACAAACTTGGGTCGGATGAAGTCCTGCACAGGTACATACTCGATCATGAGAAGCCATTTATTCTAGCTGACGCACACTCAGGAATCGCGGGAGGTCACTATGCAGGAAGGGCTACTGCGCAGAAGATATTGCGCGCAGGGATATGGTGGCCTACGATCCATAAAGATGCCAAAGAACATTGAAAGAACTATGATGTCTGTTAGAGGACAGGAAAACCATCACGCCGAGACGAGATTCCATTAAATCCACAGTTGACACTGCAGCCATTTGAAAAATGGGCAATAGACTTTGTGGGTCCTATAAACCCACCAGGAAAAAGAATGGGTGCAAGGTATATTATTACTGCTACGGATTACCTCACCAGATGGGCAGAAGAAAAACCAGTTAAGGACTGCAGCGCTAGTACTGTTGCGCAGTTTATTTTTGAAGAAATATTTACCAGATTTGGTTGTCCGAATATTTTGATGAGTGACCAAGGTACTCACTTTTTGAACAAGACAATTGAGGCGCTTACAGAGGAATTCAACATTCGTCATCAGCACGGTACTGCATACCATCCACAGGCGAATGGTACTGTAGAGGCTTTCAATAAAATATTGGAGAACGCACTCACTAAGGTGTGCAATGTAAATAGAGACGATTGGGACCTGCACGTCTCATCTGTGCTATGGGCATACAAGACCACATGCAAGAAATTGACAGGACAGACACCCTTTCGATTGGTTTATGGGCAGGAGGCTATAATGCCTATGGAATATATTGTCCCTAGTTTGAGAATCATTGCACTTACAGGGATGGAAGACTGTGAAGCTCTAGAAGAAAGATTACTACATTTATTGGGCTTGGAGGAAGATCACTTCATCGCAGGCTTCCACTAGCAAGCTCAGAAGGACCGCGAGAAAGCATGGCATGATCGCCATATAAAGAACAAGTGTTTTTAGGTAGGTGATCTAGTCCTCCTGTATGATAGAAAATTCATGAAATTCCATGGTAAATTCAAGATGCATTAGCTTGGCCCATATACTGTGATGCATGTTACTAATACTGGTGCAGTCCAGTTAGCCAATTTAGCTAGTGATACTTTGCCAACTTTGATAAATGGAAGCAGGCTAAAGCTATACCATGATAGCACTGCTTCGCAGAACCCTAAATAACGAACCAAGGAAGAAAGTTCTAAGTGCCAAGTACAGTTGAAAGTGGACACTAGAAATGCAAAGAAGTCTGTACATGTATGATAAAAGGAAGAAGGTATGATAAGAAGAATGATCTATGTACCGTGCAGCACTGTTTAAGCTGCGCGGAAGGAAAAAAAAAAAGATAGAGTGGTAGCCACGCAATTGGAAATTTTTGGCACTGTGAAGTAGCCGCAGAGTTGGAAATTTTCGGCACTGCGAAGTATCCGCGCAAGGATGCAGATGGCTTGTCGTGCAGTTCGGTGCAGCACCCAAAGAAAAATAGCCATTGCATGGCTTTTCAGAAAAATAGCCTTTAGATGACCGTTGCAGCAACCACTTCAGCATTTAAAGAAAAGATAGCCGTTCTGAGCACGCTGACGACAGAAAAGACCGAAGGATCCGTTCAAATTTGCCAATGGACACCACATTAAATGCTTATCTAGCCGTTGAAAGGTGCGGGAGAGGGTCTAACTCACCTATAAATAACACCATTGGGAGACTCGTGGGCATTACCAAGCACTTAGAATTTTCTTGCGATTAACCTCTCTGAGCTAGTAGCCATCTGTAGTCTGTCTTCCTTAGCCGCTACCTCAGTTGTGAATGTCTAAACCTCCCTTTAGAGAAGAAGAACTGACCCTTGAAGAAGCCCTGAGGATCTTTCAGCAAGGAGGGATTCAACAGTTAATGAAAACTCCAGTTAAGAAGGTAGATGTAGAACAAGGAGAAGGATCCTGCAGATCACCAAGAATTAATCCTACGATGCAGGAAAAGCCAAAAGATAAGGGAAAAGTGGTAACTGCACCTCGATCCAATATCATAAAGTTGGGATCCTCAGCACAGAAAGCACCAGCCTTTCAGACAGAACCTTTGAAGATGACACCTGAATATATCTCTCTGCGGGCACTGAATGCCCCTGTGTTTAAATTGCTCAAGAATGTGAGATATGACATCCCGTTGTCGCCTATGTCAAAGCATGTAAACGTTGGTAAGAATCTACTGGGAAAGATAGCAAATTGTAAATGGGAGGATTATGACCTCTTGGGAATGAAGAAAGATGAGCCAAATGTTCCCAAATACCCGGATTTTTAACCAAACTAGTATATGTGCTGGAAAAAGGACGCCAAGGGAGCTCTGAACTTGGTAGCTGACAGTTGGTTAGCACCTATCGTTCAGTCAGGGCTACTGAACTTGTTAAGATTACCACATTTTGACCGTTCCCCAGAACTGAATATCGTGGTTCACACACTCACGGCGTGAATCCATCAAGGTTATATGTGGCTGGATAGAAATGTGAATAGTAATATTGATTTGATCCACCGCATTACCGGACTAAGCAAGCGCGGTAAGGATCCGAAGCATTTCTTCCAAGGGAAGAGCAAAGAAAAAGAGGTTGTTGAGAAGATGAAGAAGACCCACTCGGTGGTAAAGGGCAAAAGAGGATTCCTGACAGAAGACATAGAGGACCGAGCAACAAGATTTGTAACGCAGTTGCTCGCAGGCAAGATGCTCAAAACAGCTAGGCCTTTAGAGGTGCCTGCTGGCGCAATACTCCTTGGCGCCACAGCTTCAATTGGTGTTAGTTTCTGCTGAATGAGTTCCTTGAAGAACTCAACGAAACCCAGGTGAATGGCGGCTAGTTCCATTTCACCTGCCTCATCGTCCTGATCACTTTGTGCGGATGGAAGGAACCGCGAGATTATGCGGGTATCGTTATGGATCCCAAGGATCCTAGAGGGTTTAAATTTGTCAACCTTTGGGCAAACACAAATCTAGAGCGCCAGCATGCAACCGCAGAAGTCTTTTACCAGTACTATATGCAGCTGCACGACGCAATCACGAAGACACCTTGCATTACAAAGTAGTTCACAGCGAAGTATATCCGCATCATCGACTTTGAGGCGGATATGAAATGTATATTCATATTGCCGAAAGCACAAACGAGGAAACCGGAGTGGTTCCCAGGAAATTACAACATGTACGAGCAGGATATTGAGGACCTCATGAAAGATTGTCTAGTAGAATTCCGCGTAGAGGTCATGGACATGGAGACAGATTCATAAGAAGATGAGCCGATCCCGCTCTCATGCCCAATCATTGAAGAAATAGGGAAGAGAAAAAAGCTGAGACTTCGGAGAAGCCCGAGTCGAGGAAAAAGGTGAAGGCTACAAAGATTCAATCGGAGGCAGTCCTCAATGATGATAACTATGAGATGATAGCCGAAACAATCTCAGAGCAGATGAAGGAGCTAATGGAGGCTAAAGAAAAGAAGGACAAGGTCATCCACGATGACCTGCACCAGACAAGGCTCGCAATGCAAGGCCTAATGAAGAAAATGAACGATGTCCAGAAAAGCCTTATTGTGCCGCAGGAAGTAGGGGCTGAAAGGAGGTCGGTAGGAACCTCACAGCAAGGAATCCAGCAGCTAGCAATAATGCTGCCGCTGAAGACTAGGATTGTCCATGTGGACCCATTGGCTATTGTGTTGCCAATAGCAGAGCAAGTAGCCTTGGACACGAAGGGAGTCGAGAAGGTAGAGCTTGACTTAGCCAAAATCCCTTTTCCAGGATTGCACTTCATCCACACGCAAATCATGGAGGAGATGCATGAACGGACGGTTGAAGTGATGAAGTTACAGGCAGAACTCACCGTAGCAAACAAACAAATTCAGCAAAAGGAAGAAGTACAGCTACGCAATGAGCAGGACCGTCGACAGAATTTGGAGACCAACATATCCAATGTGGCGAAGGATATTAAAGACATAGAAATCCAGGATGATCCTGCAGACACAATTCTGAGGATTGGAGATAAGGTGAGATCCTTGCAGTCAGAGATGTAGGACAAAGAAATTTAATATGAGGCCGATATTGCTACATTGAAGGAGAAGCTAAATAAGCAGGTGCCATTAAACAAACAGCAGGTTAGAGAGCAAGCAGTCAGCATTGCCTCGAAAAGCATCACAAGTGAGATGGATAAGTGCCAATCTCTCCTGGATAAGGTTTCGCAAGCAATCGCGACCCTTGAAGAGGATCAAGGATTGTTGCAGGTCAAGACCGCGGTACAAGAAAAACAAACCGTGTTGGACAAGTTGAACATAGAGGTGAAAGCTCTGCCACCTAGAGAAAGGCTGCCGAGATATAAGGAGATATCCAGCTTGAAGAAAGAACTGCAGGAATTATGACAAAAAGAGACTGAGATGGCTAATCAGTCACAGCAGCTCCTGGAGAATGCCATGGCGGTGTCGCAGCAGATTGAAGATAAGTTAATAGAACTGCGCGATAACCAGGAGCAGATACAAGATCAAATTGGACAAGAAATAACTCCAACACTGCTTGAGGCAATTAAACAGGTTGAGGGAGATACAAGAGAAGTAGTGGTGCAGTTGTGCGGTACATATGACGAGTTCGCGGCCAAGTTCGTCCCACCGGTCGCAGCGCAGAGTGATACAACTGAAACAATCAGTGGCTCTGGGATGAGCCACATGTAAGTGTTAGGGGCCTGTTGGGCCCAGGTTGAGTTAAATTTTTGGGAAGCACCTTTTTTAGGAAAGTAGGGAAAGCTGAGCTGAGCGCAACTCAGAAACACAATTTTGGCTAAGTATTAAGGATGCTACGAAGTTGAGCACAGCACCCAACTTTTAACGAGACTACGGAGTTGCACATAGCGTCAAAGTTTTGGACGTGATGCGAAGACCAGTACTGCGCAGAAGCAGTGCTGCGGAGTTAGGAGGCCACGTGGAGCCAGCAAAGTGGTGTGCTGGACAAGTATCAAGTGTAGTTACCGGCTCGACCAGTAGCAGCCATTTTTGGAAAGGTACTGCAGGATTGCCGAGCGACAGATGTAGGCAAAACAGGAAGGCGGCCACGCGTGGGTTGTTAAGGAAAGCGACGTTTGGCACGCGTAGAAGGTAAAACCGTTAGAGAAAAACGGCTCGGCACAAGCAGCCTGTAGGCATGCATGCGATGGGAAGGCGATAGCGACAGAATGAGGACGTGGATATCCGCCATGATCAAGCAGACGCTACCAGGAGCCAGCAAGTCGGTTTGGAAAACCGACGCAGTTTTGGAAACCCTTAGGGTTTTGGGTTTTAGGTCTTCAACATTGTACATACATGACCTTCGAGCATGATCTATTTAAGAAGACATTTTATATGGGATGGGGGTTCGCTTTGTGGATAGGTTCTCATGGTTGTTATCCTGTTGGATTGTTATTCTTTTGTAGTTGCCGAGAACTTAAGGAGATAATCTTTTTGTATTGTAAAATCTCTCTGAGCTGAGAATATTGTAAAGGCTCTACAGTTGTGTGCATAGAGGCCTAGCCGAGACAAAGAAGAGTCTGCAGCTGAGTGCGTAGACTAAGAACGGTTGCCCCATCCCTTTTGAAAGAAATATATTACCAACCGTTCTTGTGGATGTAGCTTTCCATCCGGGGAAGTGAACCACGTTAAATCCTGTGTTATGTGATGATGCTTATAAATGAATGACTGTCTGTAATTTTCTGTAGAATGAATGCTTGAAGGTTTCCTTGCATGCTGTAATATGAGAACTTTGATATGCATTCACCAATAGGAGAAGTTTGGGAATGATATGCTAGGTTCCACTAGAGCAGATGAATGGTGAACATTTCAATTCTATGTTAAGACTGTGAATCAGTCATTTAAGTATAATTACTTTCTTAAACACAGTGAAGGAACGCAACACAGTTAATCATGTTTATCATTTCAGTTCATGTTGTAATAATTCAAGTTCTTGATGAATGCTAGAAAGATAGCCAGTAAGTGCCTGGATGAATGGATGAGTGATATTCATTTCATTGCCTTAGCGGGTCCGAGATTTTTTCAATTAGAGGATAATTGTGGGTGATTCGCAGTTCCAGTAGAAGATTTGCGGCAGTAAGAAACCCTTGGTGTGGCCCGCAGGGTTGCCTGCACTGCACGGTACTGTTCGTAGCATATATCCATCTGCGTACTGCATCACTTTGCCCGTAGCGCCATCCTTTTGGCCTACACTGTGCAGCCTATTAAGATAAACAACTCATCATTTACTGTGGAAACCTGATTCCGTAGTACCCCATAAAGACACACCTCGGGTGAGACCTCAATAGGTTGTTGCCGAAAGGGCCGGTGCGAAGGGGTTTTGTAGGTCAAAGGAAGAACCGCAAAGAACCTGGGTCTAGTTGAAAACCTCTGGGTCAGTTTAAGCCAACATTATTCACAGGAGTAAAATTTTAAGAGATGTCCTTGGTAAAGATCTCAAAGGTTGATCATCTACAATCAATTTATAAAAAAGAGGTGGAGAGACATGTAAGATCTATCTTTGTTCCAAGGGTTTTTTATTGAGACATGTTGATATATCTTTGTTCCAAGGGTTTTTTATTGAGACATGTGAGATCTATCTTTGTTCCAAGGGTTTTTTATTATTCAATTATTCAATCATGTTGATTATCAAAAAGTGTTTGAAAAAGGACCCTAGTTTGTTTTGAGATAGATTTTAATAATGACCTTTCAAATAAATTATTCTCAAATGGAAAAAATAAATAAATGCACTCATGCTCGTGAAAAAGAAGGACCAAATCAAAACCAAAAGGTAGGATTTTTCTCAATAATGTTTATGCTAAGATTGAAGTCAATAAGCCAAAAAGTAGGAATTTTTATGTATGTTAAGCTTCTTTAGCTGAAATGAATAAAGTTAATAAAAATGGATATTTTTATTTAAAAGATCCAAATCCTAGGCTCTATCAAGCGCCGAGAGGGATAAAATCTCCCGAGGTGCAAACCTTTACTCAAAAATCTCCATGAGTGCAATACCTAAGAAGAGTTTTGCACTTCAGGAGATTTGATCCCTCTCGGTGCTTGATAGAGCCTAGGATTTGGATCTAGGCTAGTTTCAGTTGTGGGCGGTGACACAAAACTGGAGTTTGATCAGCATTGTAAGGAACAGGTTAAGTTGAAAACATAGATACAGTGACGAGGATTATCATAATGTAAGTAATAAGTATTAAGGATTGAGTAATTTGTTAAACTAAAAAATAGAGACAATTCGCCTAACTCTTTTTTTCGATTCTCTTTTTGTTGATCTGCGTTTTGTTTTGTTCGTTCTTCTCTTTCTTCTGCCGTCATTTCGTACATTTTGATTTATTTGTTGTTCTGCAACTTGATTTCTTTGTTCTTCCAATTCCTTCAACTTTCTCTCTCGATACACTCTTTGCCTATCAATGTTTCGTTTTCTTTGTTCCTCTCGTTCTTCTGCTGTTAATTCGTCTAACTTTCTTTTTCGGTATTTTTTTGTCAATCTGCGTTTCGTTTTCTTGGTTCTTCTCATTTCATCCAAATTTCTTTTCGAAATTCTTTTTGTTCTTCTGCTTTTCCTTTCAAGTCTTTTTCTCGTTCTATGCATCCATACACTAAAATCTATGCATCCACAGAAATCAATGTGTCCATACACTGAAATCAATGCATCCATACACTTAAATCAATGCATCCACTGAAATCTATGCGTCCATACACTGAAATCTATGCATCCACAAAAACAGGTCTACAATCTCTCATTTCTAACCAAAGATGGTGAAAGTTATTAAGTAACTAAAGTTTGCTAATATTGTTTATACTATTGAGTGATTCCACGAAGGTGGTTCACCATTTTTGGTGGATGGAAGCTAAAAAAATTGTTTTTCGAACCCCCGATCGAGATCTTTTCGAGCCCTCGATCGAGGTTTTAAAAGCTCGATCGAGGGTTTTAAAATACCTCGATCGAGCGTTTTAAAAGACCTCGATCGAGAGTTGAAACAAGAGCTCGATCTAGCTTTTGAAAAGCTCGATCGAGCTTTTGAAAAGCTCGCAAAAGCTCGATCTAGCTTTTGAAAAACATAAAAAGGCTCATTTTAGGCCCTCGATCAAGCAAATACCTTGATCGAGGGTTTTAAAATACCTCGATCAAGGTCTTGTTAAACCCTCGATCGAGGTCTTGTTAAACCCTCAATCGAGGTATTTTAAATACCTCGATCGAGCAAATAGCTCAAATAGCTCGATCGAGGGCTTAAAAAACAGGCCGAGAGCCCTTTTCACTGCAGAATGAAAGTTGTGTCTGCCTTCCACAGAGTTAAACAATGTCATTAAATGCTCATTAATGAGCGAACTTGATACCATTGGATTCGTCAACGAATCCTCTATCCAGATACATAAAATTTACAAATTTTCATCTTCATATGTCTTTTGTTTTTAAATTTCTACTAAAACTTGCCCTAAAAAACCCTGCTGACAACTTCGATTGAGCTCAAAGATAAACAAGCCCTAGATAAACACATCCTCTTTAAAATGGTATTTTTACTTTTGCAAATTATGTAAAAAATCAAAATATTTCGTGCACACACACACATGTGTGCAAAATGCGACTTAAATATTCATTGGTCAGTTTCGAAAAATAATAATAAATATAATTTTTTGAGAAAAATTAAAAGAAAAATATGTAAGCCCTAGTGCATTCTGTCTAGAGCATGTTCACATATTTCATTTTTTTAAATTATTACTTTAACATTAAATTATTTTGCACACACACAAACTACTTGTTAATTGTTCTTCAAATTTTTAAGTACACACGTTTCATTAAATGAAAATTCGACACGATATATGACATTGGTATATTTTGAAAAAAATATCATTGGAAAGCCAACATAATTCTCTACATTTCGTTTTTCAACCGCATGTCAAAATTCATGTGGCAAGTATGAGTTTCGAGAACTTCAATTTAATACATGGGTAAAATTTTTGTTTTTCACCATCATATTTGGCCAAAAAGAGTTACCCATCTTCATGGAATCACCCTATTCCATCACAATAATTATATTCAATAAAACTGGGAAAATGATGAAGGCAATAATGCTACTAATATTTTCTAAAATGAAACTTTCATTGCTAAAAGTGTGTCTCAAGCAGCATTAGAGATCATAAATTTGACACATAAAAAACTACAATTTGGTCCATCTTACTCTTCATATTTCTTATCTTCTCAATTTGTTGACCGAAGCTGAGTCGTTTCAAAACATTTACCTCCCAGGGTATGGTGAGACCGCATGGGTGATCAAAGTCGAACTATTAAATTAATATATAATTTTAAATATAAATTATATTATAAATTAAATTACATTAAAATATAATTTAAAATAATGTAATATTAAATTACATTTTAATATTAAATTACATTGCATTTGCAGATGCAACGGCGGTGGGAGGGGAGGAGGAAGCAGTGGAGGAGCAGGCGGCTGGGAGGAGCAGGATGCGTGGGAGAGCAGGCGGCTACGCAGGGGGAGGAGGGGAGGTGCAGGCGACTGCGCAGGGGGAGGACGCGGTGGAGGAGGGGTGCGGCATGGGAGGAGCAGGACGCGGGGGAGGCAAGGAGGGAAGGGCTGCGGAGGGCTGCGCAGTGGGAGGAGGAGGGGAGGATGGTGGAGGGGAGGAGGACGCGGTGGAGGAGGAGGAGGGTAGGAGGGGAGGTGCAAGCGGCTGGGCAAGGGGGAGGACGTGGTGGAGGCGAGGAGGGGAGGGCTGCGCAGTGGGAGGAGGAGGGGAGGAAGGTGGAGGGGAGGAGGACACGGTGGAGGAGGAGAAGGGGAGGAGGGGAGGATGGTAGAGGGGAGGAGGACGCGGTGGAGGAGGAGGGGGGGGAGGACGGTGGAGGGGAGGAGGACACAGTGGAGGAGGAGGAGGGGAGGTGCAGGCGGTTGCACAGGGGGGGAGGATGCGGTGGAGGAGGAGTGAGGCGTGGGAGGAGCAGGACGCGGTGGAGGCGAGGAGGGAAGGGTTGCGGAGGCCTGTGCAGTGGGAGGAGGAGGGGAGGACGATGGAGTGGAAGAGGACGCGGTGGAGGGGAGGAAGCAGTGCAGTGGGAGGAGAGCTGGAGCAGTGGAGCAGTGGGAGTACGCGGTG
The DNA here is from genome assembly GCA_027924585.1 of Larix kaempferi. NCBI lineage: Eukaryota > Viridiplantae > Streptophyta > Pinopsida > Pinales > Pinaceae > Larix > Larix kaempferi. The sequence goes on along the minus strand of BSBM01000267.1, from coordinate 10,326,277 downwards.
GAGGAGGAGGGCTACCGAGCTACTTATCATGCACCTCATGCAAGTACTTATCTGTAGAGCTACTACATTTAAAAAAAATAGATTGCCCAACTACTATTAGCCCGACATAATATTTACTACTTTTTACTTTAATTACTTCAATATATCACTATTTTTTTTGCCGACATGTTACTAACGTTATAGCATTACATCCATTACCTCACGTTACAAGATATCCCTCATACTGAGCTGTAGAGCACCTCTCGACGCAATAAGGAATTGATTCTCTATAAATTCCTTGTGTCTTCCAACGTATAATTAGTTATTGCACCCTTTCATTAAGATTGTGGTAGGTTATTAAAAAAAAAGGAGTGACAAACAGTTTAAAAATAAGAAAAATATTCAAGATATTTTTAAAAAACCTTAAATTATATGTATATTAATTGTGTAACTTCATTTTTTTTTAATGTTTACTCACCTATATTCTCATAAATGCATTTCTCCTAAATTGAGCATCTATGCTTTTAGTTTTATAATACAGTAGAAATTGAATTAATTTTTTAAAAATATATATATATATACGTATGTTAGTTATTGTCCGTGTAAGACATTGTGCATAAGATTTATGCCAGCAACAAAGATACGATTGATTGGGCACACCAACTCCAAAAATTGTGTCTTTCAATCAAATATTTGCATTGAGTAGTTGAGTAGCGGTGGACCGTGGGAGGCTGGGAGCTGGTAATGAAAGTCTTCACGTGTATAGTGTTATCCGTCATCAAAAACATCATTTTGAACTTTAATCCAACTTTATGGCAGCGGCTTAGATAGCTTGTCCATTGACTTCTATAGCCCACGAAATTAATGTTGCAACTACCATCCGCTATAAATTTTCACCATTACTGCATAATTACATATATATAATGAAACATTAAAGTAAGCAAGTTAACAGTTCTGAAAATGGAATAATTAAACTGAAATAAAAATAACTATTACAATATGTTATTGTTGCATCATGCAACTTCAATAGTATAGTTTTATGTATGCTGTTAAATTTGTGTAGATATTTGATACTATACAACATTTCTATAGTTTCATCAAGAATAGGAGATAAGGAAATGGTTAACAATTCAAGGTTCAAAGATTTTCGGATTTAAATAGCACTTAGTGATTCATGGTTCATTATTTCACAACTAAGTTATGATATGTTTTGTTATTGAAAATTAAAAATAAAAAATCAATATATTTACATTCATAGGTGTTTATATTTTAGAATTTGGAGTGGATTAGTATCTATGTTTTTCAAGATTGCATGAGACAAGTATCATTCCAAATTCAAAATAAACAATTATGAAACAAAAAATAAATAACAACTGGTGATTACAACAAGCATGAAGAACAAGTAACAAATAATTTATTACTTATTTGTGTTACTTAACTTGTCAACCACAAATATTGATTTTTAGTTAGAGTTAAAAAAACATTTTAATTAAAAATAAAGATAAATATAAAACTTATCCAATTTTGCAGTTTTTTTTGGGTAAAATTTGGTAGTTGAGAAAAGTTTTTTTTGGTTTAACCTAGAAGCATGCAAAAATGTATACATCCTTCCACCCTGCACAAAATTTGGATGAGAATAAAAATATGATCATTACCTAAAAATTATACCAATATTTTTATGAAATTACACAGAAAAGAATGCGGAAGTCCTTCGTCATGCCATTGCCGACTTGTATCAGGAAATCAACGAGGGGGTTGGCAGTTCCAACCACTTCCCTTTTCCGTTATTGACCTTGAATTTCTGGAAGGAATACGAATAACTGAATCCGCTCAAGCTCACATCAATTGTGTGAATATGACTTCTCGTAGCAACCAACTACTCCTCTTAAATGCTCAGATTACATGTTAGCCTTTATATACCCCTCTTCCTCATCCTCTAGTGCATACTGGAACAAGCAATTTACATTTTTCTCTGGTTGATAGACTCCTTTAGGTGATCAAGATGGTGGCTGGGACTGCAACAACCGAAGTTTTTTGTGAGGTGGAAGCAACGAGATTATGGAACGCCATGGTGAAAGACGGCCACAGTCTCTTCCCAAAGTTATTTCCAGAATTTTTTTCTTCTGTTACCTTTCTTCAAGGAGATGGAGGCGTGGGCACCATCAAGCAGATCAACTTCACTCCTGGTAGTATTGTTATTGTTAAATATGAGTTTTATTGTATTTGTTACAATACAAATTTTGTTAATCTTCTAATTTGTCAAAACTATAATGAATTTAGAAAGCTTTTTACCAAGTTTTTTGAATATAAGAACAAAAGTTTAAAACAACCAAATAATAACTTCAATTGAATCTAATCAATATTAGATACACATACTTAATGTTTTTTGTTATCGCAGCTAACCAGGATTTCAGCTACGCCAAGGAGCGAGTAGATGAAATGGACGAAGAAAAAATGGTGTTCAAGTATACAACAATAGAAGGAGGGCTGCTAGGAAAGAAATTGAGTGCCACAAACTTTGAGCTCAAATTCGTTCCCAGGAAAGAAGGTGGCTGTGTGGTGACTTCGATCTGCAACTACGAAACCCTTGCGGGTGCTCCGCTTGACGAAGGCAAAGCACAAGAGATGAAGGAACAGAGCAATGCCATGTTCAAGAAGATCGAGCAATATCTGCTCTCCAACCCCAACTTATACTGCTAATCTATATCATTCCAGTTACCTATCTATCCAAACTAAATAATATGGAACAGACTATCTACAATAAAACAGTCATCATATGCGCACCTTATATTTTGTATTCATCGTTTGCCTCGTCTCTAATTCCGTCTATGTGATCTTGCATTGTTACGGGAATCCTAGGGATTTTTTCGTTTATTTTTATGTAATTGTTTATTTTTAATTTAGAACTATCTAATAAAATAAATTTAATAGTACATTTGTCTTAACTTCCTGTAATTTAGAAAAAATACTTTTCCTACAAGAATATCTTTCTTTATACTTAATTAAACAGAGTTATATAAATAAAAATTAAACTTGATTACAAAAAACATGAAACCAATATCATGCCCAGCCAAATAAGTTGCAGTAATTTCTCCACTTTATCCAGCTACAATAAGGGATTTCAATAACTTTGTTGAACCCTTATGGATATCTGCTATGTAATTATTTAATACCTAGCAGTAATTCCTCCACTTTATGGGCAGATATGGTATTTCTACAATAAGGGATTTTAATAACTTAGTTGAGTTGGAGATAATTATTTAATTAGTGAATATTTGAATGAATGAATTATGAATGATATTTATATAATGTTTAAATAATTAAAACTTGGTTTGTTATTTTTTTTCTAAATTTACATTTACTTTTGAAGAATTTCAAATTGTTCCAATTTTCACACTAAAAATCAATATAATTAAATTATGTTTATAATATAGTTGAATTATGTTTATATGAAGAAAACATATGCTACTATGGAGAAAACCATCCAAATGTACACTGGGCATTTTAAAAAGCCTCAGATGTAGTAGTTATATTAACATTCTTGATTTTAGTGAACAACTTTGGATAATAATCAGTAGTAATCTAATGCATAGGTTAGAGGACACTGGCTAACTTTGAGGATATGACTGTAAGTGATAACATTGTAGTAACAACTTCAGTACATTGCATGGCCAGTTCAATTTTTATATTTAAAGTTTGTCGTATTCTCGTATGAACAGTAATTTGGTATTGTTGTGTAATTATCAAATTTTATATTTAGTAATCTTTATGTTAGAAGCTCTCGATTAATTGTGTATATTGGAAGTTTTGGTTCCATTATTAAAGTATATAGATTTTTGGTTTCATACTGAATAGTGATCTTTATATCGGAATGTTTGGTTCGATCATTGAAGTATATAGTTCTTTTGGTTTTATGTACTATAAATTTTTACAAAGTATATTTATATTTTAATTGATCTCATTTTACATATATAGTTTACATGTACTTAAAAAAAATTAAATTTTAAATCAATAAATAAATAAAATAACAATATTCTAAAAATTAAAAAAAATCTCAATTTTAACCATAAAACATTTTCATCCACAAACCTAAACCTAATTACCTATTTAGATACAAGAACTCTGTCATAAAAACATCTATCAAATCCAATTGACTCTCCTCGTCTTCTGCAAGGATAGAAACATATATCTACCATAAAAAATAATCTTAGAAAATATATTATCGATCCCATTTGAAGCCTATTTAGTTATAAGAACTCCATCATAAAAAAAACAACTATCAAATCCAATTGACTCTCGTCGTTTTTTTAAAGGATAAAAAGATATATACCATAAAATATAATCTTACAAAATATATTATCGATTCAATTTGACGAAATAATTTAATTAGATTATTCTTTTAATAATTTTATAAATATAGAAAATAATAAATAAAATAACAAATTTATAAATGATGTTAAAATATTTTTTTACATAAATATGAAAATAAAACACAAAATCTTAATGGGGAGGGCAGCAATCATCCCTCCCAACCACCCAAGGTACAATTAATGGATCTTTTTAAATATAGTCTCTTTGAAATAAGATAAGCATTTCATATCATTAATTATTTTAAAGGAAAATATATATAAAATTAAGAATTATATTATAATATGAAAATAATCTCCGTCAATTCTTTGGCTCGTGGTTTTGTAAATAACCTATGGTATTGAAAATCTATCTATAATAAAGAATTGTATTATATATAATATTGATGGTAAATAACTCTCAGATGATCTATTTCATTCATTAAACATTGAATTTATACATAGTTTTGTGAACTTTGGCATTCGGATTCCAAATGGTCCGTTAGAGTCTACAGTCAGAATGGAAGGAACATGAAGAGCACTTGATCAAGTGTTACAACTTAGCTGAAGATACCAATGATACAAATGAAGACGATGAGGACGACCCGCGCAACATAGATATACCAGAATCAGAAGGCACGCCTGAGGTAGAAGGACCTCCGTTGGAAATCCCAGATATGACTGGACCAGTAAAAACGCAAAACGTGAACATTGGCACAGACAAAGAGCCGAAGTTCGCATCAATAGGAGATTATTGGGACGATCAGACTATTGTAGAGATCACAGATACCTTACATGAGTATCAAGAACTATTTCCAACAAAGTTTACAGAGATGAAAGGAATTTTGGGAGACCTAGGGGTCATGAAAATACCTTTAAAACTACGTGCTAAGCCTGTCAAGTAGAGACCATACAGATTGAATCCGCGCTATAAGGAAAAAGTCCGCGCAGAGCTAGATAAGATGCTAGAAGCAGGAATCATTGAACCAGTCGAAGAATCCGAATGGATTAGCCCCATGGTTGTTCAAGACAAGAAAGCAAAAGGAGAGATCAGGATTTGTGTGGATTTCAGAAAGCTGAACGATGCTTCCATGCACAACCCATTTCCTACTCCATTCACAGACGAAGTGCTTGATAACGTTGGAGGAAATGAGGCATATTCTTTCACTGGTGTTTTCTCTGGTTATCATCAGATCAGGATTGATCCTGCAGATAGGCATAAGACGACATTTGGTACAGAATGGGGGTCATTCCAGTACACTGTCATGCCTTTTGGGCTGAAGAACGCACCTGCCATATTCTCTAGAGTCGTGGTCGCATCATTTAAAGATTTTATGCACAAGTTTTTAGAAACGTATTTTGATGATTGGACTGTATTTGGTTTATTGAAAAATCATTGCGCGAATCTCTGCATGATGCTCGAGAAGTGTCGACAGCATCAAATATCCTTGAATTTGAAAAAGTGTATTTTCTGTGTGCCTTATGGAATTTTACTTAGCCATATTGTCTGTAAGCAAGGACTGATGGTAGACCCTGCAAAGATTGCAGTTATTGCAAATTTACCAACACCAAATTCAATCAAGATGTTGCGATCTACATTAGGCCATACTGGATATTACAGGAAATTTATAAAGGTTTATGCACAGATAACCGCAGCAATGGAAAAGCTGCTGAAGAAAGAAGCACCGTTCATTTGGAACGCAGAATGCGAACGGGGTTTTGACACATTAAAAGAAAAGATGGTCACTGCGCCGATTCTAGTCTTTCCAGACTGGACAAAGCCGTTCCATGTCCATGTTAACGCATCATGTATTTCCCTGGGGATTGTGTTATCCCAGCCAGGAGAGGGAGGCATTGACCACCCTATTGCATTTTCTAGCAGAAAGCTTTCGACAGCAGAAAAGAACTATACTACTACTGAGAGGGAAGGCCTTGCGATGGTATATGCCCTATAGAAATTTAGACACTACTTGCTGGGATCGCACTTTCTTATGTTTACTAACCATTCTGCGTTGAAATATTTGGTCAACAAGCCAGTGTTAGGGGGATGCATATGCCGATGCCTATTGTTGTTCCAGGAATATGACTTTGAAATTATTGTCAAGCCAGGTAGACTGAACTTGGGACCTGATCATCTGTCAAGGATCGAGTCAGGAGAGAAGCCGACGAATGTTGAAGACAGTCTGCATGATGCGCAGTTATTTAGTATACAGGTTGCTGATGATTATTACAAGGATATCATTGACTTCCTAACTATAGGACTGGCACCCCAGGAATTCTCGGTCCAGCAGAAAAAATAGTTAGTGGTGCGCACCGCGGACTTCACTATAATTGCAGGTCAGTTATACAAACTTGGGCCGGATGAAGTCCTGTGCAGGTACATACTCGATCATGAGAAGCCATTTATTCTAGCCGATGCACACTTAGGAATCGCGGGAGGTCACTATGCAGGAAGGGCTACTGCGCAGAAGATATTGCGCGTAGGGCTATGGTGGCCTACGATCCATAAAGATGCCAAAGAACATTGCAGGAACTGTGATGTCTGTCAGAGGACAGGAAAACCATCACGCCGAGACGAGATGCCATTAAATCCACAGTTGACACTGCAGCCATTTGAAAAATGGGCAATAGACTTTGTGGGTCCTATAAACCCACCAGGAAAAAGAACGGGTGCAAGGTATATTATTACTGCTACAGATTACCTCACTAGATGGGCGGAAGCAAAACCAGTTAAGGACTACAACGCCAGTACTATTGCGCAGTTTATTTTTGAAGAAATACTTACCAGATTTGGCTGTCCGAATATTTTGATGAGTGACCAAGGTACTCACTTTTTGAACAAGACAATTGAGGCGCTTACAGAGGAATTCCATATTCGTCATCAGCGCAGTACTCCATACCATCCAAAGGCAAATGGTACTGTAGAGGCTTTCAATAAAATATTGGAGAATGCACTCACTAAGGTGTGCAATGTAAATAGAGACGATTGGGACCTACGCGTCTCATCTGTGCTATGGGCATACAGGACCACATGCAAGAAATTGACAAGACAGACACCCTTTCGGTTGGTTTATAGGCAGGAGGCTATAATGCCTATGGAATATATTGTCCCTAGTTTGAGAATCGTTGCACTTACAGGGATGGTAGACTACGAAGCTCTAGAAGAAAGATTACTACATTTACTGGGCTTGGAGGAAGATCGCTTCATCGCAGGCTTCCACCAGCAAGCTTAGAAGGACCGCGAGAAAGCATGGCATGATTGCCATATAAAGAACAAGTGTTTTTAGGTAGGTGATCTAGTACTCTTGTATGATAGCAAATTCATGAAATTCCCTAGTAAATTTAAGATGCATTGGCTTGGCCCATATACTCTGATGCATGTTACTAACACTGGTGCAGTCCAGTTAGCCAATTTAGCTGGTGATACTTTTCCAACTTTGATAAATGGAAGCAGGCTAAAGCTATACCATGATAACACTGCTTTGCAGAACCCTGAATAATGAACCAAGGAAGAAAGTTCTAAGTGTCAAGTACAGTTGAAAGTGGACACTGAAAATGTAAAGAAGTCTGTACATGTATGATAAAAAGAAGAAGGTATGATAAGAAGAATGATCTATGTACCACGCAACACTATTGAAGCTGCGCGGAAGGAAAAAAAAAAATAGATAGAGTGGTAGCCGCGCAGTTGGAAATTTTTGGCACTGTGAAGTAGCCTCGTAGTTGGAAATTTTCGTCACTGCGAAGTATCCACGCAGGGATGCAGATGGCTTGACATGGAGTTCGGTGCAGCACCCAGAGAAAAATAGCCGTTGCATGGATTTTTAGAAAAATATCCTTTAGATGACCGTTGCAGCAACCGCTTCAGCATTTAAAGAAAAGATAGTTGTTCTGAGCACGCTGACGACAGAAAAGACCGAAGGATCTGTTCAAATTCGCCAACGGACACCACATTAAATGCTTATCTAGCCATTGAAGGGTGCGGGAGAGGGTCTGCTGCGCCTATAAATAACACCATTGGGAGACTCATGGGCATTACCAAGCACTTAGAATTTTCTTGCGATTAACCTCTCTGAGCTAGTAGCCATCTGTAGTCTGTCTTCCTTAGCCGCTACCTCAGTTGTGAATGTCCGAACCTCCCTTTAGAGAAGAAGAACTGACCCTTGAAGAATCCCTGAGGATCTTTTAGTAAGGAGGGATTCAGCAGTTAATGAAAACTCTAGTTAAGAAGGTAGCTATAGAACAAGGAGAAGGATCCCGCAGATCACCAACAATTAATCCCACGATGCAGGCAAAACCAAAAGATAAGGGAAAAGTGGTAACTGCACCTCGATCCAATATCATAAAGTTGGGATCCTCGGCACAGAAAGCACCAGCCTTTCAGACAGAACCTTTGAAGATGACACCTGAATATATCTCTCTGCGGGCACTGAATGCCCCTATGTTTAAATTGCTCAAGAATGCGAGATATGACATCCCGCTGTCACCTATGTCAAAGCATGTAAACGTTGGTAAGAATCTGCTGGGAAAGATAGCAGATTGTAAATGGGAGGATTATGACCTCTTGGGAATGAAGAAAGATGAGCCAAATGTTCCCAAATACCCGGATTTTCAACCAAACCAGTATATGTGCTGGAAAAAGGATGCCAAGGGATCTCTGAACTTGGTAGCTGACAGTTGGTTAGCACCTGTCGTTCAGTCAGGGCTACTGAACTTGTTAAGATTACCACATTTTGACCGTTCCCCAGAACTGAATATCGTGGTTCGCACACTCATGGCGCGAATCCATCAAGGTTATCTGTGGCTGGACAGAAATGTGGATATTAATATTGATTTGATCCACTGCATTACCAGACTAAGCAAGCGTGGTAAGGATCCGAAGCATTTCTTCCAAGGGAAGAGCAAAGAAAAAGAGGTTGTTGAGAAGATGAAGAAGACCCACTCGGTGGTAAAGGGAAAAAGAGGATTCCTGACAGAAGACATAGAGGACTGAGCAATAAGATTTGTAATGCAGTTGCTCGCAGGAAAGATGCTCAAAACAGCTAGGCCTTCAGAGGTGCCTACGAGCGCAATACTCCTTGGCGCCACAGCAGCCGAAGGCCACAGCTTCAATTGGTGTCAGTTTCTGTTGAATGAGTTCCTTGAAGAACTCAACGACACCCAGGTGAATGGCGGCCAGTTCCATTTCACCTGGCTCATCGTCCTGATCGCTTTGTGCGGATGGAAGGAACCGCGAGATTATGCGGGTATCGTTATGGATCCCAAGGATCCTAGAGGGTTTAAATTTGTCAACCTCTGGGCAAACACAAATCCAGAGCGCCAGCATGCAACCGCAGAATTCTTTTACCAATACTATATGCAACTGTGCGACGCAATCATGAAGACACCCCGCATTACGAAGCAGGTCACAGAGAAGTATATCCGCATCATCGACTTTGAGGTGGATATGAAATGTATATTCATATCGTCGAAAGCACAAACGAGGAAACCGAAGTGGTTCCCAGGAAAGTACAACATGTACGAGCAGGATATTGAGGACCTCATGAAAGATTGGCTAGCAGAATTCCGCGTAGAGGTCATGGACATGGAGATAGATTCAGAAGAAGATGAGCCGACCCCACTCTCATGCCCAATCATTGAAGAAATAGGGAAGAGAAAAGAAGCTGAGACTTCGGAGAAGCCAAAGTCGAGGAAAAAGGTGAAGGCTACAAAGATTCAATCAGAGGTAGTCCTCAATGATGATGACTATGAGATGATAGTTGAAACAATCTTAGAGCAGATGAAGGAGCTGATGGCGGCTAAAGAAAAGAAGGACAAGGTCATCCACGATGACCTACACCAGACGAGGCTCGCAATACAAGGCCTAATGAAGAAAATGGACGATGTCCAGAAAAGCCTTATTGTGCCGCAGGAAGCAGGGGCTGAAAGTAGGTCTGTAGGAACCTCACAGCAAGGACTCCAGCAGCTAACAATAACGCTGCCGCTGAATACTAGGATTGTCCATGTGGACCCATTGGCTGTTGTGTTGCCAATAGCAGAGCAAGTAGCCTTGGACACGAAGGGAGTCGAGAGGGTATAGCTTGACTTAGCCAAAATACCTTTGCTAGGATTGCACTTCATCCACACGCAGATAGTGGAGGAGATGCATGAACGGACAGTTGAAGTGATGAAGTTACAGGCAGAACTCACCACAGCAAACAGACAAATTCAGCAAAAGGAAGAAGTACAGCTACGCAATGAGCAGGACCACTGACAGAATTTGGAGACCACCATATCCAATGTGGCGAAGGATATTAAAGACATAGAAATCCAGGATGATCCTGCAGACATAGTTCTGAGGATTGGAGATAAGGTGAGATCCTTGCAGTCAGAGATGCAGGACAAAGAAATTTAATATGAGGCCGATATTGCTACATTGAAGGAGAAGCTAAATAAGCAGGTGCCATTAAACAAACAGCAGGTCAGAGAGAAAGCAGTCAGCGCTGCCTCGAAAAGCATCACAAGTGAGATGGCTAAGTGCCAATCTCTCCTGGATAAGGTTTCGCAGGCAATCGCGACCCTTGAAGAGGATCAAGGATTGCTGCAGGTCAAGACCGCGGTACAAGAAAAATAGACCGCGTTGGACAAGTTGAACGCAGAGGTGAAAGCTCTGCCACCTAGAGAAAGGCTGCTGAGATATAAGGAGATATCCAGCTTGAAGAAAGAAGTGCAGGAATTATGACAAAAAGAGACTGAGATGGATAATCAGTCGCAGCAGCTCCTAGAGAATGCCATGGCGGTGTCGCAGCAGATTGAAGATATGTTAATAGAACTGCGCGATAACCAGGAGCAGGTACAAGATCAAATTGGACAAGAAATAACTCCAACACTGCTTGAGGAAATTAAACAGGTTGAGGGAGATACAAGAGAAGCAGTGGTGTAGTTGTGCGGTACATATGACGAGTTCTCGGCCAAGTTCGTCCCACCGGTCGCGGCGCAGAGTGATATAGCTGAAACAATCAGTGGCTCTCGGACGATCCACATGTAAGTGTTATGGGCATGTTGGGCCCAGGTTGAGTTAAAGTTTTGGGAAGCACCTTTTTTAAGCAAGCAGGGAAAGCTGAGCTGAGCGCAACTCAGAAACACAATTTTGGCTAAGTATTGAGGATGCTGCGAAGTTGCGCGCAGCACCCAACTTTTAACGAGACTACGGAGTTGCGCGTAGCGTCGAAGTTTTGGACGTGATGCGAAGACCAGTACTGCACAGAAGCAGTGCTGTGGAGTTAGGAGGCCACGTGGAGCCAGCAAAGTGGTGTGCTGGACAAGTATCAAGTGTAGTTACCGGCTCAACCAGTAGCATCCATTTTTGGAAAGGTACTGCAGGATTGCCGAGCGGCAGATGTAGGCAAAACAGGAAGGTGGCCACGCGTGGGTTGTTAAGGAAAGCAACGTTTGGCACGCGTAGAAGGTAAAACCGTTAGAGAAAAACGGTTCGGCAGAAGCAACCTGTAGGCATGCATGCGATAGGAAGGCCGATAGCAACAGAATGAGGATGTGGATATCCGCCATGATCAAGGAAACGCTACCAAGAGCCAGCAAGCTAGTTTGGAAAACCAGCGCAGTTTTGGAAACCCTTAGGGTTTTGGGTTTTAGGTCTTCAACATTGTATAGACATGACCTTCGAGCATGATCTATTTAAGAAGACATTTTGTATGGGATGGGGGTTCGCTTTGTGGATAGGTTCTCAGGGTTGTTATCCTGTTGGATTGTTATTCTTTTGTAGTTGTCGAGAACTAAAGGAGATAATCTTTTTGTATTGTAAAATCTCTCTGAGTTGAGAATATTGTAAAGGCTATGCCGCTGTGTGCGCAGAGTCCTAGCCGAGAGAAAGAAGAGTCTGCAGCTGAGTGCGCAGACTAAGAACGGTTGCCCCATCCCTTTTGAAAGAAATATATTACCAACCGTTCTTGTGGACATGGCAGCATTAGAGATCATAAATTTGACACATAAAAAACTACAATTTGGTCCATCTTACTCTTCATATTTCTTATCTTCTCAATTTGTTGACCGAAGCTGAGTTGTTTCAAAACATTTACCTCCCAGGGTATGGTGAGACCGTATGGGTGATCAAAGTCGAACTATTAAATTAATATATAATTTTAAATATAAATTATACTATAAATTAAATTACATTAAAATATAATTTAAAATAATGTAATATTAAATTACATTCTAATATTAAATTACATTGCATTTGCATATGCAAGCGGTGGTGGGAGGGGAGGAGGAAGCGGTGGAGGAACAGGCGGTTGGGAGGAGCAGGACGCGTGGGAGAGCAGGCGGCTCAACAAGGGGAGGAGGGGAGGTGCAGGCAGCTGTGCAGGGGGAGGATGCGGTGGAGGAGGGGTGTGGCATGAGAGGAGCAGGATGCGGGGGAGGCAAGGAGGGAAGGGCTGCGGAGGGCTGCGTAGTGGGAGGAGGAGGGGAGGACGATGGAGGGGAGGAGGACGCGGTGGAGGGGGAGGAGGGAAGGAGGGGAGGTGCAGGCGGCTGCGCAAGGGGGAGGACGGTGGAGGGGAGGAGGATGCGGTGGAGCAGGAGGAGGGGAGGGCGGTGGAGGGGAGGAGGACACGGTGGAGGAGGAGAAGGGGAGGAGGGGAGGATGGTGGAGGGGAGGAGGATGCGGTGGAGCAGGAGGAGGGGAGGACGGTGGAGGGGAGGAGGACACGGTGGAGGAGGAGGAGGGGAGGTGCAGGTGGCTGCGCAGGGGGGGAGGACGCGGTGGAGGAGGAGTGCGGTGTGGGAGGAGCAGGACGCGATGGAGGCGAGGAGGGAAGGGCTGCGGAGGCCTGCGCAGTGGAGGGGAGGACGCAGTGCAGTGGGAGGAGAGTTGGAGTAGTGGAGCAATGGGAGGACGCAGTGGAGGAGGAGGGCTGCCGAGCTACTTATCATGCACCTCATGCAAGTACTTATTTGTAGAGCTACTACATTTAAAAAAATTAGATTGCCTAGCTACTATTAGCCCGACATAATATTTATTACTTTTTACTTTAATTACTTCAATATATCACTATTATTTTTTGTCGACATGTTACTAACATTATAACGTTACTAACGTTACATCACATTACAAGATCTCACCCATAATATTCACTATCACTATTATTTTTTGCCGACATGTTACTAATGTTATAGCTATAAAGCGCCTCTAGGCGCAATAAAGAATTGATTCTCTATAAATTCCTTGTGTCTTCCAACGTATAATTAGTTATTGCACCCTTTCATTAAGATTGTGGCATGTTATTAAAAAAAAAGTGACAAACAGTTTAAAAATAAGAAAAATATTCAAGATATTTTTAAAAAACCTTAAATTATATGTATATTAATTGTGTAACTTCATTTTTTTTTAATGTTTACTCACCTATATTCTCATAAATGCATTATGCATTTCTCCTAAATTGAGTATCTATGCTTTTAGTTTTATAATACAGTAGATATTGAATTAATTTTTTAAATATATATATATGTATGTTAGTTATTGTCCGTGTAAGACATTGTGGATAAGATTTATGCCAGCAACAAAGATACGATTGATTGGGCACACCAACTCCAAAAATTGTGCCTTTCAATCAAATATTTGCATTGAGTAGTTGAGTAGCGGTGGACCGTGGGAGGCTGGGAGCTGGTAATGAAAGTCTTCACGTGTATACTGTTATCCGTCATCAAAAATATCATTTTGAACTTTAATCCAACTTTATGGCGGCGGCTTAGATAGCTTGTCCATTGACTTCTATAGCCCACGAAATTAATGTTGCAACAACCATCCGCTATAAATTTTCACCATTACTGCATAATTACATATATATAATGAAAAAATTAAAGTAAGCAAGTTAACAGTTCTGAAAATGGAATAATTAAACTGAAATAAAAATAACTATTACAATATGTTATTATTGCATCATGCAACTTCAATAGTATAGTTTTATGTATGCTGTTAAATTTGTGTAGATATTTGATACTATACAACATTTCTATAGTTTCATCAAGAATAGGAGATAAGGAAATGGTTAACAATTCAAGGTTCAAAGATTTTCGGATTTAAATAGCACTTAGTGATTCATGGTTCATTATTTTCGGATTTAAATAGCACTTAGGGGTATATAGCCTTTATATACCCCTCTTCCTCATCCTCTAGTGCATACTGGAACAAGCAATTTACATTTTTTTCTGGTTGATAGACTCCTTTAGGTGATCAAGATGGTGGCTGGGACTGCAACAACCGAAGTTTTTTGTGAGGTGGAAGCAACGAGATTATGGAACGCCATGGTGAAAGACGGCCACAGTCTCTTCCCAAAGTTATTTCCAGAATTTTTTTCTTCTGTTACCTTTCTCCAAGGAGATGGAGGCGTGGGCACCATCAAGCAGCTTAATTTCACTTCTGGTAGTATTGTTATTGTTAGATATGAGTTTTATTGTATTTGTTACAATACAAATTTTGTTAACCTTCTAACTTGTCAAAACTATAATAAGTTTAAAAAACTTTTTACTAAGTTTTTTGAATATAGGAACAAAAGTTTAAAGCAACCAAATAATAACTTTATACTTATAATGTTTTTTGTTGTCGCAGCTAACCAGGATTTCAGCTACGCCAAGGAGCGAGTAGATGAAATGGACGAAGAGAAAATGGTGTTCAAGTATACAACAATAGAAGGAGGGCTGCTAGGAAAGAAATTGAGTGCCACAAACTTTGAGCTCAAATTCGTTCCCAGGAAAGAAGGTGGCTGTGTGGTGACTTCGATCTGCAACTACGAAACCCTCGCGGGTGCTCCGCTTGACGAAAGCAAAGCACAAGAGATGAAGGAACAGATCGAGCAATATCTGCTCTCCAACCCCAACTTATACTGCTAATCTATATATATCAATCCATTTACCTATCTATCCAAACTAAATAATATGGAACAGACTATCTACAATAAAACAGTCATCATATGCGCACCTTATATTTTGTATTCATCGTTTGACTCGTCTCTAATTCCGTCTATGTGATCTTGCATTGTTGCGGGAATCCGAGGGATTTTTTAGTTTATTTTTATGTAATTGTTTATTTTTAATTTAGAACCATTTAATAAAATAAATTTAATAGTACATTTGTCTTATTTTTTTGCAATCTAAAAAATTACTTTTCCTACAAAAATATCTTTCTTTATACTTAATTAAAAAAAATACTTTTCCTACAAATATATCTTTCTTTATACTTAATTAAACAGAGTTATGTAAATAAAAATTAAAGTTGATTACAAAAAACATGAAACTAATATCATGCGCGGCCAAATAAGTTGCAGTAATTTCTCCACTTCATCCTACAATAAGGGATTTCAATAACTTCGTTGAACCCTTATGGATATCTGCTATGTAATTATTTAATACCTTGCAGTAATTCCTCCACTTTATGGGCAGATATGGTATTTCTACAATAAGGGATTTCAATAACTTAGTTGAGTTGGAGATAATTATTTAATTAGTGAATACTTGAATGAATTATGAATGATTGGGATTGCATAGTTGAAGAAACTAAGAACAATCTGGGTCTGTGCATAGGAACTACAACACCTTTTGACTTTATTGTAGTGGCAACTCAATACAAGTTCAAGCACCTGTGGTTGTTGCAACAAATATAAAGCTAATGCATATATGGTTTTTTTTATCTTGGTAAAGCTGCAAATGTGGGAAAACAACTTGATCCAGATGATAGAAAGTTATCAGAAGCAGGTTTAAATGAAGTTGGAATGAGTAAAGAGTATCTTGGTAAAAATAATCTGTGGTGCAGAACAGATGATGTGAAAAATAAATTTGAAGCAAACAGGACAAAAGGAACAGAACCAACAAGGAATTTCAACAGGGGGTCAGTAGCATGAATAGGTTATTGCAGAACCAGGAAACAAGAAAATTCTGAGAAATAAAAGATCAACTTTTCAAAAGTGACAACTTTTGTAGGAGACAAAATGTATTGCAGTGCAAGTATATTTTTCAAGTTAGTAGAAACATATATTGGTAAACACAAGGAACTGAATATATATCAATCAAGCACGGTTGCATGTGAAACTAGTAAACAAATCACATACATGATTAAATTCTAAATTTAAAAGTTGAACATACAAGTGAACAAGTAAATAAATTACAGTGCAGTGACACGAACATCCTATACCTTCCAGAAAAAAAACAAAAAAACAAAAAAAATACAGCAGAACCTTGTTGGTTGTTATAACAACAAATATGAGTTTGGTTTGAGAGGAAAACCTTTTTTTTTTTTCCTGCGGAAACGGTGAACGGGAAACTCACCAATACTTCCCCACATTTCGTGGATGCTAAGGATGGTAAACCGTCATCCAGAGATAAACGACTGATCTAACCTCAAAGGACTCAAGGCTCGAACTCGTGACCTCCCCTGTACCGAGAGAGCATTCGCACGTTTTACCAATTGAGCTAACCCTTGGGGCTAAACAGAGAAAACCTTGATTTTGAATACAACACAAAAAGCTTTGCCTCCTGAAAAGGACCGTTGCTTCGTAAATTGATGGGGATTCGAATAGTTAAGGTTCTTTTCCCCACATAAGAGTTAAGGTTCTTTTCTCGAAAAAGCGAAGAAACTCGCCTATGTTTACCGCAACAGCGGACATTTCCCATCAACCCTTCCACAAAAGGGCAACTAACCTTTCCCGCCTTACCCTTTTGCACCTTTCCACAGTGCAAAAACTCCGGTTCTCTTTCCGCAAATACGAGCAAGTCCACCTATCTTTTTCGCAAATGCCGAACCATTTGGCCTTATCTTTCCGTTTTAACGATCGCATTTAATAGTGAAAGAATCGATTTTACTTGAGCTGCAACGCCGGAAGGTTTAAAACATTCTGTCCGCTTTGTCAAAGGAAATAGATTAAATGTCTCTAAAATCACAGAAAGTTTCCCTTAAAGTCCTCCGCAACAGCAGAGAATCTCGGGTAAGTCAACCCCAATAGCCTTTCCGACGAACAAATCTCGCCAGACGGAAAAGTTAACGTTCTCTTCCCGAAACATCGGAGGAACTCACCTATCTTTGTCTCCGAAATCGCGGAAAGTTTCCCTTAAAGTCCTCCACAACAGCGGAGGATCTCGGGTAAGTCAACTACAACAGCCTTTCCGACGAACAAATCTCGCCAGACAGAAAAGTTAACGTTCTCTTCTCGAAACATCGGAGAAACTCTCCTATCTTTCCCGCAACGGTGGTCATTTCCAATCAACCCATCCACAAAAGGACAAATGAACACTTCCTTCATCTATCATGAATTGTTTCGCTTAAGTTACATAGAATCGCTCGCAACACCGACTAATTTCGGTTATCTTTTCTGCCCTTGCGGAAAGAGAAACCAAGTTTTCCCGCCGTGGAAAGGTACGAAAACGTAAAGCGGCAAATTTATCCAACTAGTACCAATGTTGCAGAAAAGATACGCGGACTTGCCCACTGTTGCGGAAAAGATACGCGAACTTTCCCGCCATTGCGAAAACATGAAACAGAACAGCGAAGAATCGATGACCAAATGGTTCCGTTGTTGCGCAAAAGATACACGAACTTGCCCGTCGTTGCGGAAAACCTACGTGGACTTGCCCGCCTCTGTGGAAATAGAACCCAAGTTTTCCCGCTATGGACAAAAGCGAAAGCATCAGGCAGAAAATTTAGCCAACTCGTTCCGTTGTTGCGGAAAAGATACGCGTACTTTCCCACGTTGTGTTCACTTTCTGCAAACGCGATCAAATCCACCTATCTTTTCCGCAATGGCGGAACCATTTGCCCTTTTTTTTTACGGTTGCATTTAATACTGAGAGAATCGATTTGACTTGTCCATACGGCTCACTTAAGCCTGTTTTTAATTTTTGCACGTGCCTTATTAATGCCCCGCACGCGTGAGATCCTTTATATAGGCGATAACTCCATTGAACAATTTCATTGTTTTCATTCCTTGAAGGTTTTTTTCCGTTTCCGTTTGAATATGCGTGCACCTACTCCAGGACTTCGTTACAGTCGCACTAGTCACAATTCACGCACACCTGCTCCAGGACTTCGGCACCCTCGCACTAGTCACCATCCCCGTCTTAACAGGTTGGTACATTATTCTTTCCTATTAGCTCTTTCATGACATCTGTGCCCGTAATTTTGATTTTGATTGGGTCATGCAGCGCATTGCTTTTGTTTATTCTGCCAACATGCCCTGCCTCTTCATTTTAAGAAAGGAATTACGTTAAATTTACTTAGCTGTAGATTGATATACCCCGGGGAACTAGCCCCTTTGTACAATACTTTCTCACGCAACAATGAATCTAGAATTGATACCACGGAAATAAAGCTTTTCAAAACTAGGAATCTCAGTGACGTTATACCGGTGCCAAATGACTTTGTAACGCAGGTTTCTTACGCTCTCTTACTTTAAATTTTTCAAATGTATCATCGTCTTTATTCAAAATATGTTATGCCCACAACCATTTTTCTAGCCAAAAACTTCCCACAACCCTGTAACTTTGAGATTTGGTATTCCTGTGCAAAAGTTCGACAGCGTTACCATTGAATGAGTTGGCTATAAAGTATATGGCTTAGTTTTTCACCATGCCTATATATATATAGAAGGTCCACATTCTTAAAGAATTTGAAAAGTAATCTGACCCATTTTTACATCTTATAAAAGAATGGATATGTTCGGTATATTTGTAATTAAATTGTGTTTAGACTCAGTTCATAATCTTATAAAATTACTAATATGTTTTGAATATTCAAAATAAAAAATAAATGGTATTTATATTTCGTTTATAATTTTAAAAAATTTATTGATAGGTTTCAATATTTGAATCGAAAATTGAATTGGTATTTAGATTTTGTTTATAATTCTATAAAAGTATTCATATGTTGTGCACAATTGAAATAAAAGTCAAATTGCAATTAAATTACAAGGCTACTTGGTAGCATATTGCTTGCAAAACAATTCAATTGGTGCATGTTGTTAGATTAAAACTTTAGGTATGTCTCATTGCTTTTGTGTAGAATAGCATTCAGAATTAGCATAATATAATCGCTCTAAGATAATTTCTTGAATAACTTTATTTAAATTTTATGTTGTCATATACTTTATGTATACGACATATGGAGCACATTAAGCTCTAAAGCATTTGTCATATGGCCCTTGACTTAATTTTGCAACTTAATTTTACTCAAGTAATGACCTAGTTAATTTATAAAATTCTTAAAAAAAAGTATGGCCCTCGACTTAATTTTATGTAAGTAAACAAGCAATGACGTAGTTAATTTACGAAATTCTTTAAAAAAAAAGTTCATAGATATCCTTAATTTAAAATTTGAAAGGTTAAAGTGTGTGTTGAAATTTAAAGATTTGAAAAGCTTGAATGTCCTACCTAGATCTCTCCGAAATCGCATAAATTTTTAATTAAAATTCTCCGCAATGGCGGAAAAAATCGCCTAAGTCTACCGCAATGGCGGACAAACTCATCTAAGTATGCCGTGACGGCGGACAAACTCGTTGAAGTCTACCGCCACGCCCTTTTTTGACAAACAAGTCACGCATGACGGAAGAGTTAGGGTGCTTTTTTCCGAAACGGCCAAGGAACTCACCAATTTTTTCTGCAACAGCGGAGAATCTCGCCTAAGTCTACCGCAATGCTCTTTTTTGACGAACAAGTTTCGCACGACAGAATTGTTACTGTTCTTTTTCCGAAACTACGGAGGAACTCGCCTAAGTCTACCGCAACGCCCTTTTTTGATGAACAAGTCTGGCACGACGGAATAGTTACTGTTCTTTTTCCGAAACAGCGGAGGAACTCGCCAAATCTTTATAACAGTCCAAAGTGGTTTAGTTTAATTCATTTTTTGATATGAAACCATATGAATTGCAAACACTATTGTTCAAAGTTGATGCATGTGCCTTTAAGAAACAATATTTTAAAGCGAAAGAAAGCATTTTTTAACGTTTCTATAAATATATATAGAAACACCTATGAAAATTGTTTGACATGTTTGCATGTAGGTCACTCATCTCACGTTCTAATTTCTTATGACTGACGACGTGTATTAAGGCAGGAATACTTAAAAATGACTAAAGGTGCCAGAAAAAATTCAAAGGGAGCTGTTACAGAATCCACTGAAGAAGTGAGGATTGAGACCATTTATCACGATACTAAATGCATCACAGGTGCACTACCAGAAGCCCAATGGAGTGACATTTACCAGATGATAAGAGACCAGGATATCCTAGATGCTCTGTTAGAAAAAGGATATCTATATCAAAACATCAGAGCGTCCTGCATTTCAAAAGCAGCTACTCGCCCTGAGCTTTTTCCTTGTGTAGAGGTCATCGGATGGATTTTGCAACACGCAGATGTCCAAGCACGAATTTTAACTGATAGAAACAAAAACGCCTTCGCATCCTTTAACCCACTTTATATCTCATCAGCATACAAGTTACCTCGTCCAACTCAGCACCTGAATGATGACTGGTTAGCAGAGGTCAAAATGGATAACCTGGAATTAGCAAGAAAGCTGCTCATCACAGGCAAACAGTTCAGGAAGAACGATAATGAAGAGTATAAGATTCAAAACTTGAGACCTCCATTCAGAATGGTTGCTCTCATGTTGAGCAGAATATTTGGCAGACCTGATGGGACCATGTTTATGCTTCAATGGGTACCCATTATTCACTATGTGGCTTTCAAAGTAACTATCTTTAATTGGGCTGAAATGATTTCGGAAAGCCTGGCATCAGCCATAACTATGGCCAAATAAGGTTTAGAAGTCAAAAAGGCAGAATTCTACATGCCCTCCTATTTGATAGATTGTATTGTGGCGAAGCAACTCTTCCCAAAACTACAATGCATATGGAATCATGCAGGAGGACCACTGTTCACCACATACAAAATCTTCTGGCCTCAAAATTACAAGAGCAATTACAAAAACATTTGTGAAAATTTCATCATGCCCCTCTACGAGCTAATGTTCAATAAAGAGCCCGTTTGCCTATCAGAAAACGCCATGGTAGTTCTGGAAGAATATGGTGACTTCTTCTTTTCAAAGGATGGCACTTACATAAGAATGTATGGAGGCACAAAACCCCCCTATATCCTACCAAACTATGCCACGGACTATATAGTTCATAAGGAAGCCATGCGACAAGTTTTCCTAGATGGAATTGGCAGTGTAATGAATAAAGCAAATAAAGCCACATTTCCTCCTTTGCCATTCTATTTGGGAGCTTATAAATTTTTCAAGATCGCATCAGCAGAAGATTTTATAGCAGAGCTAACAAGTTTTCATTTTGGACAAAGAATATATCAAAGAAATGACAGACGGGGCAAGGTTGCGCAGCATTGCAAAGCTATACATGGTCATTTCGAGTATGCCCACTATTATGATTCTGAGGAAGAGTCATACCGGGGAATCAACAACATCATTGAGTTGCTAATTTGCCAAAATAGAAAAAGTGAACCTAGCTCCAATTCCAACGCTCCCAAGGGATCAAAACATCATCAAGGTAAAGAAGCCTTAGGAACAACTGAGAATTTCTCAGCAAAAGAAAAAATACTTCTGCAACAAGTTGAGTAGATCAAAAAATGGACCAAGGAAAAGGCAAGGAAAGCACAAGAAGTTAAACTTAGAGAGGAAGAAGCCCAGAAACTTCAAGAAGCTCAAGATGAAGCCCGTACAATTCAACAAGCAGAAACAACTAAGCAAGAGATAGCTGCCAAGCAACAAGAAAACGAAAGATTAAGAAAGGAAGCAGAAGAAGAGGCACTGAAAAGGGCTGAAGAAGAAGCTTAGAAAATTTAAGAAGCTACGTATGAAGAACGTAGAATTCAATAGGAAGAACAAACTAGGCTGCAAGAAGCTGCCAAGCAACAAGAAAACGAAAGATTGAAAAAGGAAGCAAAAGAAGAGGCACTCAAAAAGGCTGAAGAAGAGAAAATACAAAAGGAAGACACTGGTTCTATGAGTCCAACCATACAAGACCTCGATATGAACATCCCTATTGAGAATCTTCCACTTGTTCCTTTCACACCATCTAAGGGTAGCAAGGTGACCACATATGATAGGTTTGCTTTAAATAAGAAAAGGAAATCCATCATCAAGGAAACCATTACAAGTATCAAAAGGCCTTGTCATGCAGATGTCATCACCAGGCATGAGACTACTGTCATGAAGGGTACCCATAATGACCCTTCCTTCATGGCATCTATTTCTGTGTCAGTTGTTCTCGCAAATGCCGTCAATGTCAACATATTGGAAGACAAATTGACAGAAGAAAATGAGAAAACCCGCTAGCTGCAAGAAGCCTTAGTCAAGGAGCAAAATTATACCAATTTAATGATTGAAAAGAATGATGCTCTTATGTCTCAAAAGGAGGAGCTTAATAGGAAAATTCAACATCTGGATGCTGAAAGGAGAGCTTTGTTAATCCAAGCAAGAGCATTAGAGGTAGAAAAAACACAACTTGAAGATAAGAACTTGAAACTGGAATCTAAGAAACTTGATTTCATCCAGCTAATTGATGAGTTAAAAGAAAATATTGCAAACAACAAAGTAGGTGACATGACCCCTTTTCGTGAACAAGCTTGTGAGACATTGACAAGGACATGTGATTTCCAGAAACTCATATCAAAACAAATCTACAAATTGAAAGCAATGATGGACAGGATGAAACAAATTAGTGCTGACACCAACAAGATCAGAAAGAAACACATTCGTATTGCTGGAGAAATTAACAAGCACATTGAATGGAGAAAAGGGAAATTAGGATTCCCAAAAACTCTCCCCCTTAAGTCTATTTTTGAATACATAGCGGATATACGCACTTTGACCTATTCTAAAGATTGCGGAGTAAAGTTGAACAATGTGGCCTTACATACCTATGAACAATGTAAGAACTTGTACCTCAAAATACGAGCTACTCATGAGTCTTACAAAATGATCATGCCCCAAAGTATAGAAGAATTTCCAGATAAAACACAACGCTTATCTGAGATAAGAAAAAACTTGCAAGAGGAAATTGACTATGTGAAGAAGATAGCCGCTATAACCCCAGAAGACCTTGACCAGTTCATCGGAAGAGCCTCCATTCATGCACACCTCCTCGAAAAAATTCTTCAAGCTACAATGGAAGAAATACTCATCCTTGAGGAAGAGCTTGTTAAACAAGAAGTGTCCTTCAGATTTTTGGTTCTCTTAGCTGGAAACATTATTATAAGAGATGCAAATCAATGGATAAGTTATATAGAAGAGGAAGAGAGGAAACTAACAGCATCACAAGCCCCATTAGAAGCATCAGCTGCTCCACTAATACCATTAAATCCAATAGCCACACTATCAGAATCAGCAATACCAACAGCCATAGAGGTGCCTACATCCCCAGAAGCACCAACCCAAGGATGAAGTACTTTGACCACATTTTGAAAAAGCCAATGCACCCTTCTAATTTTATAATTTTGATTTTATACTTTGGGACATCAATAGAACATTCTAAAGTTATTTCTCATTGTTTTGTAAATAATTCAAATATTTATCCTTTTTTGTAAATTAGCCATTTTGTAAAGCTATATATAGCTAGGTTAGCAAGAAGGACTTTTGGCAAATGAAATAATGTTCCTCTTATGTAAAAGAACTACTTGCACTTCATGAATGGAGAAAACAATTTTGGCCTGTGAATGTTGATACATTCTTTTGTATGGAGTTATCATGGATGTTTTGGAACTATTTCAGCAATCTCCATCTATATTCAATGACATATTTCCTATCTTATATGAATTAATTCTATGTTGTGAATCATTTCATTTTCTTTGGAAAAATTTCTATGCCTCATGGGTAATGAAATACTGTAATTAAAATCAAAGTTATCAAATCTCTGCTCCTTTCAACAATAGGTTTATTTAAGTTAAATAGCTTAAAACATATGGTTTAATTGCATGCATTTAGATTAAAGCACTTGCACAACATTCTTCAAAGCTTACACGGTGGCCGGACCGTTCACCAGTCGGATTCCTCACAACAAACAGTGAGCAATCTAATTGAGATTGCTTCTCGAGGAGAATCCCTTGCTGCTTGATGCTACGCATTTCAAGGCATCAACAAAACATCATCTTCTACCACAACCTTTTTTCGACATAGACATAAATGTGAAAGGCAATAGCATTACAATACAATCAACCCTAAACCTTCATTTGACTTTCATACCTTCGGCTTTTATTTTGGCCCTTCAAGGACAAATGCTAGTTCTAGACCTTTTGTGGAACAAGGCTCCATCCGTAGAGATAGCCTATGTATTCCAAACTATGATTGTAATTTCTCCTTTTATGAAATAGAATGGTTTCACCTTTTTTTTGCTTTAAAAAAAATGTACTTTATTTTTTTTTATAATATAAAACGTAATTTTATAGACTTCCATAACTTTTCAAAACATCACAATTAAAGAAAATTATTGACTATTTTTAACCTAACACAAACTTACACAAAGCCCTAAAAACATAGTTCCACCATAGTAAAACTATGCTTTAACTAATTCTCAACAAATTTGAGTACCGCGAATGAATTTGCTCCATTCGAATAAGGTCCAAGTCCATGATGCACAGCGCACATGATCGCCGCTATAAATGAGTGCACATGGACCGCTATTAAAAAAATGCTCGCAGTAGAACAAATCAACTACGAAAATGACGCGCTTGTTCGTTTTTGGAGAGTAGTCAAAATATTTGAATTGAACAGGAGCGATGGTAATGGATCAACTCTTGACTTGTGCCATTGTTTTCCACCATTAGTGCATAATTATATGCAGAGAAATCAATCCATTGATTTGAGGGTAGTTTATCCACGGTATAATCTCTGTCAAAATTCATTTCTGAATCAGATCACAGCGTATATAACAAAGTCCATTAGGAAATCCATGCGTTATTTCTTTATATCCTTATATGCATTCAGATTGGTAGCCTGATGGTCGTGACTTGTGGGGAAAACAATTTCGAAAAATATAGGGACGAGTGGGAGTAATTCGTGCCGAAATCAACGCGGGTAGGCCTGGACTCGAGAAATGGAGTACCCACCCGTTTCCATTATTGCCTTGAATGAAACTAAAGTGACTCAGAAGGTCAAATCGGTCACGTTCATGTCACTTTTCTTACCTGTCGCCTACTCGTTTTACGAAAACCAACTACAAATGTCCTTCGGCTGATCTGTCTCCAGCTCACACTACAACGAGAAGCTTCTACTACTTATACTTATGGCTCGAAGTTGCAGAGAAAGATAGTTATTCGAAAAAGAGAAAGATGGTGGCAGGGATTGCAACGACCGATGATGTGTGTGAGGTGGAAGCGAAGAGACTATGGAAGGCCATGGTGAAAGATGCCCACAATCTCTTTCCAAAGGTTTTTCCCCAAGTTTTCTCTTCTGTCACCTTCGTTCAGGGAGATGGAGGCGTGGGCACCATCAAGCAGATCAATTTCACCCCTGGTATTGCGCCCATAAAATCAATATTAGTTAGGGAAATATTGCAGTTGTTTTCTTAATTTAGTTGATCAGTAAGGTTCCTTTTTCTAGATAGATAACAAAGTTAACAGTTCGTGACAATTAAGTATTAGTGTCACAGATAACATGGATTTCAGCTACGTCAAGGAGCGAGTGGATGAAATGGACGATGAGAAGATGGTGTACAAGTATACATTGATCGAAGGAGGGTTTCTGGGGAAGGAACTGAGCGCCTTGAACTTTGAGCTCAAATTGATTCCCAAGAACGAAGGGGGATGTGTGGTGAGCTGGATCTCCAACTACGAAACCCTCCCTGGTACTGAGCTTAGCGAAGGCAGAATACAAGAGATTAAGGAAAACAGCAATGCCATGTTCAGGAAGATCGAGCATTATCTCATATCCAACCCCAACTTATACTGCTAAATACATCTATATATCTTTTTTGTCCAAACTTATACGTCATATAAATATAAATATGCCTTCCTTGCATTTGTCGTTTTACTCGTCTCCAATTCCGTCTATGTAAGGAATGAAACTGAGAGATTATTAGCATGACTTTTTCATATATGATATTGAAGCGTTAGTAAGTTTAATACGATATAAGTTTTTACTTAAGCTAATTTCGTCCTCTATTTTGTGTTGGTTTTTCATAACGCCATCCTTGAAATAGATTCAGACAATTAGTAACTGTCACGAAATTTATCTCTTCTTAGTTTGAGATTGAAATAAAAGAATAAGAAATTTCTCTGGTTAATAGTTGAAACAACATAACCTACGACCTTCATATATAAATTACAATGTATCTCATTTTGGAATTTCAATAATTGATAAGCAACATCTATTAAACCCTCTCCACCCTAATTTTTTAAAATGATAAAAATCTGCTATTCAAGACCATTGGTAGCCCGAAGAGTTTCATTTGAAGTGTTTGTTTAAACACCAATCCCATTTTCTGCACCGGAGAGACCAACAACAAAACGAATCTCAAGATCTCTGACAATAACCCAAAGTTTGAACAAATTACAGGCTCTAGGAGTCTGGGCTTGACGATCCTCAAGTCCATCATACTTGTGATCACTCACCGGAGAGACCAATAACAAAAGGAATCTCAAGATCCCTGACAATAACCCAAAGTTTGAACAAATTACAGGCTCTAGGAATCTTGGCTTGACGATCCTCAAGTCCATCAGACTTGTGATTACTCAACACAATGCTTGAAGTAGCATAGAAGATATATATTAAGGAAATATTTTACTGAATCAACTTGTGATCACTCAACAGAACGCTTGAAGCAGCATAGAAGATATTGAGGAATATTTGACTGAATCAATTGACTCCTGAGCAAATAATCCAACGCATCTAAGATCGATAAAGTAACGTATGTGGGGGACGAACGTCCTTGGCCAGGATTTGATATGAAACATCAATGATTAAGCAACGTTATAGAACTAATTAGCTCTGGGTTCAAAAACTTTGTTGACAGAAGAAAAGTCTTTTAGGCATATTAATATGCAAGGACATCAACATTTTGGAAATGGAACTAAACTATCTCAATAAAAGTTAATATTAAGTGCTCTTTACTCAATCCATAATTTATCCAAATAGTAGTTATATTAAGTGCTCTCCAATCTATTCATGATTTAGATTATACTTAGGTTTGGGTGAGTGCATAGAGCTGTTGGACAATTCAACATCTCAAAAATACTGCATATCATAAAAATGAAGTCTTGTTGTAAGGCAAGTAATATGCATCTAGCAACAATGCATTTAATATTGTTGTTGTTAGGATATTAACATTAGTCTATTTAAAGTAAACAATAAAGCAAATAATATGCACTACTAACAATACATTTAATGTTATTGTTGCTTGCTGCATATTACTTACTCTTGTTAGACACTTCTTGTATTTTACTTCACAAAGTGAGTAAACATTTTACTTAACTAAAATTATTTATATTTTACCAAAACATTGGTGTGGTGTAAATCCATGTGAGGTTCAAAATGTTAACTATGGGTGTAAATCCATGTAAATTTATAGAGATGGGTACTTTTTGGTCAAAAGTGACAATCAAAAATTGATATTTTACTCATTTATTAAATCGAAGATGCCTTATGAATTTCGATATGTAATTAAAAACAAGTTGCAAGGAATTATGTTGTCTTTCGAATGACATTATTTTTTAAAATACTCATATCATTTAATATGTCAAAATTTTATTTAATGAAATGTTTGTCCTTGTAAATTTCAAGAAAAGTTAACAAGTGACTTGTGTGCACGTAAAATAATTTAATAATTTAATGATAAATATATATTTTATCGAAAAACAAAGAAATATATAGGAACATAGTCTACACAGAATCTACTGGGAGTTTGCATATTTTTTCTACTTTATTTTAAAAAATTATATTTTTTATTATTAATTTTCGAAACTGATCATTGTAAATTTAAATTGCATTTTGTACACACTTGTGTGTACGTAAAAAAATTTCTTACTAAAAAAAATTGAAAAACCAGAAATACCATTTTGAAGAGGATGTGTCGATGTGGGGCATATATATTTTTTTTATTTTTTGGTTGTGTAGTTTTTATGTTTTTTATTTTTCGTTGAGCTGCTTTGAAGATAAGGACATGGTTTTTAAGTGTAATTTTTAAAATAAAATTAAAAATAAAATAGCATATGAAGTCAAAGGTGCATAAATTATATGTAAGTGGATAGATGATTCATTGATGAATCCACCGAGATCAATTTCGCCACCTAACATGCAATTAATGCTAGGGTTTATGCCTTTCAAAGAGACTCATAAAATTAAATCTACATAAAAGGGGGTTGAAGGTCTATTTTTAAAGCCCTAGATTGAGGTCTTAAAAATCCTCGATTGAGGGTTTGAGTGGTTTTTTAAATACCTCGATTGAGGGTTCAACCACGTTTAAGGAAATAGCTCGATTAAAAGATTTTTAAAAGCTCAATCGATCTATTTTCTACTTTCTACATCCCACAAATTGTTAAATATTTTATTTTTAATAATGCCAATAGTTTAATCGATCTTTTTTTAAACCCTCAATCGAGCTCTCAAAATCTTGATCAAGGGCTTAATTTGTTTTTTACAATTCGTGCCCACTTGTTGCCAAAACGTATTACTCATATCCGTGGGAACACCCCTATCATAGTGTGTAAGATGACAATGAGTAAATAACTACTAATGGTCATCAAGAAGTTGGTGACAACAAACATGGTGGTGTTGGGACAATTGTAGATGTGTCCTGCATGGAGTGTAGTGTTCAAACAGTGTTTTCACTCCCTTCCACATCCTATGTCATGAGTGAGATATCAATGTTGTATATTTTCACCCTAACATTTACTTATAGGGCTCATGGTCAATGCACATAACAGATCTATAAATGGATTATTTGGCTTGCAAGTGAGGTATGGGAATTATTCTCATGATTGGTGGACCATGTATATGTTTAGTGATGCAAAAATAGGCACTTAGGATCAAATCATTTCTTCTAGGGCTCACAAGAACTGCATAGGACCCAAAATAAATGTAAAGGCCCTATAAAGGAAATCGTTGGCCTACAAGTTTGAGATAAGAACAATTTTGATGTTTGGCATAACACAGATGGGTCATGGACATTAGGTTATTTTTTAAGTATGAGAAATCAAAGACTTAGATCCTAAGTAGTAATAGGTTGAATGTGTTCCAAAACATCGTTTGTATAAAAAAAATTAGGGCCATACACCCTCATATTTTCTTCTACAATTCACAATTCATACATAGGATCTCCATAAAGTTTAAGTGAAGATGTAACCTTTCACCTACAATTAGGATATATGGTTAGGAGTTTAACATTTTGTGTAGCAATGATGGGTCTTGTGGTCTAGGCCATGGTTTAGGACCAAAAATTAAAGATTTAGGCCTTAGGATTTTTCTCTAGGGCTCATAGCTCATACATATGGCCCCAAAGTACTATAAATTCATTATATAGGGAATTATTTCCCTATGAGTAATATATATGTACTTTTTTAATATTTAGTGTAAAATGAATGGGTACCATGGCCTCATGGAATTTTTCAATGCCAAAAAACAAGGACTTAAAGTTCCCAACTATTTATTTTATATCTCATGGAGCATGCACAAGATCCTAAACAATAATAAAGGCCCTATAGAGAAAATTATTTACCTATGGGTGGTATATGGGAATGGCTTTGGTGATTGATGTACCTTGGGTGAGTGTGCTTAGGAGTAGGAGTCATGGTATTAGGTCCTAATTATTAATAGTAAATATCATGGACTATGTAAGGGGGGCTAGAGCATCATTACTTTTCCTAGGTATCCAGAAGACCATTAAGAGGTCACATGTGGTAGTTTGAGGAATTAATACTATCCTTGGATGCCTACAAGCCTCAAGTTTATGGCCTAAGGATTGGTTTTCCTCTTGTGACCATGTTTAGGGATTTAAGAATCATAATTACTTTTCAAAACATCCAATTGGTGTTAAAATCTCCACTAACAGATGAAGGATATCCTCAAGAGTTCTTATGTGTTGGTTCAACATGTTTCTATATTGATATGTAATTCAAGTTAGTATTTAGAAACTTCATAAGATCAATTATTGCCTACTGTGTATATATCATTAATTAACTCTACTATGTATGTATAGTTATTGCCTACCATGAATAGGGTAGCTACTATATTTACCCTTGTGTTCACCTTTGAATAATTCCTAGTGTTCCATTTTGATCATGAAACAATGTGAAATCAACATCTAACCGATGAAGACATCATTTTTTTCTCACAATGTATAGAACTTTATGGTGAAGATTATTGGCATGTCATTTGTCTCTAGCACATAAGCACTTAAATTATCAGTTGATTAATGATGTGGTTTGGTATTGGACTAGTATTTCCATTAGTTCGGTTTATTAAGGTATCATTTCCACTAGTGAGTAGTATCTTAACTACTCCCTTGTCTTTCTCAACCCTCCTAGATTAATTGCATGTCCTCCTCAATAGACACTCAAGTTTTGGTTTCACGCGGAACATTACAGACTATGATATTATGAAGTAAATCATCTAATAGAGTTTGGTTCAATTGTGGCTATTACCATTGCTTGGATCCTTATTTGATCCATCACATCAATCATAAATGAGAATGTACTTATCTTGTATATTCCCTACTTCTTGATAGTCTTGGTCATTGTTATATTAACTCTATACTCTTCATCCACAATGGAATTTTACTATATTCCAACTAGAGTAGTCCATATGTACATGCATTCCTTGATTAGTTTCCCAATGAAATAATTGGTAGAATCCCCAACATAGAGATTAGGGTTTTCCATCTTAGGTGAGATAGGCCTATGATTTAAGGCCCATCTTCCATTTTAGGATGAAATCTAATTTTGTCTCTCTTCCATAGGATGGGATAGTGATCCTATCTCAAAATTGATTCCTTCTGCTTCCATTGATTTACAATGTTTGGAATTTTATGCTCAAGCTCACTTTGTCTTGCTCTAGATTTACAACTTTTAGAATTGGCACTTTTAAAATATTAGCTATAGCTTTTCAAAGTTTGCATTCCTCTCTCTCCTATTTTCATTTTTTGTTTTATTTAATTATTTATTTCTCCTCTTTTGTATTTTTATTTTATTTTTACACTTGTGCTTTATGTTCTATATAAGCTTAACACTTGGTTTTGAGAAATACTCAAATCCAAACTCCAAATTCTATTGATTAACTCTTGGTTTTGAGAATATTCAAATCCAAACTTCAATCAATCTTCATTCATTCTCATCTTTAACATTCAATTCTATTGCATTCCTAGACTTGGAGATGATCCATCTCAACAGTCAATGAAGCCAAGTTGAATTATAGTCTTCTTGTTCATTATTGAATGTATGCAACACTCATTTAACAGTGATATCCCAACAATCAATGCCATCACACAACGAATCTACAAGAGGATATTTGGACAACCTTATTTTGATTGGATTAATAGTTTATCAACATGGAAACAACCCTTGTTGCTTGCACATTGTTTGCACGTGTTTACTAGCACTCTGTCTTTGCAACAATGTCACTTGAATGACCTCCTTGGTGTGCAACAATCATTGCACCTTCTTCTTCCCAAAGCATTTGAATCCTACACCCATATGGTTATAGGTGACAATCATTAATATAGACTACAGTCTTGAGGGTAAGGTAATGGATCAAGATTTGGATGGTACGAGGATAAGGAATGACATTAAACTCCTTGGACCAATATTTGATATATCTCTAAGAAGAGAATATTCTTTTGGAATATTGCAAGTAACCATTGGAGCGGGGTTGCATTTATTGTCAGCATTAACCTAATATTATCTTTAATGGGGATGTAGACCTCATGTGCTACTACAAATCCTTTGACAACTTTGGATCCTTGGGTTGGAGATGCAATGAGTCCTCTATCTCCTATTGGATTTATTTTTCATATTGTTCTCTTGGTTATGCAGTTCCTAGGGTGAATCTCTCAATGAATTCACTAACACTTTTCTTCCCCGTGTCCACTCAAATTGCAATGGTAGAAAAAATTCTTAGAATTGCTACATTAACTACTAGACATGCTCCTTTTCTCCCTATGCCACTAAATTCATTCTTAATTCAAAGAATTCTTCTTTCAATTCTTCCTTTGAAACAAATCTAGATTGTGGCATGTGGATTGCTTCTCCCAACAAGATGCCACACAATGTACTTTCTTCCCATCTATAAAACACACCTATGAGTACCAACAACTAACAATGTTATTCCCTTTCCTCTTGTAACATTGGCAAATGAATGATATCTAGCTTAAGGCATACCTCTAGTCCTTCTTCTTCTTGCTTTGGTTGAATGGCTTTCAACTTCTTCCAAGTGCATATGTAGGGTGAGTCCTTTCACTTTCCTCATTGTTTCCCTTCTATAATCTATCGCAAGGATGATAGAGTGGAAGTGTGCTTCCCTCTTCCTTTGTTGTTTCTCTTTCATATTATGAGTAAGAAAATTCTACATCATATTTTAGCTTCACAAACATTATCTTATTGTATGTGGCATTTTCCTTTCTAGCATCAAAACATAGGATTTCATGCTTGAACCTCAATTCAACTACAATGGGGCTTAGGATGCCTTATCTTCTCTTGCCTAGCCCTTGTCCATTGTAGCTCATCTACCTTAAACAATTTCAAACAAATGTCTCTTGTATGCTTTTCAAAATCACCAAAAGGTTCTTGGGAAAGTTCTAAAATTGAAGGTGAGCTTACTAGAGTTTTCTTAGTCATGGGTTGGCTTCAGTAGTAGCAATTTAAGGTGGTTTTTCTTCCTTGGCCTCTTGGAAAACTTCTTTTGTACCTTTTTCAATGCTTATTCCTTCTCTTCGAACTGTTGCTTCAGTTGAGTCATCACCTAAGTGATATTTTCCTCTAGTTAGATATCCATTTGGTCGAAATTCTCTCGTAATTGTACTAGTTGAACTATGCTCTTGTCTCAATATTTCATGATAGCAGTGAGAGAGTCTTAACACTCAACAAATTGCTTGTTTGGAAATGGAAGCAATTTGGAATAACTCTAAAGTTTTGTTTCCATCTCTGGCATTCGAAAATCATACATCTATACCTTCTTCTTCAAGTGTATGTTCTCATCTTGAAGTTATGCATTGATGGCTTGTAGGTATTCCAACCTTTCTCTTTTTTATTCAACCATGCTAGGTCTACTTTTTCTTTAAAAAGATCGGCAAATGTGTCATAGTCAAGGATTTTACTACTCGGATACCTTATTATTTGTAAATAAGGGACTGATAGCCCTCTTGCAAATACTCTGTATAATTAAATTTTGGCATCTGTTCTCATTTTTATACATGGATCTTTGTCTTCGAAATGGCTACAATGCCTCTATTCTCTATGCATTTCTTAGTGAAAACTACTATATGTAGCATTACTCAAGATGGGTGAGATACCTTGTTCCCTAGTGTAACACTGGAAACCCGAATGGGAAAACTAGCTTGGAATGGTTATGCAGTTCTCATTTTTCTAGGCTTTGGTTATAATGTAGCTCACGATTCTCTAAGTGTCTTCTTCTTTTTGGAAAAAAAACCTTTTAGAGTCAATTTACAAGAAGATATAAGAGAGATGGGTGGTAATGGGAAGGATAAGAGACTAACCTTTCAGTTCCCATTCCTCTCTCTCCTTTTTTCACTTTCTATTTTATTTTTAAAAAATACCTCTATGTTGTATTGTCCTTGATGTTTTATTTAACCTTCACTAATTATCAAATTACACTTGCAAGTATTGAGTCTTACCAACATTTGCTTGTCTAGATCCATTTTGGATCGAAAGGCAAAGTAAATATTTGTAAAATTAGAAACATTGTTAATGCCATCCATAATTAAATTGAGCATTGTACTCAGACAATAAAGCCTTCATTTACAAAGTTATAAATTTTATGATATAAAGCATGTTGAAAATGAACATTTTATAACTTTAAAAAATAATGCTAAAATTAATAAATAATTTTGTTCATTTTATGATACAACTTTTCATTTTAATATGATTTACCCTTATAAATGTAAAATATAATCTTACCAAATTTCATAACTTTCATGATCTCCTCAATTAAAAGCAAACTATAATGATCTCAAAATTTTCATTTCATTGTAAATAATGTTTTAAAGAATACTACAATTGATTCCCTTTATTAGTCCCTACTCGAGAGGATTTTCACCTTTGCGATCAAGTTAAGACTTTTTATTAGTTTGGTGGTAGTGCATCAAATTTTTATAAAGTTGTGTGAAGTTTTGCAAAAATCAATAACTAATTAGATTTTTTAAAAATACAAAAATTGTTTTTCAAATTTTGATATCGACGAATTTTTCTTTTTAATTGATTGGAAGGATTGGTTTGATAAAATAGTCTTGATTGGAGGTCACAACTTTATGTGGAAAATAATAATAAATTATTAAGAAAAAAATGAAAAATCACCATGTAATGATTTATATTCAAGTATGATTGAATTTTTTTGGCATCTAAATAGGGAATATCTTTACACATTATAATTCTCCTATAGTATCTTTGGAAACATATCCATTCCACTCTCACCCTCCACTTATTTGGCTACCTTTGCATTGGCATTTGCATAACCAATTACTCATCTCCCTCCACTTATTTGGCTACCCTTGCATTGGCATTCGCATAACCAATTACTCATCTGGATTAAGTTGGTATATACTTATTTGAATAGGGCTATTATGGCATTTGTTCCTTATGTGGATGTCATGTTGTTTGTCCCTCCACAATGCATAGCAGAAGTCATGTTGTTTGTCCCTCCACAATGCATAGTAGAAGGATTGTGAAAGCATTTAATATATTTGTGTGTGTCTGCTCTGGGTGCAAAGAGATTATTCAACTCACATTCTAAGTAATCTTGATTGTGGGAAATTTTATGGAAGGATCCTTGACAACAGATTTTTATTTGTTGGAGAAAATGGATCTTGGTGTAACCTCACCTTCTTGAAATGTGTAATCGATCATGAAGAGGGAGTTGACCAAGGAATGGACTCGACTAACCACGACTTGGGCACATGGAGATGACTATGTTATGGGATTTGTGGTCTCATACCTTTAGGATTTGGTCATCTACCTTAACATATATATAGATGATCTCTTAGGGAAATCTAGATCAACATCGTCATCATCTACTCATGGATCCTTTCTCACTGTGTTTAAGTACCAATGGTGTCTATTGACACCACCATTGCTCTTAGAATCTCTATTTTCACTTATGTTTCTTTTTTCCTTTCCCAACATGGTATCAAAGTTGCTTGGTTCTTGATCAGGGTTTGTAGAGTGAAGTGAGTTCTGATGACATTAATGGTTTTGGTGTAGTTAACTTATTTACAAAGTTATTATGGGCATGACAATGGAGTTTGGTGAAGGTACAATGATCTCGTCTATTATATGCTTAGCCTATTGTCATGTGCCATATTTCTTTGTAGATCTAGAGTAGTCCTTCAGTATTAAGACCTGGATCCATTCTACATGTTTATTGACTTTTTAGAGATTAATATTTTTGATCGTATTGTGGTGATATTGTATAGAGTATCAACCATGACCACACCATGACGACCAACTAGCACATAAGATTTTTTTTGTAAAGTTATTGAAGTACTATAAACCATGATACATACAACACATGGTGATAGACGATGTGCATTGGACTAAATTTTTACAGTATCAACTAGAAGCATTATTTCTATGTATAGTTTGATCCATTGTTGAAATTTTGGAGATATGTCAATTCATCATAGGGGATTGATAGACTAGAGATAGAAAGAATTGGGCTAGCTCTTTGTGTATTTAGAAACTTGGGTATAATAAAGACTAAACTACAATCTTTGTTGTAAATCATATGAACCTCTATGAAATCAACTAACTTACTGAAGTGGTTGATTTCTTGAGTTGTGTATGATTTCACATTTCCTTTGCATGATGTGGTATTAAGTGTACTGACCAAAGTGACAGATGCATAGAGATTGACTAAAGGTCATTTATAACATTTAATCAACTACTAAACATGGAGGCTAGAGTATCAACGATTAACTATGCCAACTAACTCACCAATATTGTAGAAGAACATGCCAAAATCACATTATTATTTTTCGAAGGATATATATTATTATTATCCATTGGTTTCCATAAGTTTGGAGGCATCATGATGTCTTGTATATTACTTAATATTATTGTTGAATGGAAGACCATGAATCTATGTCCTTCGGTAAACTATTTTTTTTTAAATAAACATTGAAGAAAGGATTTTTTACTCCATTGATAATCGACTAGCGAATGGATTTTTTACTCCATTGATAATCGACTAGCGAATGGAGAGAGTTGACTTACCTTGACTATGTTCAAATTTGAAGGCTATTTTGAATGTGGGCGCTTATAGTGAAGATGAAGAATTGATTTTGTAGAAATTGTAGAAATTTGTTAGAAGAAAGTTGTTATGTTTGCAAGAATCACATGCTCAACTTCATAAAGAATTTAATACCTTGTAGACTACTATTGCTCTATTGTAGGTAGAGAATGAAAGATTGAAGAATCCTCTAGAGATAATTTATACCCATCTTGAATATGGGGATGCTTTCTTGTAGACTTCTATCTTATAGTGATATGATAAAAAATCTCTAAGATTGTTGAAAATTGAAACATGTCTTTTAGGACCTCATGGATGAATTTGGGGATAAAATATATTTACTTGATCATTTGGATGAGGAATTCAAAACCCTTTCTCATACATATATTATTGGTTTGAAATAGAATATTAGTAGGTTAGAGATAGTGAATACCTAGCTAGAAAATGAAGTTGCCTTCATGCAACTTCTATTGATGAGCTTCATGAGGAATTTTCTCCCCTTTAGGCAGATAATGTCCAATTCTTTGATGAATACCAAATTTGAAGAAAAACTATGATCTCTTGCTTCCACAAATGAATGAGATATCTAAGACCATTAAGGGATTCAACACTACAAACAAGAGTTCTTTAACTATAAATTAGTCAACTATAGATTGTTGTGAAGAACTGCGATGATGTTGAGTTTGTAAACTTTCCAATTGTACCCTTTCTACATTCGATGATCTTTCACGTACCCCTCGATGATTGGAAGATAGTTGATATTGATATTTTGAAAGCCTCTCATGCTTTGTTTGCTACTACTGTTATATTTTGTCTTAGTTTAGAGAAGCATACCACATGTATTGGGTCCCAACTATTAAGTAAGATGGGCAATATCAAAGGTGCACTTGGGAAGAATGGATAGGAAATTATAGTTCCAATTACTCATAGGCTGAGATCGCTTAGAGTATGTCTTGGATATGATGATAATTCATTAGTTACAAATAGGAGTGTCTTTACAAAATCTATAAGGGTCTTGTTTATTGCAAGTGAAATTCATATGACTAACTTGTAAGGAGGAAATCAACTATTGATGATTATATTAAGCAAACTAAATATATAATGTTGATCATAATATGCTAGAATTTCAAAATGTTTTTGCTTATAACATTATTGTTGATGTATATGGTTGTCCTAACCCTTGATTAAGTAGGAACTTGAGCTTGCACCTTTTGTTCACCCAAAACAAAATTCTTTACCATATTGGCATTCTCATCATAAGGATCCAAGGAATGTCTCTAGGAATTGACATTCTTGGAATAGTTGCAATTATTCTTTCAAGTCTTTGCAAAAGAGGCATGGAAGACAAAATTTGGACCAGTGCTAACTACTAGGGTTGAGTATGGTTGGACCAATGAATGGTCATGACAATATTTGAATATGCATTTGAGGATGTCTTGATAGATGTATACCATTAACTATACAAAAATATAGTTCTACTCGTTCTTACTATTGATCCATTGTGGTAGTAAATTAAGGTCTGACCAGAGGTAGCAGTCGACGAAGTCTCAATTAGAGATGTTTTATTTATTTATTTGATAGTTGTGTTGTTTGTCTATGACTTGAAGGTCTTACGTATTGACGTATTTCTCCCTTATTTGTGTTAAATTTTGTGTGGGGGGATTGAAGTAAACCCAACTTGAGATGCATAGTTGTTGATTGGCTAGGACTTCTTGTAAGATAGACTAAACTGAGTTCAACCAAGTTGTTTGATGATAGATTGTTGGGGTGTGTAAGTATTGGTTTGACTTGTTGTTACATACTAGATATTAGAGGGTAATTTTAAAGATTGGTGTGCAAGAGTGTTGATTGTTAGTTATAGATGATATTGACAGAGATTTTGACTAAGAATTGCTATGTGGTGCAACATGCACCTATTTAATGATTGTTGGATTCTTTGAGATTCCTTTTACATGGACTGCTTTCTTTATGGATAGAGATTCGTTTGTTGATATGATTGATGTCTAGTCTGCTAATCGATTGGGACAATGTTGTCTTATTGTCTATTCAAATAATCGATTGGTTTCTTTTGATAGCAATTATTCTGATCATGTTGCACATGTTCTTGTTTGTCGTCATGGTGCACATATTACTGATGTAATAGTTACTCATAATTTCATTTAGAGAATGTTACTATACCTTGAATTGAATTGATATAGTATGATGGTTATTTGTAGAGGTGGTAGTGTTTCTTATTATACCTACTTGGGATCAATTTTCTTTAGTGATTAATATTTATTTAGATTAAGGAAACATGTTATATAGTTTGATTTTTCTTCCAAGTTAAGTTTAAGAGAAAAGGGGGTTGGAATCAATAATTCTTTTTTGTAATCTCACCTTGTTGAAATATGTACTCAATCACATAGAGTGAGTAAATGTCACCTTGTTGAAATATGTACTCAATCACATAGAGGGAGTCAATGGCACAATGTATTAGGACATGGAATTCACTATATTTAATCATTCTAAATCCACATTTTATGGACAATTATGAGATGTCATGGTCCTTTAATATAATAGTTTAAAAATTTTCATTTTTATTAGAATTAGAAAAAATAAAAGTTTTAAGTTTCATTTGGTGGGATGATTTTTTTTTTAAATCCAAATTTATTAATGATTTACATCATATGTTTTTTCAATAAAAATCCTAGAATCCTGGTAGATTTAGAGGACATTTCTCATAAATGTCAAAGATTGTTATCCAATTCATTGCGAAATTCATGGAGGTTTAGTGAGCTGATGCATTGACTTCTGTTGCTCAGAACATTATTTTTTGTAACAACCATGTGCGAGTGCGAGTGTTTTCCAAAAGTGAAAGTATGTACAGAATCGATCCACTGATTTGATCGTAGTATATCCACAGCAATCCTTATTTCCCGACAGACTAATCGGTATGTCCACGGTATATATTGGTAATGATTCTCGGCCCAAACAATCGTCTTCAGAAAGGGATGATTACCAGGAATTATTTCCAAAAAGGGATGATTACTGGCATTATTGAGGAATTATTACACATTAGGAAAGGATTTGATTCAAAGTTTTGTCTTTTCAGGTTATTTGTGTAGAAATAGATTTAGTGTATTTAAATACTTTTCAATATTCGTAATTTCAATCATTTTAGTAAAAAACTAAGTATGGATGTTTTCACAGTATTGAAAGATAGTGTTAAGTTTTTTAGAGGATCATTATGTAGAAGTTTAGAACATATCATTTTTCTAATGACACTCCATCCATCTTAAATAGTTAAAACGATAAAGTTTTTAGTGAACACTCCACCCATTTTAAGATCATTTTGAAACAGTCAAAACTTAGGGTTTTTAGTGGACACTCCACCCATCTTAAGATCATTTCGAAACAATCAAAACGATCACTTTAAAACCATCAAAACTTAAGTAGATCTGCTATACACTTCTACACAGTTATACTTCAAAAAACTTAACACTAAATTTCAACAAAATGTTGCCTTAAAAAATATAATAAAAGAAACGTTATTCTACTCATCATAAAATCCATGCGTTCTTAAGCATGAGCTTAAAAAACATGTACTTTCAAGCCATCCAAAGGACCAGCAGCGAAGTCCACCGCTGGTCCCTCGGATGGCTTGAACCTTCTTTAATATAGACTGTTATGCATTTAGATGGGTCGACTAGGGAGAAAACATTTTCGTAAGCCGTAGAAATGAATGTGGATTCGTGACGAAATCAACGCACAATCCGCAGAGACTGGGTAGTTGCACTACCCAGTGCCTACCCTTTTCCATTATTGCCTTTATGAAAAGAAAGTCGCTCAGACGATCACATCAGTCCTTGCATGCGACTTCTCTCACATGTCACCTACTCCACTTCCCTGTATAGAATTACAGTCAATAATCTATAAATGTGCTCCTCCGCAGCTCTTTCCAGTTCACACTACAACAAGCAGCTTCTTCTGCTTATTGTTCATAGTTGCAGAGAAAAATATAAGTCACACGAAAAACAGAAAGATGGTGGCAGGTTTTGCAACGACCGAAGATGTGAGCGAGGTGGAAGCAAAGAGACTATGGAACGCCATGGTGAAAGACGGCCACAACCTCTTTCCAAAGGTTTTGCCAGAATTTTTCTCTTCTGTCACCTTCCTTGAAGGAGATGGCGGCATGGGCACCATCAAGCAGATCAACTTCACCTCTGGTATTGTGCCCATAAAATCATTATACTCCTGTTACTATTGTTTCCTCAATTGAATGAGATGAAGATGGAGATAAGTAATGTAAATGGATTAGTATTTATGATGTTTTTCGTATTACTGTCACAGCTGACGAGGATTTCAGCTACGTCAAGGAGCGAGTAGATGAGATGGACGACGAAAAGATGGTGTACAAGTATACATTGATCGAAGGAGGTTTTCTGGGGAAGAAATTGAATGCCTTGGACTTTGAACTCAAATTGGTTCCCAGGAAAGAAGGGGGGTGTGTTGTGAGCTGGATCTCCAACTACGAAACCCTCCCTGGTACTGACCTTAACGAAGGCAAAATACAAGAGATTAAAGAAAACAGCAGTGCCATGTTCAAGAAGATCGAGCAATATCTCCTCTCCAACCCCAACCTATACTGCTAAATATATCTAGCCCAAACTACGTTATATGTAATGGACTAATTGCCATAAATAAAGAAATAGTGTTGATATGCGTCTTTGCATTCGGCGTTATACTCTTCTCTAATTCCGTCTCTGTAACCTTGCATTTATTTCTGAAGATGCAAAAGAAACCAAGATTGTTTGGAAGGCCTTTTACACTACTCATTCTATCTTGGAAACCTTCCAAACAATCTTGGTTAGTTCTTCAATACGAGAACGGTAAACTTCTTCAATGTTTTTGTTTGTTCATACATTTTCTATAATATATAAGAAAATATGTTTCAGCCAAGCTAGTGAAGAATGGTGCATATATTTGCACATGCACCTTTCTACAATAGTCTGTTTGAGGAACTCGAGTTCACCAAGAAAAATACAACAGAAAACATGATTGGTTTGCCATGGTTTGCCATGGTGCGTCAATAGTAACCCCACACACCATGTGGTGCATTTGTACTTGATGGTTGTACTATCTGATCCGTTAGTAGTTGATTGTTCCCAACTTCCCAGTCCCACTGGCATTTGTATGTTTTGGATGTATGCACTGCACATGTGTGAGATAAGGGGTGCTCGTTTTATGAAATTGCAATCTCTGAATTTATCTAGATGCACGAAATCTCAATTTTAGCAACTAAAATGAGTACTCTGAATCTATCTAGATACATGAAATCATAATTTTAACAACTAAAACTTATAATTTCAACAATTTTACATTCGTCGGACTCCAAAGACTTCGCCAAGAATGGGGGCGTTATGATGGCCTAATATCAGTCGCTCACCACAAATGTGGCGCTAGTAAATGTGATGGTACCACAACATTGTTGTGTGTCACTACTTATGACACACCAAATATACACAAAGGAAGGTGACCATAGATTGTCACTTATTATATTGTATTGGTGCAATAACAATCAATTTACACACCATATTATAATGTGCAATGCATAATTTACATGTGACCACAACATATTATCTCTTTAGGAGACATTAGAGAACCAATATGCACATCCGAAATGTGTTTATTATATAAGGGCACTAGGTTTTCCCTCCTTGCCAGAGGATTTTCTGATTTCGATGCTAATGTTGTTCATTACATTTTTGGGGGCAGGATTTCATGAAGTCGTTTGTCTATGTTATAGAGCATTCAAGAGCCTATCAAGGACACTTCATCAAGCAAAAGTATTTGCAGTTGTTCAAAATATTTGGTTAGAAGATCCAATGTGTTTGAACTTAATGGTAGCAAGTGTCTAGAACTCAAAGAAAGTTTAAATGCAGAGTGAATAGTAACACCATCAACATGGTGTGCCGCTTTTCCAGTTAATGTAGCAATGAAGCCCTTTTTTTTCAATGGGTCACTACCAAGCTCCTTGTCATAGAAAAATACAAGGGCATTGTAAAGGGCTTTTGCAATATGCATTTTCCCTATACCGGCACTTCTAGTGAGGAATAGATGAATTGGCTTTGTAGGATTGCTTTTTTTTGCATTATAATTTGTTTCACTATAGAGTGTTGTTCGGGGTTTAGATTTCTCCTTATTGAAATATATTCATTCATATTAGGGACAAATGTCTTTTGGACAATGTTAGATACATTTAGGTCTTTTGACAATTTCAACGGTCTTTTGTGTAAAAGGTCATTATGGATATCATATTTTTCAGCAAAGCCAGTTTGGTAGACAGACTCTTTTGCCATGGTTGATGCACTTGACATATCAAGTTGTGTCTCAACAATTTCTTTTGCAAGGTCGAGATCAACCCATTTTGTTGTGGCATTATGCAAGAATCTATTCTCTAGAATGGATATTTTTTCTTTGTATATTTCATATGCTTCTGACCAAGTTTGTAGTGGATGGGCCAACAAGTTGTTTAAGTTTCTGAAAGGGACAAATAGCAAGAGCCTTTCTCTGGAAAAGTTTTTAGGATCTTTGTCTTTAATGTATCGAATAACACATGGCCTATTTATTTTGGTCATCTTTTCATGCATCAAGAAATAGCAAGATGTGTATTCATCTAAGGAGACATTATCAAGATCATGAGGACATAAAATGTATTTATCTATTATAGATGGACAAATTATGTCTTCAGACTCGTCAAGTTCTTTTTCCAATAAAGATGGTTTTTTCAAAACAACAGTTCTTTTAATGTCTGGTGCAGTATTGATAAAAATTGTTTTTCTTGATGACGAATGTAAAGGCAAAGAAAGAACAATATGGATTGCTTGTCTAATGGACATTTGTTGCATGTTCAATAACATGTTCCCAATTCTACGTATTGTTTCAAGTTGACCATTGTTGATTGAATGGGACTCTTCCCTGATTTTTTTAGAGCCATTGTCATGGGTCTATCTAGCGTTGTTATGTATAAGCTTACGTATGTTGCAGTAGCATAGGCATTTAAAATGAATTGTGCATCAGTATTTGCTTGCCACAATTCCGGAATGGCTTTTGCAAATGGGTTTATCCAAATATATGTAGGGTCTCTTTTAGGAAGCAATGTAGGTTGATTGATAGAGCAACGCAATAGTGGAATTTAGTCATCTTTTTTCAAATTCAGACCCTTGAGGAACGAATCAAATGACATGGTTTTTGCTTATTGCTTAGTTTAAAGGGCAAATGACATAAGTTTTTTTTTCATCAAAGTTATCAACATTGTTCTCCATGGGTTCCAAAACTATCAAACTATCAATTGGAAACATTGGGAATCAAAATCTGCATTTACTGTTGGAATGTTTTTTGCAAGTTCTTATGTGTCGATGTGTTTGAATCTTTACCAAGTCTTCAGTAAACAAAGATGAATCTGTAGAAACATAGCAATCGACAAATGCAGTTATTTCACTATTATTGTTCCTTCCATAGATCGGTGCATATTAAATCCAAAAAAGACCATTTTCATGTTCATTTCCTCTTTGTTGGAATTCAGTTGTGAAAAATTAGTCATTTACTTTACCAAAGAGAGAAGTATTTTTCAATAGCAAAGATTTCAATGAATTCATTCTATGTCTATAGTACCAGCTACAAACCACTGGATGTTGTCGTATCAGTTCGTCGATGCCATCATTGGAGAACAATTCAGATGAGTTATGCACATTTTTCTTTTGCAAGTTTTCCAAAGCATTGCACAAAGGCTTCCAAAGATGTTCTGTAGTTGTAAAGCTTACAAAAAAAGTTGGTGGTCCCAATTGCCGAATCATTTTAAATATATCTTTTTTCATGTTATCGAAGTAGTCAGGAGACGTTCGAATGGATTTAAGTGTTCGATATGCAAATGGAGATTTCATGATTTTCTCAAGATTAGTTTGGGGTTTGACATCTTTTGCTTTTAATTTTTTCCCTTTCAATTCCCCTATATGAATAGAGATCCAAGCAGTGCTAGAGATTTGTCCAATCAACAGCTTAATTGTTTTTAAGAACAAGTTTG
Source organism: Larix kaempferi (assembly GCA_027924585.1). Classification (NCBI taxonomy): domain Eukaryota; kingdom Viridiplantae; phylum Streptophyta; class Pinopsida; order Pinales; family Pinaceae; genus Larix; species Larix kaempferi. Next base: position 10,281,456 of record BSBM01000267.1, on the reverse strand, counting down.
TAGGGTGTGCTTCAAATTCCATGCTTTCATGTTGTAGCTCCCATTGAATCAATTGTTGGTATCAGAAATGTTCATACATGTGAGAAGGCCTGCTACATCCATTAAAAAGTGTTGGAAAATTTAGCTCTTCATAGAACTTGTCTTGGAAAATGCCGAGTGGTCGATAATTCTCAGAAGGTGCAATCTCTACAAGATTGTTAGCCAAATCATCTATTAGATGCATTTCTACATACCCATGCACCAAGGTCTCTATTATCGGATCCATTTCTGTGTCAGAATCGTTGGCATCCGTTGATTCAAGGGGTGGAAAGCCTATATGTTCGTTAACTGAATCACAATATGGAATTTCAATGGACTCTTTTTGTGCCAGTTCATCGAATCTTGCTTCCCAATCTGCAATGATGTCATTGTTTTCTGCTTTGTACAAATCCATAGCACATAGAGTTTTCAATGCAGCCATGACAATATTTCGGCGAACATTTCCATAGATGTAAGCATTTTTGTATTCCAGCTTTTGCTTCAGCATAAACACAATTGTCATGTAGTCCTCAAGGTTTCTTGGCAATTCTTTTTGAACTTTGTCTAAAGAAGAAGAGATGTTGATGACATTACCAGTCAACCCAAATTGAGTTCTTTTATAACCTAGTTGGTGAATCTGAGCAAAGGAAATCCTTGGAGAGACAAGCCTTTCTTCTAGAGGTGTCAACATATCTACAGCCTACAAGGAGGTGTTACGGAGAATGTTGAAAGGTGATGCAAATATCTGTATTTATGAGTTGAACACCATTTTTTTGCAATATTTACAAATGCACATGCCCAATTCAAAAGAAGGTGTCATATTCATCCATGGAAAAGATTCCAATGCAATGAAGGTGTTTTCATTTATGCGACTGGTATCTTTCTTAAAATATAGACGTTTGCAAATAGAGCATGCATTAACAGGTGTATCTTTAATAGCCTTTAGGTATTGCATAATTGCTTGCTCTGCTTTTTGTTTTTGTTTTCCTCTTTGGAAAGCTTCAATCAAAGAAGATCGCATAGTTTTTTTACTGTCTGCGTGAATGGTTGCTTGACCTTTTCTCCCAATATGTTTAAATTGTTTCTTTCCAAGCATTTTTCATTGACAACACATGAATCCATGTCCATGGCGAAGACCTTTTTTTTTCATGGGCAAGTTTTCTCCAAGGACAAGTCGTTTTTTTTTGTGATTTGTTTCTTGCACATGACAAATCGGTTCATCAATGGAAATTGACCTGTAAATGGCATTGTTGGAAGACAATTGATATTGCTTCACATCCATGCTTTCAATTGGGAAAAAGCATACGCCTCTTGAGCTCTACATTTCCATAAGGGGGAGTCTTGCTTGAGCATTTGTTTGGAACAATGTATGGAAATGGGAATGTCATTTTTCTATTTCATGACGCAAAAGAAACATAGATTCAACAGAGTTCTTGGTTGAATAATAACAATGTTCATTTTTTTGCAAATGCGTGCTCCGAAGGAAAATGTTAACTTCCAACATCTCACACAAACATTGAATTGCAAACTGGCCACCATCTACGCAGCCAATGAAAAAAGGCTCTGCCAAATTCATGACAAAGGTTTTCCAACTAGACACGAGAGAGGTTTGTTGTATTGTGGATGGGCATAGATATGTAGACTAACAACAACAACATTAATAATATTAATGTGTTCGAATACGCCGATAGGCGTAAATGGGACACATACTATAGGTAAAAGCATTAATATGAAAAGTATGTGCCCCATTTACGCCTATCGACGTATTCGGACACATTAATATTATTAATGTTGCTGTTGCTAGTAACGGGTGTGCGCATACACATATCTCTGAAATATTAATATTGTTTAATAATTTTAATGAAATACAATACAATGCTCTAGTATTAAATAGATTACCAAGAGAATATAGAACATAAAAGATAGCTTGTTTATTATGAATAAAGGTTACAAATATATAAGCTTTTGAGAGCCTTCAACAAACTCCTAAGAAAGTGGATCTCAAATTATACGTATACTAACAATATAACTATATACTAATTTAAGCATTTCGCCATTATTATTCCAACACTTCCCCTTAATGGAGAAATGGATTCTCTACCACACCTAACTGTTTTCTGCATTCTTCAAAATTCATCTTTCCAAGGGGCTTGGTAAAGATGTCAGCCACATTATCAGTGGTTTTACAATAGATCAAGTCAATTTCCTTCTCTTGAATCTTTTCTCTTACAAAATGATGTTGAATTTCAATATGCTTGGTTTTGGCATGATAAATTGGGTTGTGTGCCAATTTAATAGAACTTTGATTGTCACATTTGAGAATAGTTGGGTTCATTTGTTTGTTGCCAATATCTTCAAGAATTCTTCTTAACCAAATAGTTTCACAAGTAGCATTGCATAGAGCTTTGTATTCAGCTTTTGTTGATGATAAAGAAACAGTTGGTTGTTTCTTACTGCTCCATGACACGATCCCTGTACCTATGTTGAATGCATATCCTGAAGTTGATTTCATGTCATTAGGATTTCTAGCCCAATCTGAATCAGAGTAACTTGTCAACTCAACATCACAATCATCAGTATACATAATACCAAAATTAACAGTTCCTTTCAGATATCGAAGGACTTTATTTGCATCTATCCAGTGGCTTTCAAGTGGTTTAGCCATGAACTGACTAAGGATACTGATAGAATATGCTATGTCTGGTCTAGTAGTGGTAAGATAGTTTAAACTTCCCACCAACTGGCGATACAGAACACCATTTGCCTCTTTAGTTTCATCAAGACTAGATAACTTAGCATTTTGTTCTAAAGGTGTTGATACAGCCTTGCTTTCACTCATATTGAATCTTTCCAGAATCTCCCTTGAGTATTTACTTTGAGTGACCATTGTTTTACTGCGTTCTCTCCATATCTCCAGACCTAAACAATAATGTATTTCGCCAAGATCCTTCATTTCAAATATCTATGCTAACTGAATCTTAATATCTTCAATCAAATTAGAATCACTGCTAGTGATAATCAAATCATCAACATATAAGGGTATCAAGCAACATTTCCATTTTCACCCTTTTTGACATACAGATTAGGATCATTTTTGCTTTTCACAAAACCTTTCAGAGCAAAGAATGAATCAATCTTAATATAGTAAGATCTAGGTGCTTGTTTCAAACCATATAAAGCTTTCTTGAGTTTACAGACAAGATCTTCTTCCCCTTTCTTTATAAATCATTCAGACTGAACCAAATAAACTTCTTCTTTTAAATCACCATTCAGAAATGCAGATTTAACATCTAACTGATGAACTTGCCAACTGTATTGTGTAGCTAATGCAATCATGACTCTAATTGTATTTAACTTAACTACAAGTGCAAAAGTGTCTTCATAATCAATTCCTTCCTTTTGTGAATACCCTTTTGCAACTAGTCTGGCCTTATATTTGTCAACACTTCCATCTGCATTAAATTTGGTTTTATACAACCATTTGCATCCTATGGGAACTTTGTTTTCAGGCAATTCTGTTAATTCCCAAATCTCATTCTTCATTAGTGATTCATATTCTTCATTCATTGAAATATTCCAGTCCTTATGATTTTTGGCTTGTTCATAAGAAGTAGGTTTTACAACATTCATTACTTATGTCATCAATGCATAGTCTTTATACCTGGAGGGTATATGAATTGTTCTTGTTGACTTCCTCAGTGGTCCACCACTTTCTGCACTTTCATCTCTTCTTTTCTGAGGCGTAGGAGTGGTTGGAGTATCTACGCTACTTTCACCTTGTTGCTGTACCTGTTCCTGTTCATTATCTATATTAATTTTCACATGAACATCATCATCATAAGGAGTATGCCAGACATCATACTTACTTGTTTCTTCATCTGTAGTCTCATGAAAAATCACATCTCTGCTTGCTATGAGCTTATGTGTACTAAGATCAAACAATTTGTATGCCTTATGAGCATCACAATAACCAAGAAAAGTACACTTAACAGATTTTACATCCAGTTTTCTTCTTTCATCTTTGGGAATATGAGCAAATGCCTTGGAACCAAATATTCTTAAATGACCAACTTCAGGTTTGTAGCCATAAAGATCTTCAAAAGGTGTTTTTAAATCTAGAATCTTAGTTGGACTTCTATTCTTTAAATAAATAACAGTGTTAATGGCTTCTGCCCAAAATCCATTAGAGATATTTTTACCATTTAACATGCTGCGAGCACATTCCACTAATGTCTTGTTCTTCCTTTCAGTTACACCATTTTGCTATGGTGTAGAAGGCACTGTGAATTGCTGAATGATCCCTTTGTTCTTGCAGTAGTTATCAAAAGCTCCCGAGGTATATTCTCCACTTGATCAGATCTGAGTATCTTGTTGCATTTACTTGTCTGCTTTTCCACCATAGTTTTGAATTCTTTAAAATATTCAAATACATCACTCTTTTTCCTTATAAAATAAACCCAAGTCACAACCTTGATTTGTCATCAACAAATATAAGAAAATACCTTGTACCACCAAGTGATAAGGTTTGTATGGGACCATAGACATCAGTATGTATTAATTCAACTATCTCTCTCTGTTTCTTCTCTTTATGCACTGGAAATTCTTCCCTATGCTGCTTATCTAGTGCATAAGCTTCACATTCTATATGCTCATGTTTCAAAATAGGAAGCCCTTCAACCATCAATTTCTTCTGAAGTAGCACTAAGTCATTTTGATTAAGATGTCCATACATGCGATGCCATAGCTCTTCAGTTGTCATTGTAGTAGATATCAATGCTTGATAAGTGGACTTTGTGACATCAAGCTTATACAGTTCTCCAATTCTTGTCCCTATGGCTATGACATTATAATGATTCTGAATATCCTTCACAAGACAGTGAAACTGCATAAATTCTATATTCAAATTTTGATCAATTATTGTGGAAATAAAAATCAAATTCTTTTTTATGCCTGGAACATACAACACATCATGAATCTGTTTCTTTTGGCCATTAGGTAATTTCACACATATTACTCCATAACCCTAAATCTTATGAGATCTATTATCTCCTAAGTATATGTGTGTTTCATTTGTGCTCTCATGATATTCATCAAACCACTCTTTGACACAAGACATATGGGTTGAGGCACCTGAATCCATGAACCATGCATTTTCATCATCAGTTTCTGTAGACAATGCAACTTCTGAAATAAACAACTTTAAATTCTTAAAACCTTCATTGGTAGATGTGTTAGTTGTCACATAATTTCCATTATGTTTTCTCAACTTCTATTTGGATTCATTAGCTTTCCTTTTATAACGGTCTTTAGCATAATGACCAGGTTTCCCACAGTAAAAACAACCATCATTTTTCTTATCATGTGAATCAGATTTTGAGTGAGTCATCCCTCTGTTTCTTGGCTGAAACTTGCTTGTTCTGTTTTTGTCCCATGTCTTGCCCCTGTATGGTTGTTTCCCTTTTGCTATTAACGCCAATTCTGAAGAATGAGAGTCCAGCTCAAACACTTTTATTCTTTCTTCTTCTTATAGAAGAATCCCTGTTAACTCATTAAATGTAGGTGGCGTGGCTCTACCTCCTATACTTGAAATAAAAACATGATAATCTCTAATTAAGCCTTTTAATGTAATAGTTACCATGTCAGTATTTAAAATAGTATCACCAATTGCACTTAACTGATCACTTAAATCTTTAATCCGGGAAACATAGCTGGTGATATTCTCGTTTGCTGCCATTTTTATGGACAATAACTTAGTCTTCAAAAACAGAATCCTATTGGAGTTTGTAGTTTCATACAAACATTTCAATATGTCCCAAGTCTCCTTGGAAGTTTTACAATTTCGGATGTGTGGGATTATGCTTTCTTTGATAGACATCCGCAACAACACTTTTGCCTTCGTTTCTTATTTCTCCCAGTTTGCAGCAATATCACATGTGGGCTTGGTTTCATCTCCTTTTACTATAGTCCAAACATTCAATGCTTCGAAAATAGTTAAGATCTTGAATTTCCAGTCAATGTAATTGTCGCCGTCAAGCTTAGAAGCTTCGTTCAAATAATTGTCGGGAAAGGAATTTGACATAGCTGCTAAAACACTAATTCAAGAAAAATACCTCTGTCTGGAAAATAACTCTTTTATGGAGCGACTCCCTTCTTCTGCGAATCAAATCCCAGCTGCATATAATGGCAGTGGCATGTATTGATCTCCTTAAAGAAGCACGAGCTCGCATCAAAGTTGTATGTAGCATCTCAAAGAGTTCTCACAAGGAGTCCACGGGTCTATCATGCACACAGCACTGTAGCAAATGCACCCAACAAACATACGCACAGCAAAACTCAATTTTTTTTTTGGGGTCTCTCAATAACCTCTGCCCGCGAAACACTCCTTACCAACTCCTTACCAACTATTACCGACTATTTCGTAAGTGTGCCGACAAATTGTCGGGCCCCTTCAAGCTGGGGACCCGCGACAATTCAATATTTTCGCCCCTTTGGATGGGCGGCTCCTTTCTCCGTGTGCAGACTTTCTTTTCAGATCTCGGGCTCTTTTCCGCAGCAGCAACGACACAGTGCTGCAACAATTTTCAACAATAATAGAATCACTCTTTACTGGATGCAACTTGGACCGTGAACCAACTTGGAACGCTGTACTGGAACGTTGTTTCTTCACCCCAGGCGAATTTAATCCCCACGAATTCTTCACACGAGCTGCTCCTAAAGCACACACGCGGCACAGGCAGCGATGTAAGACTTCAAACTTCTCACCAATGGCAGTAGTTCACGAGGAAACGCCCCCAGCATAATACTCCTTAACAAACGCTCCTCCACACTGGTAGCCTCCACGCACAGCAATTCTCAGCTCTCAGACTACAGTTCAATCTCTCACAGACATTCGCAGCTCCAAGACAGCTCAACATGAGCGCTGATACCAAAATAGATTACCAGGAGAATATAGAACAGAACACATGGCTTGTTTATTATGAATAAATGTTACAAATATATAAGCTTCTGAGCCTTCAACAAATTCCTAAAAAAGTGGATCTCAAACTAAGATATACTAACAATATAACTATATACTAATTTAAGCATTTCGTCATTATTATTCCAATAGTATTGTCATTGCATTGAACGCAATTGTAGAAAGTCTACGCTACTGTCTTTCTAAGGCTCGCAGGGTCATATCTGTTTGTCAACTTTGAAATTGACTCGAACAAAGAATCACTACAATAGCCTTCAATTGGGCATATAATATCAAATCCGCATCAAGGCCAACAAATTTTTTTGAACAGGAGCTGTTCAAAATTGCATATGAAATTTGACGAGGGGAAGGGTAGGAAGATTGACTTGATTTGTAGGAAAGCAACGACTCAAAGTGACCAGCTGATGGTGTGTGATCGTGGAACCAAAATTTTTAGCAATAGCCAGGAAGACTAGAATTGAAGTGAAGGTATTTCTTCTTTTTTGTCAAGGACCAGATAGCAACCTGAGCGTTTAGCCATTTTACAAACCACTTTATACAAAAGATATCACCCCACAGACCATAAACATTCTGTTCATCTGGTTGTGAAGCATATTGTGAATACGTTGGAGATAAAGAGTCTTGTCAACCAAGCCATGTAGCTCAAACAAGTACGCAGGAGAAAGTTCCAAATTTGATGAAGAAATTGCAAAAGGATCCCCCTGTGCAAGACAAAGCCTAAAATGATTTACTATTCCTTCTCTCATTTCAGTGGAGATGTAGCGGAAATGCAACAGAACAGCGAACGCATCAAAGAAGCAATCTCTAACCTGGTAGTAAATGTTTTTCAATCGGAACAAGTTATTTGCCAACAACGCAACATCAATTCCATCAACAACTCCATCTTTTATTGAAAAACCTATTGGCTGACCACCATGGCAATTGGCAATTTTCAGACAATAGCCAGAGAAGGAACAAGAAGGAGAAAATACAAGTGAGCGAGGCCTTGTAATGAGTTTAAGACAAACATATTTAAATCAAGAATAGAAGAAAGAAACAAAAATCAAATTGAATTGAATTGAATTGAATACAATGCGCAAATTGAGAACTACCAACATGCACGACGCATTTTACCTAGGACTATAGTCAAGTTTTTTTTTTCTTTTTTCTTTGTTGTTGCAATTGCATACTAGATTTCTTGATGTTGTTAGAAGCAAAACTTTGGAAAATGTATAGGAAGCAAGACCGCAGATTATGGAGTCAAATTAATAGAAAAAAATATTGAAATCCGAAGACTTAGTTTCAAACACATTCTCTGTTTCTTTGTCCATATCTAGGTTGTATCTACAAAGCGAAGTAGCAATAGAGTACAAGTAGAAAATTGCTATTCGCAAACTCTTTCTGAATCTGCTAGTATAGCATCACACATATGCAATATACATTTTTCAGCGACGGAAAAAGAAGCAAGAACGAGACAGGAGCTTCGACATTTATTGTCCTTTCTACTGCTATTGAACATAGGAATCGGTAAAAGTAAATGGCCATGTCTACGAACTTGGAATGTCGAAGAACAAGAACATTGCATGGTTGAAAATTGGACATGGTCTAGGATAAAGGGGGATTAGGAATCCAGGTATTTTATAATAGTTTAGCATCATTCCTGAATCTATTTACAGGTTCTCCATATCCATCAAAATGAACTTTAGTCTAAAGCAATGAAAATGGCCTAACATATCGTTGCGAAAGGAAAATCAGAGCTTAATCTATATGGATATATTTTCTAAATGCAGATTGGAACAAGCAGAGAGAATAGAATGATAGCCTATTGTTGAAGGGCACTTCTATGATGTTTGCTTGTCCAACAGACATAAAAAACAAATAAAATCACAAATCAATGAAAAAGAAATGGCCAAGAATGAATCTAGTGACGGATGCCTTTATAAATTGGAAAAGCATGTTGTTTTTTTTTGACGAAAATGTTTTTCAATAGTAAGAAATCCATGTTTTGTTCTTGAAGGCGAAATGCTCAAAGACAACAACAAAGGTCATACAAACACTTGCACATGAAACGAGCAAAACATTGTGTAAAGTCATTTGCTAGTTGAATCTAGAAGGTAGCAGGACATGCAATTGAACCATGACCAGGAAATGATTAATGTAGTTCTTACTGTTGTAAAAACATAACAAAGTGCCATGCTCTCAGTGAATTGAATGGCTCTCAACCACAAAATGAAATTAACTTTTGAGTTGACATTGTTCAAAGGAAGGCCAGTCACATTTTTTTTCTTGTTTTCTTTCCTTTACAACTATTTCCTCTCCTAAAGAAAATGTTCTTTTCATAGAATCTAACCATGCAACAAAATCTAGAGGTGATTACAACGCATTGTCGATTCCCTTGTGCAATCTTTTCATATACGGACCATTGATGTGGTTTATATGCATTAGCTAGATTCCTTATAAGTACTTTATAATTAAAATTCCATTAAGTTTATGCAATAGAAGGTCTAGCTTCAATTTTAGCAAAATCTACTTAATGGCAGATGATGCTCTACTGGGAGTTGATTTTGTATTTTTCTTTTATAGCAAAGAAAGGAAAAGAATTTCTATATTTAACTCATGTTGAATTTAGTACTCAAAGAGGCATGGCATTCACTGAACACATCTATCAAAAACTGGAAAGAGCAATTTTCAACACTATAAAGTGATAATGGCATGGCATACGCTCCTTCAATTGCATGTTTTTAAAGTGGAAAATGAAATTGCATTTGCCACGAAATCTGCAGTAAGAAAGGTAAATGATATGTTGCTCTCAACAAAAGGACTTCAATGAGAATTTCAAGACTTAAACGGGTATAGAAATAGCAAATGAAGATGGCCATATAGACATTTTATGGGACACATCATGCGCGAGGACAAAAGACAAAGACATATAAAATAAGGAAAAATAATTCCAATAGGAGTGTAATGCAATGTCCATGTCAATCTATATAGGTTAAAGTTTGAAAAAATAAAACTAATCAATGCCTTAACACCACTAAGAACAAGGACAAACCGCAGGTTGTTTTTTTCTATGTTCATGTATTTGACAAAGCAAATGTTTTTGTGAATAGATTAAAAATACAATCAAAGGACATGGGAAGAAGCAAATTATAATGACATCTCTCATGTCAGTGCATAGCCAAATCTTGATAGTTGAACAAGCAAAAAAAAAATGTGAAGGTGGGAGATACAACTAAACCATAGCCTTAAAAGCAAAGAATACAAATCTGGGCAGTACAAGAACAATATTTGCATTCCATGTTGTCATAGACTGGCATGCATTGATAATAGACCAAAAATAAATCCTTTGCCATGAAACATGTAACAAAAAGCTATCTCATATATTGTTTTTTAACAAAAGAACAAAGGGAGAACCATTCACCTACTTCGATTTGAACACATCACAAAATTAGATTAAGCTGTGAATGAAATCAACAATAAGGAACGCAACTTCCATGTTTTTTTTGTTTTATGAAGATGTTGTTTGGCTTGAAGCAGTTGTTTTTCTACAGAGACTCCTTTGCATCAAGAGGAATTGGAAAAGGCCAAAAGATATTGAATTTGCCTATTTAAAAGCATATCTAAACATTTGCAGTTGAAGAAGCAAAAAAAGGAACTAAGTTTTGTGCGAAGGACAAATTGAAAGTCAAACTTGCAAATGCGAACATTATAAAACCAGAAAGACATGCCATGTTCTCTTAAAACTGTATTTATTGATATTATGAAGAAAAAAATGTTGTATGTGGTTTGAGGTTGACAACCAGCAAGGCAAATTGTGTTTTGTTTTGAAAAGAAGGGCGGAATCAGATATGTAGCATTTCGAAATGGATGAAGCTTGCTAAAGAGGATGGCAGGCCAGACATTTCCTAAGACTTGCCAAATGAAAAAAATGGAGGCCCTAGAAGAATGGATAAAGGAAAGCGATTGTAATAGAGAAGTTAAAGAAGACAATGCTTTAGCCTACATTTTTTTTTGGTTTTTTTGTTGTTGTTGTCAAGACAAGTGCTTGCCATAGCAAACATGGAAAAAATTGTGCAAACAACACAACCACCAGGGATAACCAGCGATGCTTTCTATTTATAGACAATTTTTTTTTTTTAAACTAAAGGAGTTTTCATTTCTGAAAAACAATCCAAGAGTTTTTACCCTTTTTTTCACAATTCCGATGCCACTATAGTAACATAAAGAGACCACCCCTAAATTTTAGGGAAATTCGTGGGGGGGCAAGGGGAGGTCTTTAAAATTATCAAAATAAAATAAAATACAAAAAAAAATCATTTATTTGATATTTATTCATGATTGTGCAATGTAAATACTAAATATATTGACCTATTTTGTAAGTAATATTAAGTAGGGATTGTAAAAAGTGAAAATAATGGAAAAACATAACCCAATAACCCAAGAGTCCCCACCTCAGGAACATGGAGTGGGGAAACATTTCGCCAAGAGTCCCCACCTCTCTTGGAGACAAGAAACCCAGCAAACGCGTCCCAAAAGTGAAAATAACGAAAAAACATAAACAAAAAAAAATCTCAGAAGCATGGAGGGGGGAAACGTTTCGCCAAGAGTCCTCACCTCTCTGGGAGACAAGAAACGCATCCCCAAACTTGCGGTATGCGTCCCATGGAACACTGCATAAATACAGACAAGACAAAAGAGAATAAAAATAAACAAAGAAAACAATGAAGGCTCTAAATTAAAATCATAGAACCAACATGTTGCAGAGACAATATTTTTTCTTAAGTAACTTGAAACCATTTTTTGTTTTTTTTTCCTGCCAGAAGCCTTTATTATGCCAAGAGTGTTAAATATATAAAAGGGCTTGTTTAAAAACCAACAGATGAAATTAAAATGGAAATATCCACATTTCACAAGTATCAAACTACAACAACCTGGCATAATCTCATCTAGTTGTATCAACCACTATCAGAATGGAAAATAAAACAAAAAGATGGGAGTTGAAATCCATAGCAAAAAAAGGTAAATGGCATATTGCTCTCAACAGATTACTTGAAAACAGAATTCCAAACAGATGCTTAACAAAAGGATTGAAGAAAAACATGCTATGAACCTCTACCTAGCAAAAGACACTAACATGTTCAGACATCACAACTGGAAGAAAAAAACAGCAACGAAGGTGTCTCTATTTCTAGACAACGTTTTTCTTTGTTAAGAAGCATCTTTTTTTTTTTTTTCAAAAGCAACCGAAGTATGAAGTTGTCTACACAACATCTAAAATGTGTATAAACATAGAGCATAAACAAGCAAAAAAATTAAATTGTCAACAAAATTCAACGACAAAAATATAGTTGCTATAGGGACACATTGCATAGAGATATATTTTTTTCTAAGGAACCCGAAGTCGTTTTGTTTGTGGGCAGGATCTAAGGCCAAACCAGGTCAACGAGAATAGAACCAATGCAGGTTATAAAGCTTGTCAAGCAAATGATAGAAAATTCTACACCCATGGAAAATGGTGTTGTTCTATGGAAAAAAATCTCAGAACTCATTACTAGCTCAACAACACGCAAGTCACAATTGTTTGACTGGAATCATTGTTTTAACAGAGGGTGCAAGTATTTGAGCATGACCATTTTTTGGAAAATTGTTGCAGAGATCGAAGCAAGTGTTGAAACAACTCACAGGAAAGAAGGAAAGAAATCTGAAACAAAATATGGGCAGAGTCACCATAGTAGACTCGTAGATGCAAAGTATTCGCTGACTAAAACCAAGAATGCCACTGTAAAGTCTATCCACAAGAACAGGACAACGAGAATGAACAACCCAACGCTTCATAGAATGGATTCAAAAGCTGCTAAATGCAATGGAAAAGCCAAAAAAAACAAGCATCCATTGTAGATGCAACCAAGAGAAGAAGCATTCCAATCCATTTCAAGTATCTTGAAATAGCCCACACCTTCATTTATGACATGCACAAATTACATTGATTCGTTGCAAATGCAAAGCACAACATTTGCAAGAAGGATAGAAAACCGGAAGTTGACATTAAAAAAATCCTAGAACCAACTTCTTTATTGAGTATATTTAAACTAAACCCATTTTCATTTTAGAAATCCTAACTTCGATTTAACTCAAGTGTAAACTCTGGAAGACATGAGTAAAGGAAACGACGATTGAATAACTATGTACAAAGAGAAAGCAACGAAGAATAAAAGCTAGATAATTTTTTTTCTTTTCTTTTTTTTTCAAACTGAGCAAAAATGAAACAGGAAAACGAAAAAATAACAACGACGAGTTCCAAATTCAATTTTCTGTGCACCAGCTAAACAAGTCTAGGTTTTTTTCTTTATACAATACAACAAAATTCAAGCAGGAAATATGAAAAAATTAATGCTGGCAAGCTTCTTACCCTTGATTCGAATCAGCTCGAGCGATTTGTTGCAACCACAGATTCCAACATGGAAAAAATTCAAGCAGGAAATATGAAAAACTTAATGCTGGCAAGCTTCTTACCCTTGATTCGAATCAGCTCGAGCGATTTGCTGCAACCACAGATTCCAACATGGAAAAATTTGGGAAAAACAACGACAAAGCTTTATAGTGGCGTGCCAAGAGCACATTCTCAACAGAAGAAGAACGACATCTACTACATTCAGGAAGACGACTATCGGCAAAGACGGAAGCCTGTAGAGCAGCAAATAAGGGGCAAGAAAAGGAAAAAATGCAACAGAACGCGTAGACGGAAAACGACAAACGAGGAACAAACACAGCACAGGCGACACACAGAAAAAGACTACACGAACGACAAGCAAAACTTGCCATATAAATATTTACATGGGAGAACAGAACGAAAGCCAGGGAAAATAGTGATTTGACACCATTGTAGAAAAGAAATAATAGAACAACCCACAACAAAGACAGATACTTGGAGCAGAGAAAAAATAAAAACTTACCCGGTGAGCTCCCGCAGTCACGACGGCCGAAAAAACCAGAGGAAGGTTCCCTCGGCGACAGCAAATCCAAACAACCGTCGATGCAGAGGACGGATCAGGTTAGATTCTCCAGCGAAGCTTGCACCAAACAAAGCAACCAACGAAGACATGAAGGCCGAAACCCAAAACACGCGAAATCGCCACGAGCAAGAACCAGCAGAAACAGAAAAAAGACGTCGCGAATACCTATCAAAGACCCATGCCAAAAGAAATCATGCGCAAAAGTAATTGCGCGGCACGAGCACATCTGCAGATGACTAGGAAATGCAGGCGTCAGCATTCATGGAATCTCCCTCCGTCCTTCCAAAAATATGTGGTTTCTCATCAAGCTTATCTTCGACACTGCCACCAAAATACGTATAAAAATTACATGTCTTTACATCCTTTTCCATTTAAATCCTCATAGCATAGTTATAACTAAGGATTATTATGCATGCACATCCTCACCTTATAATATCAATTGGTTCAAGGCGCAAAGACAACCATAAATTATCAAATGTGTCAAGACGCAAAGAGTAAGAGACAACTATAAGTAAGTCTTATATTAAATTTATTATATAAGTCTTTAATTTGCACTATCATATGAGATTTGACACGTTGGATTGTTGTGATCTTCTTATAACTCCTTACCAATGTGACTGTAAGGCTTCTTTGATGGTGAAGTCCATAATTTTAAGTCTTTTTCCTCATTATCATGCCTTTTGATAAGACAATAAGGAAGGAAGTGGCCCGCATTAGCATGGAAAACAGTTTCGACATAAAGCTAAATACATTAATTCTTTCATTAAATAACTTAAATTTCATGCCAGTGATTATGAATTCACCGAATTGTGGATTGGTAAAAAAACACATCAAATTTTAGAGCCTCGAGCTCTTAATTACTCATGTATCTAGAATTTTCGCAAATCGAGCCATTAACAAACTTCTTTTGTTGTTCTGGTTCAATTTAAAAGGTAGATTGTCGAGACTCAAACATGTAGCAAGTTGCAAGGCTCCAGTTGACTTAGGATTGATTCCATTTCCCCTCCATCCCATAAGTGTTGAACAACAAAATTTGATGCCCATGCCCTTATGATGCTAGTGTTGCTAACTTGGTTGGTATGGAGGATTATTTTTTAATGTTTTTTTGAGCTATGCATTGTTTTTTCTGAGGCTCCTAGGGTCCATCATTCTTACATCTCTCAAGTTTGGATGGTTTCCCTCTCTGCCGTTTGAATTAAGGTTTTGGTTGGTTTTATATGTAGATTTTGGTTGTAGTTTTATTATAGTCTCATTTTGCTTAGTGGCTTCTTTTTGTACATAGTTAACAGTAAGTAATTTTTTCAGCAGTATGCATACATCATGTAGATGCCCCAATATGGTTATTGCATAGTCTAAGTAGTTTTTCTGTATAATGAAGTGTGGTTTAACCCAGAAAAATACAACAAAATAGTTGTTATTTTAATGAATTGTAAAATTAATGTTACATATATGTCAATTTAATGTGTTCAAATTCGGTTTTATTGAAATGATACCATTTTATCATGTAGATATTCAGGAGTGCTCAATTGTTTAAGATTGTAAAGATTTGGATGGGAAATATTTGTGTTTTGCATTTTTTGGGGGGAATGGTTTAATTAATTTATACTTGTCAATTGAAGTACAATTATTTAAATTTCCCTTCATCTTTGAAGGGCTCCAAGAACAAATGCCCTTCCAATAAAAATTAATACCCACCCTTCAAATTTGATCACTGGGCGGCCATACCTATTCCAATACACACTTGCAAAGGGCGGGAATAAATGACATTCTTGCATGCAAGAAAGCTATCTCGCCGCCAATTGCCTCGTGAAACAACTTCGGACAAGGCGAGCAACCAGAGCAATATGACATCACACAGAGACAGACGAGGAGGATGAATCGGCCATACCACTGCAATAAACACAGGACAAGCTGAAAAGACACCAACGTCGTTGCATTAAACACACCCGAAACCCTGCCAACCCACCTGTCAATTGTGAAAGGAAACCATGTCCAACAACGCCCATGTTGACAGGAAAAGCCCATGATAGAGACGCAGACAAGTAGACCGCCATACCATCGAAACCAGGACATAGTAAACACACCATCCTACCAAAGAAGAAAACAACCTACTGCATTAAACGAGCACCATACACTGGCATTTACACACCAACAACCACATTGAAAGCACATGACATCACAACGGCGTCGGTCCTGGGGCACGCAACGCGAGGATTACGTCACCGCTAACCCGACCAATGGCGTTCGATATAAATGCCTCCAAAATTATTATTTCAAAAATACAGCCTCCAAACATAAGCCCCAACCTTTGCAAAAGAAAATTTCAAAACACGCTCGCCTCAACTATTGTCCCCGATGCAATACTAAATGTCGGAGACATAAAAATCAAGTGCATTGGTGCATGTAGACCTTCATCTTACTTACATCATGATGAGGGAGTGGATCGTATATGAGAGAGAATTGGAAAAATTGATGTTACATGTTACTTTCTTTACCTCCTCGTTGATGTTGGCCTCCTAAGGAGGCAACATATCTAAAGGTGAAAAATGTTCTCATGTAATAACTGAAAAAATATTGAGACCATGAGTGTAAAAAAAAATTGGTTCTCAGTGTAAAAAACAATTGGTTCTCAGTGTCTAAGAATGACATATATTTCATTACGATATTATCTTGGATAGTGAAGGATGTTTCCAGTTTCCCTTGGTGAATGGTGAATCTGAATGATGTTACACAAACATAGAAGTATATATAGAGTATGTTGGTTAGGCTATGATTAGAATGGGGAGTGTTACATAGGAATATATTTTAGTTGATAGTTTTATACATTATCAATTATATCATGGCCTTTTTGGGTCCTTCCCTTGGTGATGAAGCATCTATAGACTATGAGATGCCATGCTATGTTGACCATATCACAAACCGCTACACTTTATAGCTTGGTCGACCTAATTTTTTCTTAGATGTTTTTTCATGCATTGGACTTGGTGTCAAAGTGGTTATGCTTATGCTTCTAAGTTATTATCTATATTTTTAAAGAATTTTTGAATGAATTGGCCCACCTATATTTTTCTCTTTGGATTTTCATCACACGTTAATGGTTTATGCACATAGTGTATAATGATACCAAAAACTAGGTAGTTGATGGTTTTATGCTAACAATCATTAAATGAGAGGTGATTAATATTCTAGTAGTGACGAAGCACAAGCCGATTATTTAATTTTTTTCACATGCCAACATAGGACCTCGTTGACACTCTCCTTTCTTACAAAAGAGTCACTTGATAGTACGTGTAAGTACAATCACCATTGTTATATTTAAAAATTATTTAATTTCTAAAATAATCAATGTGCATATATATACTAAGATATTTTATAAATTTACTAATTATTATGATTTGATTTGATTATTTTGTTGTAGATCACACCTGGCCTCAACTAGAACTAGTCCATAGTCTTGATGATGATGAGATTCTACATGATTTCCACTTAAGCGACATCATGTAGGCCTTGTGAAATGAGCTTAACAAAGTATTTCCTACTACCTATGTGGTTTACTTTCTAGGTTTGGTTTAGAGCTAGTGTGATCATTAGTTGTGATTCAATAAAATCATAAGAAAATTGAATCATAAGAGGATTTTTAGGAGGTTTTCTCGAGATTTGATAGATTTTTTTGGCATTTTATTTTGGTGGATAACTTTAGTGTAGGAGTTAGATGTTGATTTTACACGAGACATTATGATTGGGTTTTACTTGGTGACCACATTGTGAGGGTTGAGGATTATAAATTATTTTAAGGTGGTGTTGGCGATCATAGAGTTTATGTTAGTATTAAAGAAGGCATGATGATATTGTTGATGATGATGGTCATAGTTGTATTGATATTGGTGGTCATGATGTTAATGGTGGCGTTGATCATTTTAGGAGTGGCATTGAGGGTTTTGTTGTTAATAATAATGGTATACATAGATTATATTAACATTATTTGGTAAGAACATTATATTATGATGCGTTATATTTTTTTTTCCTTAGAACGTGTTGTGGGAAAACCCTCAAGTACTTCCCCTCATTTCAAGGATGGTACATAAGGTAAACCACCGGCCCTAATTATGGGGCCTGACTCGGTGGGGACATCAAGCGAGGCCCTTAAATATCTATGCATAACCACTCGGGGATTTGACCTCGACACCTCCTGCTTACAACTCACAACTCTCAACCACTTGAGCTAACCCACCGTGCATTATGATGTGTTATATTATTTGAGCATGCACGGATTTTTAGTCCTTGTTACCTTCTACTTGACTCTTAATAATAAAAAAAATCATCGATTTAGGAATTTTTTTATATTAGTCTTTGTCACATTATAGATTTTTTTTATTCATATAAACATTTCCTAAGTTCAACTTAGGAATGAGATTGTTTATTCAATATGTAGAGCAATATTGTAACTTAAGTTAATATTGGGGAGTTTTTCCTATTAGATTCAATAATTTATAGTGGAAGGAACTGTGATTTGAAAAAGCCTTCACTGCTTCATAAATTCTACCTTAATTTGTGTGACATTGATCATCCCAATAAAAATATCTATGCACTTAATTAGATGGAAATAACTATACACTTATAATTCCTTTAACAAATTTGGTCTCCTCTTCATCAATAGGCACCACCTCATTTATCTTTAGTGGACACCACATCACCGATCTTGATGCACAACCTTGCTACTACCCAATGCATTGCATCATGCTATCAGGCATACATCCTCTATTAATATTATCGATATAAGCATCTCCAATATGAGCATTTACATATCCTCTATTGATATTATCGATATGAGCATTTACATTATGATGGAACATGGTTGGTTGTCATCTTTGACTTCACTCCAATTCTGTAGTTTTTTCAATGGCAAATCAAGTATAATCTTTACTCTTGGTATAAAGTTTGATTGCAATAGATATTACCAAAAACTATTTTTTGACTTATGACATTTCCTTCGTATTTGTGCAAAACACCAAATATAGGTTGTATCAATAACAATGTCCTCAATCACTTGCCTTAGGTTCTATAATTAGTTCTTAAACTTGAGAAATTGGTTCTTTTGGATTTGAACCGAGATAACATGCACTCGCCTCTTTTCATCTACATCTTGCATCTATTGTTGGTGTTACTGAATCGAGACCCTCTTAGCGCCCTCTACTAATGAGATCTTTGTTAATTTGTTCCCAAATGAGTGAGGTGAATTCTCCACCCCTTCAATTTCTAGAGTTCAGGGTTTAATAGATAGGAGTGATAAAAAATATATATCTTGGATATTAGGATTTTAACCAAAATAGGTAATGAATAGAAGCATTCTCTTCTATTAAATTTTTGAACCAGTAGACGAAAAATTCTATTAATTTGGACTTTTACCAAGACCTATCTCTCATGTCATAACATTAATGGTCATAGCATTAGTCATTAGTAATGTCATAGCATTAATGATCATAGCATTAGTCTGTTAAATTTTGTAATAGAACCAACAACAACATAGACCATGTTCGAATCTCAGCTAGTACAACCATCAACACAAAGAAAGGTCATAAATTTAGGTTGCAAACAATCAAAACTCAAGTGAACTATGAACTAACCCAAGTTCAAATCCCGACTAGTGCAATTATCAAGCTAGAGAAAAGTCATAAATTTATGTTGTGTACAATCATAACCTAAGTGAATTATGAACTATTAATTATTTTGTATATATTAGCTATAAAAATTGGAACTTGGAAGATTTTTAACTACAATTTGGAGCATGCATGGACGACAAGACTGGAAGCTACATTGAGAAATCCCACATGAATAGGATTCAAACCTTCTTAGGGAAAACCCGCATGATTTCTAGTCATGCATGACAAGAGGCCAAATGTTGGTTCGTTCATTTGACCTAGCTAAGGTGTTAAATGAAGGGGATCAAAAAACCTATGAAAAAGCATGACAGATTAAGCCTGGGTGGGATATAATAATACCTTGAATGTAATGTACTAGAAATTGCTCAATAAAAAAAATGGTTTTGCTTCTCTCTAGACACCCCGCCTAACATTTGGAGATGGATAACTCACCATTTATAGGTATGTGCTCAACAAGAGTAGTTACCATAGAGAACAAAGAAGGACTAGCCCATACCAAGTTTTGAATTCTACTAAATGCAATAACTGATTCGAAACTACACACTTCCATATCGGGATGCAACTCCTCAAACCACTAGTCAAAGTTGGTCTCTCCCATCGATCACCACAAGGATAAGTACCCTTTTTTGACTCTCACCATTTATAAAGCCACGAAGCTCCTTAAGCCCAAGAATTGGAAGGATGGATGGAAACCCATTATCCCAAGCCCTAAACTTGCTAATGATAGCTAGGGGTACCCCTAAGGATTGTGGTGAGCTTCTTCCTAATGCAAGAATGATTCACACTGCCATTTAATTAAGACTCCTTGTTTTCTAGGGTTTCCTTAGTGTGTGTGTTAACTAACTAAAGGTTATATTAATGATGATTACTAATTTTATATGGCTCTTAAGACTAAGTGACAATTTTGTAATTATGATCTAAAAGAGCTTTAATCATTAGATCCACTCTATAGAGTGCACTGGTAGAAGGTGCTTAAGCAACCCATTTTTTTTATAAAAGATCTTGTATGCATATGCCTATATTTTATTAATTATTAAAACAAACATTTTATTAGAAATAAAGAAGCATAGACACATCTTACACCATAATTTATCTTAGAAAATATAGAGTAAGATCCTCTATTAAGTGAGCCATATTTTTTTGAATTCAAAACTCAAAACATCAAAGTAGCATATAAATCTTTAACCAAAACACCAAATGCATTTGGAAAGGTACTATGTCATTCATACTTTATTTTATTGTACGAAGATGTCGTAATTTCGTTTGGAGATGGAATTTAAGACCTTTTAATTGCATATATGAATCCTATACCAAAACTAAGTGTTCAACAAAATATAAACACCAATTTTTTATCTCTATATATAAATATGTTACAATATGACACTTTATCCTAGGTGCTTCTCAATGCATAAATGGATTCAATACCCTCAAATATACTTTAGAGCACTGAGATTATGCAAATTTAAATATTGTTATTTGAGATTTTGAAAATTTCTTCAAATTTTTTATCACCATGCCAAAAAATGTTGCCCAAAAATGACAAAATCATCGAAAGTTTAAGCTAAGCGTTATATATATATATATATATAAATGATATAATGTAGCAGCCACTTGAAAATGAAAAATGAAATTATAGACCGTTTATTTATGAACATACAATATTTGATAAATACCCACACCATTAATCTGTTATCCAATGCATATGAAAACGATTAACCAACACCACTTGGAGATGGATCTTCAATCGATATGCCAAACCGAGTGGTCCCCAAGCTCCCTACCTCTTGATTTTTTATTCCCAAGATGCGGCGATGAAAAAACACCGCTTGGATCTGATTGTAAAATTTAGATAACTCCAATACGTTTATAACGTAGTTCTGTGATTTGCTTTGGCTTGTTGAAAGAAATATGTGATAGGAATTTTTATTCTTATGGCTGTTAACCGTCCAGTCTAAAGCTTAAATAAATGAAATAATTGAAAGGAAGCTGTTGTAATATCAAGCTATGAAATTCGAGGAGCCATGGTTTGAAAATTGATTCAAACATTCGCCGCGGGTGTGATAATCTGTTGCAAAATTATTCCAATGGCTTCCGCTCCTTGCACACAGTGCTTGCCAAATGTCAATTCCAAATGCTTTTTGGTCAAAAGAAAACCGCTATATCCTGCCCGGGCCTCGAAGATAGATGGAATCCAGAAAAACTGTGATATAAACTCGCTCCTTTTACTTATTTGATTACAAATAATAGATTGGGTGTTCAGATGGGTTCTTCAGTGCATATCTCGATACCGGTTTTTTAAATTAATTTTTGGTATGCAGGCACAGGAGCCATCCCCGGAACTGGGAAGCTTGGAAGAAGAAGAACTTTGCAGAAGATGGCACTTCTGAGTGTCTTCATTGCAGGGAACAACGCCTGTGGAGGTGGAATTGCTTCCCCAAACAAGAAGACCAACTTGAGCATTGAGGAGATAAAGGTGAGTAGTAGTTTTTATTCCCTCTTTAAGTAGTTGCTTTTCAGAATTAATGTAAAGCTCCATAACAGGAAGAGCATCACAGACCACTGCTTGCATTCCATTGTTGGGAAAAGATTGCTGCATAGGCCTGAGAGGTCGTTGGTTCTATGCTCATGGAGTCATAAAAAGTGTGGAAGCTTGTGTTTGTATTATCCATTTGGGAAACTGGACTCTGAAGTGTGCAGATCAGTTGTTAAACACGCTTCACATACCACACAATTGAGCTGGCAACCACTCACGCTTAGAGGATAAAATTTCTAATATACTTGGCATATGCCAAATGTCCATCTGTCCTTTTTAATAATAATAATAATAATTTATTTTAAGGTTACCAATTTGGTGTATGAGACCCCTTTGTTTGTGGAACAAAGGACCTCCTCTTGGCAGTGATTTAACTGCTAAAGTCTACATAGGTATACATATCCTACCCCTCCGGATTTGAACCTATAACATTCTAGGAAGAAACACATATTCTTAACCATTAGGCCTACAAAGCACAATCAATGTGGGCCCATATGGCACATGGACCTAAAAAACTATCAGTATGGTCCAAATGGCACGTGAGCCCACATGGCATGAGCCTAGCAGATGGTTCACATATGCCTGCAAGACAAAGGCTAATGTATTATGGACAAACACCTTTAACATATGGTGATTATGGATGCATTAAGTGAGAAATTAGTAATTTGATATGTAACTGAGTGATCGAGCTTGTATTAATGTAGAGACCTATGTTAAAAAATGTGTCAGTACAGATGAGCTCGGGTGCAAGTAGTGAGTGATTTTGTCAGCATAGAAATGTTCCTCAAAGTGCAACAGCGCAACTAAAAGAAACTTATTATACGCAGTGTTTCGAAAATAAGTAATTATTTGATATGTGCATATGCTGTGTGTGTCTGAGACAGATAGACCAGTGGACATATTCATCCTGGCCAGATAGACAAATAGGCATATTCATCTTGGCGTGTGTGCATAAATATAGTCACAAATTGTGGGCCTGTATAGCATGCAACTTAAAGACCTATATAGCTTACTTTGTGCAGATCTACATAGATCATGCTTTCAATGGCCCCCAAAGGTATATGTCTATTGGACCTATGTACCTTATGCCATTCTAATCTACGTAGATCACGTCTTATGTTACCCCCTGAAAATGCATGGTTTATTCCTCATTCATTCGCATCTTTCTCTCGTCAACACAGTGGGAATCCATGGGAGTTGAGACACAGATATAGGTTATGGGGAGGAACTTGGAGGTTATGCAGTATGCACCTTTTACTATCTTGCCCGAGCATCATTCCATTCATTATCCAGGGAAAGAACAAAGGTGCAGTCTCACCATGAGGTTCCATTTTTGGTTTTTGGGTACATTTGACATGTATTTGGAGGTATGGTTGCATGACTTACATTACCATTTGTTGCATCATTCAAGAAGCACCTTGTTCCTTGGTTGAACTGGATGATGTGAGCTAGGAGGGAGACTTAGAAGACGAATGCCTTACCATGGGAGATGTCCAGGACATGACTTATGGTGAGGTAGAGTCAAACACAACCCAAAGGAGAAAACGCCCTACCATGTAGGAGGTTCAGAGTATGACACGCGGCAAGGAGAGAGGCCAAAGGAGGAACACCCTTCTTAAAAGGCGCCATGTGGCACTAGAAGCATTTGTATGTTCAAAAAGGGGTCACTTGATGAGGAGCACTCCACTCCAAGGGTGAAAAGAATTTAAGGTTATTAGCAATTTAGCATGATTAATAACACTCTCTCTGTCATCTTCAGGTCAAAAAGTTGTTTCAACAAAACTTTGGCGTTTTCGGCTTCTGAACCAAACAATTTTATTAAGGAATCACAAACTTCTTTGGAGGTCTTTGTCAAATCCACCAGGTGAACTTTAGAATCTGAGAGATCCAACCCAATAAGTGCTAATGCTCTGTTGTCTTTCATTTCCCACTTTGCTAGTTCCTCAGTAGTTGTGGGTTTCCTTTCTTTTCCTTCAACTATCTTTCACAAGTCCCTCTCGACAAGATAACTTGCCAGGTGTGGAAATGTACACTTGTAAACTTCTCCGCCACTCTTTCAAGCTGAATTAGTGCCATTTTCCTCTGTTCAAGTTATCAAACCTCAAAGAAACAACTACAGCAGCAGTAAACTGAAAAAGAGTATAAAAGCAAATGAAACATTTAGAATACTGATGTTATATTCGATTCTCATGCTGAACTTTTCATTTTCTAGCATCTCCTTTTCTTCTCTTTGGAAATCCAATCAGATCTTCCAATGATACACAACTCCCCCTCGTGAGAGAGATCAGCGTTTTTTGTATGGCTCTGACACTATGTTAAATTACTGAAATACACAACATGTAGAAAATAATATAACAGAGGAATATGAAAGTTCACAATTGCACAGGATACAATTTGAATGATGTTATTGGTTTGTGTCTTTTTTTATATAGCATACATCAGCCTCAAATAGAGCTATCCTTGAGGCATGTTTTCCACCCCACAGAATGACAACAATAAAATTTTCCAATTAAACACATTGACCTGTTCTTTAACTGAACGTCACGAACTAAAACTCAGGAATAGACTTTCTATTTTATTGTTTCAAACTGCTACTCCATCTAGCACCGATACAATCGTTAATCTAATTAAGCTAAAGGTGTGAGACAATCTCTCCAACTCTTATTAACTTATAAAATTCTAGACGCAAAAAGCTAGCTGGATATTAGCTGTAATTTCAACATATGCTGACCCGGATATCAGATAGAAACAATTCACCACCTAAGAAAGATGTTGATCTATTAGCATTGTGTTAATGCCCAAATTTACACCCTGTGGCAATCAAGCATTAACTCCAGGTATTTTGATTCATCCAGCGTGGTTTTTGAAGCCTTCATGTCAAGTCTTCCTTGGATGTGAAGGGCAGGGTGTTGTCGTGGACTTGTTGAAGTCATTATAGGGTATTAAGTGTTAGACTTGTGGGTTACTACAAAAGTATTTACACCATGTCTGTGGTGCTTCATAAGATGTGGGGTACACGGTATATGTTCAGCCCTTGGATAGTCCGAGATGGATTGTAGCATGAGAGATGGTTTGTGATGGAGATGCACACTTGTGATAGCTTGCTCAATGGATGCCAGACCTTAGATGGTTACTGACTCAATGTTCTTCCCTAGGGAATTAGAAATATCTTGCTTGGATGGTGTACGCCTTGATGATGGCCACATGGAGGATTCAACTGGTGGGAGAATGCCCCCTACAGGATATGAGGAGCATTGTGCATTGTGGAGGAGGGAAACAAGCGCTAGATGGCATGTGGCAACTTGGTTTCATGTTTGAAGGATTGGAGATGTCTTGGGGACACCTGGGGCTTCGACAATGTTCTTGCAGGAGGTAGTTTCCCCAATGGAGTACTTGACTGGAAGATGGATGGAATCCATGATGGCTCAGGGAATCAAGATAGAGTGACGTGAACTTTCCTTGCAAAGCTACATCACCTTGGTTCACTATTGTGCACGACATCATCATTGGAGCTTGACATTTGTACTCTAGGAGTGGAGCACTTCACTTGTGTGTGGATTACTTATGTTTAGTAGGCTTGCTTGTAAGGCTTAGGATGACTTGTATTATATCGTTTACCTCCTTTACCTCTCATATAAATAGAAGAAGGAGAGAGAGTCTTTCCAAACAACACATCACATCATACTTTCATTGGGCTTCAACAGTGTTCTTGTAGGGGGGTAGTTTCCCCAATGGAGTACTTAACTTTGGAAGATGGATGGAGTCTGTGAAGGCTCGGGATGGTGTGTTGTAGACTTTCTTTACAAAGCTACATCACCTTGGGTCACTCTTATCCACAACATCATCATTGGAGCTTGACATTTGTACTATAGGAGAGGAGCGCTTCACTTGTGTGTGGCTTACTTATGTTTAGTAGGTTTGCTTGTAAGGCTTAGGCTAACTTGTGTTATATTGTTGGCCTCCCTTATTTCTCATATAAATAGAAGAAGGAGAGAGTTTTTCCAAACAACACATCACATCATACTTTCATTTGTATCTCTTCTTTGAAGTGTCCTCTTAGTGATGCGCTAGGGTTCTTGAAGAAACCCTAGTGGAGCAGATGAGGAGGTGGACAATTTCTCTCTCTTGAGATTTTTCTTTGTACATTTGATCTCTCTCTCTCGAGTGCTAGGGTTTCTTGGTCTCTTAGAGCATCTTGGATTCTAGGGTTAGAGTTTCATCCCATGGAGGCTAGAGATTAGGGTTTGGAAACCCTTGGATGTATTTGGGAAAGAAGAGGAGGAGGATATTTTTCCTTGGAGATAGTGCTGGAGGGATTCTTGCACTTAGTGGAGATATGGTTTGTTGACTAACCCTAGCTAGGGTATTTTGGGTGGTTGGATTTTGTCCTGGCCTTGGGAGGAGGCTATGTTATGTATGTACTCTATTCATTGAGCATATGTGTGTGTGTGTGTGTGTGTGTGTGAGAGAGAGAGAGAGAGAGAGAGAGAGAGATTCCAACTATCCACATATTGTGTATATTGCAGATTTGACTTCAACATTTTATCTTCTTGGATGGTTATTTCCAGCTCTTAATTGTTTTGTTGATTTGACACACTTAAGAGAACAATGTTAAGGGACTTAACAATAGGATTGAAGATAATAGTACAACCATCTATTGCTAATTTGTTGTTATAGTTGTTGTGTAAGAAGAATTTTCAGATTTGGTTTATGCTTGTGAAGTTGCCCCAGAGGTCTAGACTCTGGAAACTCATTGGCATGCTTGGTATATTTTCTCGTTGAATTGCCATAAATTTGGGGCTACTAGAAGTGAATTATTGTGATTGTTCCACTGTTGTTTTACACATTAATTTACAGCAGTCCTAAACGCTGAAAATTCTAGGGTTAAGATCCGAGAAACCTTTTTTTTATAAATAGGGTAATCGGTAGCTGGAGGTTGGGATGGTACTCACGTTACACAGGGTCCAAGAATCCAATCTTGCTACCACTATACCCCTAGGTGCATCCACATACATCCAAACCATGGTGCACGGGTAAGATGGGTGTTGGAAATAGTGAAACTTCGGAAGCTATTCTTATTGTATTTTATATTATTGTTGTACCTCCTACGGGAGAAGATATTGTTGTAACTAATCATGTAAAACCCATGAAAGAATCAATGTAAACCTTGGGGTGAAAATACACAAAGAAAAGAATTATTAAATGTTATTTTATCTTCCCCCAAGACAAGTCGACCCTGTCAGTTAGACAGGTTGGCCCAGTAAGGGAAAAAGTTACTTTTTGATGTGTATAAATAAAGAGGTCGAACCTCTCATTTGATCACTCACTCAACTCAAGCAAGTTCGCTCTAGAGGAGAGAGAAGTTCACATTTGCAGCTAGAGAAGTGATTTTTGGGTTTTTTACTTGGAGAAATTTTCTATTTCTCTCTTTTGTATCTGAACTCTGTTCTCGGGACTGATTATCTCTATACGAAGGTTGCTGGGCTTTCTCCCTGTTGGGTTTTCTAGGATAAAATTCTTGTGTTATTGTTTCTGTGCTTCGTTACTCTTTTAGTGATCCTATTGCTTATTTGCAATTAATTATACTTCTATAAATGTATAAAATCTAACAATGAGGATTTGAACCGGTGACCTTGCGCAAGGAGTGCCTTAACAAAACACCCATTCACCAACTGTTCTAAGCTTCACGGGCCCAAGAAACCTTCTTGGAAGAAGGAAAATTTTCAGATTTGCATTATTTGTCCAGTGCAAATAAAATTTCAACATTAAGCCCCTAGAGTTGATAAATATTTGTCTAGCAGTGATTGAGACTGTCAAGATAAGGGAAAAAGAAATTCATTTTAATAGATATTTCTTTGAAGTACACTACACAGATGCTTGGGTTCTTAATAAATTCCAGTTGAAATAAAGTTGTTGGCATTAATAAGGGTTATGGTCACTTGATAAATTGCAGTCCAAATAAACTGGCTAGTATTAGTAAGTGGTAACTGTTATCACATCCATAGTAGCCTGGGGCTACCATGTCTTCAGACCAGATTCCAGAACTTTTCTGAGCCAGTCCTTTTGCTATGAGATGCATGAGATCAGTAGATGATGAGAAGCCATTCTATGATCACTCATATATTCAACAAACCCAGAGCAGATATCCTCAGCCTTATGCCATGACTGAGCCTAACGACCTCAGATTTGATGATTGAGGTGGCCATTTTCTTCCATACAAAGCAGTATGATGACAATGCCCAGATTTATGCAGTAGCAGTGTTCCAGTGATAGTGGATTGTTCAGGTGATGGATACAGGTATATGACCCAACAGGTATATACTATATAGTTGTGCATTGGATATCTATAGTATGCTCTTTTACTTATCTTGGTAGCTTGATTAGGTATTTAGTGGTCATGATCTGGCGATATATACATGTATGTGGTTATTGGTTGATTGTTTAGAATAGAAGTGGTTTGTTACTTAGAATTGAAATTTCTTGTGTATACTCATTGGTTTCACCCTCTAGGTAGTTATGGACTTGGTCATTCCCACCATTTATGGCTTGCTAGCTATGGCTTCACTTACCACTTTCCCCATCCATCCATTACCTTTCGTATTTGGTTGCATCCTGACTTACACTTTAGCCTGTGATATGGAGGACTTCCCCACTTATGCCTTTATGTTGGATAGACTCCCTGTTGTTATGTGTCTCAGCTTTGAGTTGTGCAACATAACTTGCCGAAGCCTTGATCCTTCTAGGCCAGGAAAACCTGTTGGTGTTGGTTCCTAAACTTAGGTGAGTTGGATTTGAAGCTTTGACCTTTCTAGTCGGTTGCCCCCGATGTTTAGTCCTGATTGTGGATGATCCCCCTAGTTTCCTGAGTCGTGTCAGCTAAAACTTGAAGCAATTTGTACTACCATCATTACATGCATTATTATGATCTATTGTTATATCTTTTGAAATGCAAGCCCATAATAAATAAAGTAAAATTGTGCTTTTAAGAACAAATAAAAAGGGCTATGAAATGAAATGTAAGGCACCCCGGACAAAAGCTGCAATTAGTTGTGCTTCTAAGCACATGAAAAATCCGAAGGG
Source organism: Larix kaempferi (assembly GCA_027924585.1). NCBI lineage: Eukaryota > Viridiplantae > Streptophyta > Pinopsida > Pinales > Pinaceae > Larix > Larix kaempferi. The sequence goes on along the minus strand of BSBM01000267.1, from coordinate 10,252,197 downwards.
TCAAAGGCCTAAAAAGCAGTGGTTAAGTGTATGCTAAATCCAAAGACTGTTGGCCATGATGAAAATGTAATGATTAATTCCTCACGGAGCCTATGGGCTGGGATGTGAGATGGAGTAAGGGACGACGAATTCTAAGTGTCCCCTACAACCTCAAGTTACGGTTAACTATGCATCTAGTCACGTTGGTTCTAGAAAAGTTCCTCACGAAGCTTGATTCGAGCTTGGATGTGAGCTGTAGACATTTGTTAACGTTGAATGGGCACTCCTCAAAACCAACTTATTCCATTTGTGAGACACTGCCATCCCTTGTGTGTTCTCTATCCAACATATGCTTAGGTGGTTTTCCCTTTCCCTTTATCCAAAGTGTCATAGTGTTGAAGTTGTAAAGTCATCCCTTTGTCCTAGCCTTGTCTTCTCCACCTTCACCAATTTCTAGCAAAATGGTCACATCCATAAAATGAGTATACACTCGAGGGTCTCTTTCTTAGTAATTAGCTGCTTTTATCTAGACTTGTATTTGATGTTTTGTTGCTTAATCACTAGTGAAATGCCACTTCATATTTTAGTCTTGCTATTGAAATAATTAAAGGAGCATATCTTATCTACTTGCACTTGCAACATCAGTTAGTTTGAGCCTAGTTCATTATTTTGATTAGTCTTGACATGGTCAACCCAATTTGACCAAGTCAACCGCAGGATCCAAAATGAGTTGGACCAATGATGTTCGAGATGGATTATTTGTGGTCCTATGGTGCCCATTTGATGGTTCCATGCATCAGACACGGGTTTTATATGATGGTTCAGTGGATTTCTATTATTATTATGATATTATCATTTACAGACCATTATTTCATATTGTTCGGGCATGGTTGAGCTTACTGATGATTATCCACATGGTCACATGGTGTATGAGTACTCATCTCTACTATATTTGGGCCTTCTGAGTCCATTGGAACACTCATATCTCAGTTTCAGGCACTTTCATATGGGATTATGGTCATTTTATCACTTTATTGCATATTTGCCATATAAAATGGCTTGTCAGCACATTTTGAGATTATTTTGGTTCTCCTAGGGAGATATAGAGGGAGTATGGGGTCCAGCCACTCGTTATTACCAAAGTTACAAATATCGTGTCGGCGAATATATCGCCGAGGGTCCAAAAAGAAATTATCGGATTTATCGGCGAAAGTGTCGGCAAACATCGGCAGACTTAAAAAAATACAAAAATATTCATTTTTTTTCAATTTTCTAAACATCTAAAGCAACAAGAACATCAAGTAAACACATTACCACATGAATATGGAAAGAAAACTGATATATAAGATGTATAAGACATCTAGTGATAGTTCACACAAAAAATGAATCGTGTCTTGGATCCCGAGTCCCCGACTATTGAATCACCAAAAAAATACAATCAATGTATCTTATATGCAATGAAATCAAGTAAATAAACAATTGATTCCCTCTACCCCTTTTACAAGCAAAGGTAATTGCTTTAGTAATGGCTTTGCCTCTAGAGCTAGAAGGCCCTAGCGGTCATGGGGTTTGTAGTGGACTCTATGTATATTTTAAATCGCTATGTATGTATATGCATATTTTTGATTAATAAATGAGCAAGGACATTTAAAAAAATGAATGTGAAACATAAACCATAAATAATACATGTTGGCGAATCATTGCCTATATTGGGATCCTATTTATCAATAACACCCTATGCCTCCCTCCTCTAGGCTCTAGTCCTTGCCTCTACCTTAAATCTCAAAGTTGATCCTCCAAGGACATTATTCAACAACTCAACACCTTACAATTTTGATGAAACTTCCTAATCCAATCATTAAAATAAGGTAGAAAAACTTCCCATGCTTAATAAGTGATTTTGATTGAGTGAAGAGTAAATTTTTATTAAGGTCGTGACAAAGGAGTTCCACAATCAACACGACCAACATCAAGGTACATTGAGGGGTTGATGTGCTTGATTAAATGCCAATCCCTTACCCTCATACATGATAAAATCCAGTGGAAACTTTGTAATCCTAAACTCTTGAAAAACTATTAAGTCTGTTGAATTCTGAATGGGATCTAAAACTCTACTTTTTGCATATGAAGTCCAATGAGGTTGGAACCACTCTCAAACATCTTGAAACAATTAATGGTAATGTTAAAAATTTAAGTAAAAGTGACATTCTACTTTTATATTAAATTTAAGAATTTAATATTACCATTTAATATGACCAATTACTAATGAAGAAGGCAACATTTTTTATGGGCACGACAATTTTTGTTTTCAAAACATAGCAAATGAGCAAAAAAAAGGCAAAAAATCGCGATATATTAAAAAAAATTGCCAAAAAATCGCGATAAATCGGGAAAAAATCGGCAAAAAATCGAGGAAAATATCAGCCGATATATTCCCGATATATCGTCGGAGGGTTGGCATCGCGATATATCGCGATGTTGCCGATATATCGGCGATGTTTGTAACTTTGGTTATTACCATATTACCATGCTCCCAGACATTTTGGTGCAGTCAGATTTGTGCTCGGGGCACTTGGCAGAGAGATATAGGCATTTTATTATTTTACAGGTGATATTTTGACGGTACAAAATGGAAGAAATGGTCACTGAGGAAATCGATTTGGGAAAATGAGGCAAGGAAATGGCATGAGGATTGTTCAGAGAACTTTTGTGATGCATCCCACACCTTCCGGCACAATTTGCAGCATTCAGTGGGATCCATATGTGCTCCGAGTTATTATTTGGGGTTTTTTATTGTATTATTGGGACAAAACGTCCTAGTGATTTTTATCACTTTATGATGTGCTTATTATTTGATGTTGTTGGGGGCCATGTCTAATGAATATAGTATCTCCTAGACCCCACCCAACAAGGTGTTATGTTGGATTTCCTAGTCAAGTGGTGTCATACGTCCCCCCTAGGGCGTCATTGAGGAAACACGTCCCCCTCACTTAGAGTGATCCATGTATTATTATTCCGGCTCATCTTAGCCGATGATTATCATTGTTGTATATTTTAATCTCAACCACTCATTCAAAAAGTGGTTATGGTTTTGGTCTTTTTCATTCTTATTTAAAGAAGAGACCCCCCTCATTGTAAAAGGTCTTTTGGCTCTTGAGCTTTTGGATAATAAAATATTTTTGCAAAAACTCTTGGAAGCTTTGTCGAATGTCTTGTGTGGAGATTGTAAAGTGTTTTTCTCTCTAACATTCTTGCGGATCTATGCTTTGCTAAACCATTTTTGCAGGGGACCGTACCATTGATGGAGATAGCGATTTGATGGGGGCACTATTGTGATTGAACTCCATATCTCTTCCTCAAGTCGTTATTGGTTCAGGGAGTGTCTTTATTGTATCTTTGGATCATCTTGATGCTTGTTGAGTCTTTCTTCATTCATTATCATCGTTCTTTTTGCAAATCGATTCTCATTTATAGATCTCTTTTGCAGGAGGAGGGTGATTTGGTCTCTTGGAGGGCATAGCGATTTCACTTGGCAAGGCGTGGAAAAAGCTTGAAAATGATCGGAAAGGGAAGATCATCACCATACAAGGCTAGTAGCAAGTATTTCCAGGTAAGTTTGCACTGCATTTTGTTTTTCTAGGGCTTAATCCAATTGCACTACAAAACCCTCTTCTTTCAAACCCTCGTCTTCTAGTAGAAAGCATTTCCAGTTAAGTTTGCACTGCATTTTGTTTTTCCGGGGCTTAATCCAATTGTCACTACAAAACCCTCTTCTTTCAAACCCTTGTTTTCTAGATCTGATAGATCGGGTACTTATTTGAGTATGGCCATCAAAACCCACTTAAGAATAAATATAAAAACACTAGGTCTAAAATTTCAAATCAAACCGACTCCATTTACCCTCGGATCTGGCACTAGTCATCTCTAAGTGGGACACCCTCCTTGGGTCTTTGGTCAATTTTTTAGATCTATCAGTTGGGTATGCTTGAACCCTTCCAATATTCACAGATCTACTCTTGAAGCACCTAGATCTAGTCTTTAAACATCCAGATCTACTATTTTGGGTCCACTTTGGTCTCATTTGCATAAACCCTAGGTAGATCCAATTTGGGTATTTCTTGTATGAATTAGATCTATCTAGATCTACTTTCCTAAAATCATTGTGGTATATTTCATTTCAAGTTGGACCATTTCTCTTGCCTTAAGCCTCTCTAACTTGACCTTAACCTCACCTACCACATTTATCTCCCTAGATCGAGATCATTTTACTCATTGTTTGTCTGTTGTATTCATTGTCTATCCCTTAGAGCACTTTGAGTAGGTTCGCTAGCCCTCATAGGCTAGTGGGGTCTCCCACTTGGTCATTCTAAGGATTGATCTAAAGTGACAAGAGCCCATCTGGTGTGACAACTACCCCCTTTGCAGTAGTGGACGAGGCCCTTGAGGTGTCACTTGGTTAGCTACCCTTTCTCTACCATCCCAGATAGGATACCTTTGGTGGTAGCTACACTTTGAGTGATAACAGTAACGTCGGGGCATTAGAGAAGATCGATCATGATGGGAATTCTGTCACCAATGCCATTGAGATCTATGAGAATGCAAGTTGTGCAAGCATTTGATGACCTCAGACAATGACTCAGTTATATGTATTTGGGTATCGAGACCTTCTGAACCCTTCAGAGTATTGTTTTTCAATGGGCTGTAAGTTATACTTATATTAGCTCAGATAAAACGCTCATGGTAGTGGTGGAGATCATGCTAATGGACTACTTGTGGATCACCAGACATGGAAGTCTGTTTCTAGTTTGAATGGGCATCTGGACTGCTTAGTTGTATCTGCATGACATCTGGATGGTAGAGAGTTTGCCAAAGGAAATTAGGATACCTCCTGCAATCTGAGACATTAGATGCCTAAGCTCATCTATGCCATAATAGAGAAATGACTCGAAACAACCCTAGAATTGAGCACTTTTGGCATTTAACGCACGAAATGCACGGAGATTGGCAGCTAAGTGAGTTACAGCAGGGTAATGTAAACACAATTGGCATTCTTTTGATGGAATTTACACTGAAGAATAATCTAGAAGTCTAGCTACTTGTTGAATCGAGAGTAGCAAGGTGCTCTACAACTCAATGTGGGGGAGATGTTGTAATGCTACCAAAAAATTAAAACCAGCATAGATCAATCTTAAACCCGGATCTATCAAGCACTAAGAGGGATCCAATTTCTTGAGGTGTAAAAAATTTAAGATAAAAAATTTTACACCTCAAGAAATTGGATCCCTCTGGGTCCTTGATAGATCTAGGTTTAAGATGGATCTATGCTGGTTAAATAGCAGATTTGAGAGGTTTATCATATAGAGTAAATCAATTATAGTTTAAAGGTGACAAAGCCTATTTTGGAGGATGATTCGTCACCCTTGAGGGCCCCACCTTTTTAGGGTTTCATTAAGCCATGTTTTAGGCATTCTCCCTTTAAAAAATGTTTATTTTTTTGTGGAGGATCTATCTGCTGGATGCTTTCAGAAGTGCAGGAAACATTTCTACTGGTGGATCTCGAATGGAGCAAAACTGCATAAGCGTCTCCCATTGGATCCATGGCAGATTCTGTTGAATCCGGATCCAGAGCCGTATCATATCTGAGGATTCACATTTCCAACAGGCCAGACAGGCAGATACAATAATGTAGACAAATACAACATTTTCTAATTATTGTAATTTAGGCCTTAATTAAGAGATCTCAATTTGGAAACCACTTTTGCAATGCCAAAACATGTATCATTTATCAGAAAACCTTTTTGCAAGCAAAGGAGTAATCTATCCAACGATGTGATTTCTAGTAAACTGCATATATTGCATTTATAATATCTCTTTCTTGGCGCCCTTTCCGGTATTTGATCTCTAATGGCCCATTTCTTTCGAAAGAGAGATTTATTATTGGCTTCCATTTTGTATATGTTATTTGTTTAACTATGTTTTGTTTCTTATCTTTTGGATGCAGTCAATCATTGAAAATGACATAAGTAAAGGTCAATACTATGTCACTGGGGATATGACTAAAGAGATATATGAGAACAACTGCAGGTGAAGATTTCAATTCCTTTGTTTTGTTTGAATGTGTCATTTCTTGCTAGAGTTTTTAATATAAATCAAGATACGTTTGCAGGTCTATTGACCGTGAATTTGGACCTACAGTTTAGTGAGAACAAAGATGATCGTTACCCAAGCTACAAGTCCAAATTCCAGCCATAGACTAAAGGATGCACCCAAGTAGAGTCTCCCTTCATTTGCTTATAGAGGGTGGTACTCCCTCTCTTCGGACTTGTCACACTGGTATTGGGAGACTGATTTTCAGGCAGGGCATTGGATAACTTGTACACTGCACATTTCTGTGTGAGAGATATTCGTTATGGCCATTGGAAAATAAAAAGAGTTGAAACTAAAGTTTGTTGAAGACAATTGCATAAATTTGTGCAAATTTACAATCCTATCTGCAATGAACAACAAGTGGAGTAGTTCATATGAAATTAATGTGTAACCATATCCATCAACAATTACTACAGATCATGTTATTAATCTCAAGTTCAACTCTTAGAAGAATGGCAGATGAAATAGCACACATTTGAACTACACAAATACGTTGCAAGTTCAAAGAGACCTGGTTTGAATGAATAACCCAACATTTTAAACAATGAAATCCTACAATCAGACTTCAATTATCTAGAGCATGGTTCAGTACATTAATCTTTAAGGGTATGTAAAGGCCTAGTGGGCATAGAAGAAAAGGAGACAAAGCTAGAAAACAAATAGAAAATGTGGCCTATGTTAAAATTGCTATCTTAATCACACCATAGGAGGAATGAGGGGCAAAAGACTAAACCTTCAGCTCGAGTGAGCATATAAGAAAAGGAGACAAATCTTGAATACAAATAGAAAACGTGGCCCAAGTTGAATTGGCTATCTTCAAAAGGTCACAGGAGGGCATGCAAAAGGCTGAGCTTCCAGTGCTTCGATGCTCCAGCTATTTCCTTGAATCCTGCAAAGTATAAGAGCAAGTGAAATTGTCAGAGTCTTAGTCAACCCAAACGGGGAAAATGCTTTGGAGGGATTGAAATCCTGAAGAAGTTATAGAGGAAGAAAGGAGGGAGAAGAACACTGAGTAAGGAAGCCAAGGCTCACCAGATATCACAATCAATACAAAGGATTTTGAACCCCTTTTTTGCTGGACCTCTGTCCTTTTATAGTATACAAACTGTGGGCCTCTCCTTTCTTCTAGCTTCTTCTCATTTCTGAGATGGTTGCAGTAATTAAACCCCATGCTCATGTGCCTTCTCCAATAAATCTGAGAGGACTGTCCCAACCCATACCTCTGAGATGGGTGACTGCAATAATCCACAAATGTAACTCGCAATTTTCACTTACAACAATCCTTTGTTGACCATTTAGTTGTGCAAATTCCAGTCCGGCCCATTTCTCCATTCATCTCATCGTATGTTCCCATCCCTGGACGACCTCTCCTCTGCCTTGGTCCTTGCTTCTTCGATCAATCAAGCGCCTTTTGCATGAAATGGTACATGTTCGTTCCCCAAGGAATGTATGCTTTCTTCACGAAGTTGGAGTTGTAAATTGCCCAGGGTTCCCTTAGTTGGACATTTCTTCTCTTTGCTCGCATTTACCATGGTAGGTTCTTCACTCGTTCGCCGAAAATTGAATCTTCCTTGCTTGATGATCAAAGGCACTGGGCGATGATTCTCGCTTACTTTCTTGCTCGGAGGATTAATACCTAGCCGCTCTTTGTGTTCTTCCTTAACTACAGGCTGGGTCGCTTGCTCGGTAGAACCGACCCTCATTTGCTTTGCATTTCGTCTTGACCCTTTGCTCGGCATTTAGCGCATACGACTGCGAGATCGTTCACCAAGCAAATAACTTTCCCCTCTAGCCGGTCAAAGGCTTTGCCTTCCCTTTTGTTTGGCACTTTCATACTTATTCGATTCTTTCGTTTTCAAAGGCCCCTTACATTTTGCTCAGTGAAGAGCGCCTTACCCTTCTTGGCAGAATGGCACGGGTTTCCACCTCTCTGCCGCCGAGCATGGATTGCTGAGCACATCAGCCTTTGCACAGCAATCCCACACTTAATCTAATTTAAGATTCCTCATCGGGCCGTTTGCTTGACGACAAGAACATGCCCTTTTGCTTGGCGTTCTGTGCACAAGTTTGCAAGTTTATTTTCCGAGCACATAACCTTCTTGCTTCACCGAACAAAGAAGGTCAATTGCAATTTCTTGTATATAGTTAGGGCTATGTTTAAACAAAAACTAGTTTTGAGTTCATGATTATCCTATTGACTTTCATTTCTAAAATTGCAGGTTCCGAGATCCGACTACAGATTTAACTGGACTGGAGAAATATATTTCAGCTGTCAAATTCTTGTTCGATCCAAATACTTCAAAACAAGAGTTGCTTTCCATTGGAGTGGTAGATCCACATACAATAGAGGCAAAGTGGCGTCTAGAAGGGTAATCTTTATGTTTATAGCATTCCTTTTCATTTGTTTTGGTACAAACTATTTTCGTTGTTCTCATATTTTTTTTCTTAATTGACAAATCCATTGAGATGGAAGTGAGAAATCCTTGTAGTTGTATATTCAATCAGTGGTCTTATGTTCAAGGATTCCTGTAATGCTTCTTCTCAAATACGAGGCCATTGGGAACTTGGGACCACAATTATACAGCCAAAAAGTGGTTAGGTTTTGATTACTTGATTGTGAGTTGAATTCATCAAAGATATGCCTGTAAAGGCAGTATGTTGCAGAATATGTTCCATTATGTTTCTCCAAAGTTCACTAAGCCATTGTCTTTCTGTGCATTTAAATAAAATTTTGAAGATCTATTTGGTCACATACATTTTGTAAAAAGGAGCAGGGAGCTAAACTTAATGGGCTAAACTCTAAACTGGTTTGTGTGCCTTTTAGGATTTGCATTTGGTTGCCCAATCTTACAAAATGTGATTAGGTATGGACATTTTCAATGATAACATTAACATGTGCTATTGCCTATAAATGATTGAACTTGAAATGTGGAAATGGGTATGATTTCTGAAGCGTGCATTTTCAAAAGCCAAACTGGGGGGCTTCAAGACCCTTGGCTCTGCCTCTTAGCAAACAATGGAAATGCTGGGCAAAGTTTGCCTTGATACCACTTGGTAGGATTTTCAGCTTGCCAACTTGGAGTGGTTTTACCACACCTATCTATGACTAGAAATTATGTGACCTCCTTTAACTGATGACAAAGAAGATGTAAGTTTTCTTGTACTTACTAATAGTCTCTATTCTACTGTGTTTGACCAATAAGATAATTTATTGCATTGAACTGTGCATTTCTAAACTGAATTATTAATATGGAAAAATGCATAGAGATTAAATAAGCAATTATAGAGCATAAAACACTTGGGCTCAAGCTTGATACTTATCTAGGCGATAATCTGCAGTGTGCTAGATAGCTCAGAGACTCCCTTTCATCCAACCAAGGACAACCTTGTTGAGAGAGAGTCATTCTCAACTGGGGCATAATGTGTCATGTGAACTTGGTGTTGGAATAATGTAGAAATGATAGGCAGATTGATTGGGATTGGGTTGATGTGTACTTTCTATATTTATCATGTAGAGGTTTGAGATCCATACTTCATGGATCTATGGTTTGGTTTGTTGTGATTACCTACACCTATATATTGTAATCTCATCTCAATAGTTAATTGAATTGGTTTGACCATTCCTTTGTGTATGAGAGCGAGCCTTTGTGCTCTGCTCCACACTGCCTCTCTGTATTTGTTAATTCTTGGGATTACAAGCTGTTGGCTAAATTGACTCAATGCCCAACCCAAAGGGAATTCGTATCATTAGTATAGAAAACACACAACACAAACCACGATGAGGAAATTGCTCTTACAGCTGTTGCTTGCAACGTTTCAATTTGATGCAATTTATGCACAATCCAACAGGTAAAGCTTTTCAATGAGGTTAACCAGCAACTCCCTCTGCATGCTAGATAACTTTCAATACATCAAAGCTAACCATGACGGTGGACATGATAAAACTCAAAACCTTAGGTAAAAACTTAAGCTCATAACCACGTAGTCTGTTCATGAATTATCAATAAATTATATGCATGATCATCATTACTTCTTCCAGTCACTTCTCTATTCCACCCACTCTATGTTCACTTCCATATAGCACCCAGTGCCAAGATCACCATTCACATTCACACAAGTTACACTCCATATACACTTACATCCGCATCGTACGCCCAGCTATTAACATGGGCTTTGATATCATTTTTATAGTGTAAAACTGAATGTAAACCCTTGCATATTAAGCCCAAATAAAATAAACATAGAAAAGTGCAAAAGATATACACTATGATCCATTCTTCTTACGTGTTTCAATGCACGAGTACTTGCCCCAGCCCATTTAACCTAAGACCACCTTAATCCAGGTATCTGCACCTAATGCACACTCCAGGTAGTCTATCACACGTGTCTACCTCATTCAATGTGGGCCTACATTAAACAAATTTTCATTATTCACAAAGGAACTGGGATTGGGAAAACTAATGTAAAATCTTGCCTAACTTTAGTCCTTCCCTGTTTTTGGTAAATGTTGGTTGTGTAGTCTTCCCTGCATGTACAATATATGATATTGAAAAATTGTTAATGGTGGCAGATATATGAGAATAGTTCATTATTCATTTTCAGTTGCTTATTCTTATTTTGAAAATTAAAACTGGATCTATCGTGACTAACATTTTCAGTTTGTTTACAAATTTAAAGGGCATGATTACTATTCAATACTTTGCCTAACAAGATATTTATTTTTTGCAGGTATCTGAAGTTCCCTTGGAATCCACATATCCGACCCTATGAAGGTCTTAGTATTTAAATCTATTGTATTTTCGGAATCATCCCTTAAAATCTCACAGGCACACTCAGAATAAAAGTTGAAGAATGACTATTTCTGTTTGTATTGTTTGTTTTGTCCTCGTTTGAGTGACTCATCTTCTTAGTAGATGCAGTATTTGCCTGAAAACATTGAAAAAAGATGAGCTAATATATCTAAATATATTTTTAAATGATGCATTGGAGAATACCAATCTTTTGTCGTGATTTATTACTTCCCCTTCTTTATGATGAACCTGCAAGCTGACAAGAATTCCTACTTGCAGGTTCTACCCGTTATGTGCTAGATGACAGAGGACTAATCATGTCTCATGAAGAAACCTGGGATATTTCTGTGTGGACTGCCTTACAAGAATTTTTATTACCATCTTGGATGGCAACATAAATCAGGTTTCTCTTCTAAATACAAGAATGCTCTGTTGTTATCTAAATATATTTTTAAATGATGCATGAGAGAATACTGATCTTTTGACATGACCTGTTACTTCCCCTTATTTATGATGAACCTGCAAACTGATAAGAATTCCTACTTGCAGGTTCCACCTGCTATGTGCTAGATGACAGAGGACTAATCATGTATCATGTAGAAACCTGGGATATTTCTGTGGGGACTGCCTTACAAGAATTTTTATTACCATCTTGGATGCCAATATAAATCAGGTTTGTCTTTTAAATACAAGAATGCTGTGTTGGTATTTTCAAAGTTTAAAATCATATCAAAGTGAGGTCCCTATCCGCATATTAAGCTGTCTTTCTATGAGAAGTATATAAAGCTATCTTATCATGAGATGTAATGTACCATTTTTACAAATTATGCAATTGCAGTGCAGCCTTGATGTGGGTTGGTTGGTTCAGTTGGATAATTTATGGCTGGAAAGATCTTCTAGATTGTACTTTAAATAAACCTTTTTATCTGTGACAGTGTGATGTTTAAAAGATTCAGTGATATAAATGATAAAAAAGGTGGATTTAATAGTGGTTTTAGATTGTTGGTGCTCATCATTTTATTCCATCATTTCTGTACAAGGCAAACGTAGAAAAAACTTTTCCTAAAAAAAAAAAACAAATGGTTTCTCAGTTTCCATGGAATCTGGTACCTCCGCAAGAGAGCAACTAGGATCCTTCTCCCCAAAAGTGATGTTTATTGAATGCGAATGTTTTCATGTTTGAGAAAGATGTACATGTCCAGACCAGAGCTTGTAATGACGATGCTATCGAATCAAGATCTAACGGAAAAGAGGCATTTACTTCTGAGATGAATCCTCTTCATATAGAGAAACCACCAAAGGATGTGTATTAAGCTATGCTTCTACTTCTCGGGTAAGAAAGCTATACATTTATCAAATAATAGCTTCACCTCCTTTTTTGAGGTCACAACTAAACTTGGGGATGCTCAATTGACCCATGAAGTAATGATCAATTAACCTTAAAGTAAGAGGAGATACCATTTTGGGGTCCTTTTTCTAATGAGTAAAACATTTTTAGTTGTGATTCTTGCCTAGCCTACTAGGGGACATGGTATGAAAAAGCTGTTATGGTCATTTGAGATTGGTCCAATTTTTACGCAAATTTTAAGTTGCATACATTTTATAGATTTTGTTTTACTTATACAGGTTATTTCTCTCCATTATTGTTTAAGGGTATTTAAAGTTTAAAACTTGATATGAAGAAATAGTTTCAAAATCACTTTAAATTTATATGTCAACTATGGCTTGGTTGATATAGTATTCATGATGGGATTTTTTTGAATATGCATAGGTGATGTATAAGTACTTTGTAAGTTGCATTGTTTAGTTTGAGAGAACATGAAAAAGTCATAGATCCCTAAAACCATGTTGATTTTTTTAATTTAAGGGGTGAAATGATTTAATTAGGGATTAATAGTTCATTTTGGGAGCTTGTTTATTATATTTCACTCGAGGTTCTTCATTGTAGTATATATTGTGTAGAAATCATAGTAGATTGTTTGAGCTAAATATTTTTGGGTTATAAGACTGGTTGAGGGTAGTTGAGTATATGTTCAAGGACCTAAACTAACATACACTTGAAATTCTGGTTGGTCTAATCATGAAGGGCTAACTTTCTAGCAAACTCCTAAAATCTAAAAGTAGCATTCTTAACAAATTCTTAATACCTCAAAGCAGCATTCCTAGCAAACCTATTGGATACTAGGAAACTATGGCTGATTTGGCATCACTCCATCAGTCTTCCCCTTCCTCGTGGACAAATTAGTATCATAGATTTTTTAAGAAAAGTCTTTGATTCGCAGAAACAATGATTTTAGACTTTTAGTAGACCTTCCATGACATACCGCTAATACCAATTCATTCTTGCAACGTATAGCAAGAAGGAAAGTAGCATATGCACCTAAAAGTTGTAGGTAAAAAGACATATTGTTGGTTCAAAGACATAGGGCATTCCTACTCAAGTTTTGGGTATGCTCCAAAATTTTACTCCCTACATAGATCATTTGAGTCCTTGAAGGTCTCATCTTCATAGGCTCTTACTTTTTTGCAATCTTGGGATATATGCTTCATAAATGGCACTCATATATGCGAAAAGGCATGATCAAGTGCAAGTGTATTATTTTAATGTCTTCTTTTTAAAAGGTGTGTGTGGCTAACATGAAGCATATAAAGACTTAAATCACTGAGGGAAGTCGAGGGATTGAATCTAGTCAAGTTCTTTATGATGCCATGTTCAACCATCTTGGTACAACAACCTCCCTTAAGTTCATTCCCATTGAGCAAAGTATCTTTCCTTCCCACCAAACTTAGATAAAGCTTGGTGAGGTTGTCTTTAGGACTTTGTTTATGGTGGGTTCATTGTAGGCTAGGCCATTGCGATATGTCAAGGCACTTAGATGTGGTGGGTCATTCCCCTATTCATTGTTTGATCTAGCAAAGGATAAAAACTCATGTTTTATCATTTTGACACACCATCAAGCAAGCATGTTCAAGTGACTAGGATGTTAGGAAGCATGTTTGAAATGTTGGTTTATAAAATTTCAAAGCATGAGTCCATTTTCAATATTGAAATGGTGGATGAGTTTGGATGAGTTAGTAGAACTTGTGAAAAGTGACCAGTGCTCCATTTAGAATAGTTCCACCTTTATAAAGAGTCATCAAAAGAATGAAATCAACCTTCATAAGAAGAAAATATTCCTATGTACAAGTACATTTAGAGAGGGATTCTTCTATAAATGTAATGATCATAACAAGAATGGAGAGAATGAATTGATAAGTATCTAATATTTGAGTGTCACTTTATTTGGACATGTTCTTGTTACAAATAGAGTCATTAGAAATCGCTCCAAAAAGAAATTCAACATATAATTCCGTTTAACACGTGCTCTAGTTTTAAATGGGGCCATCAAAGATAATCTTCAACATCACATCTACAACAAGGGAAAATTAGATTTCTTCATGAGTTCAATAAGAAATTGTCAACAAAATATACAATCCCTATATCAACTCCAAAATCACACCAACTCGAGAAGAGACATTTCAAATGATCAACATCAAAGGAAGTAAAGCTTTAGCTTGAGCTTGTTTGTCACCTCAAGCATGCATTTTACCACTTGTTTAGACATTACAACAAGATCAATGCATTACAATGAAGCACGTCATGTAAATCAACATATCAATGTTGGATTTGGATCTATCATCAGATGATTCAAGAGTTCTAGAATATATAAGCAATCAAATATCTTAGCAAGTTAATAGCAAGAGAGAGATCAACACTTTGATATGAGTTCAGATGAAGCAT